>CM029374.1:25499240-25754240 GCA_017165825.1 Hepsetus odoe | reverse complement strand
GTAGTCACTTTCACTTTCAAAAAATAAGTGTCATGAATGCTATTCACAGCTACAATAGCTTAATATTCTAGTGACGTGCTACCAAATCTATTTAATGATTTTCCATCAATATATTTTCCTAAATGATGCATATTAAGGCATTCCTGCTACTGATGGCATTATTTTATTTACTTTATTATATTATACTGACATTATGATCAGTATTTGATCAGTATCAGTGTCTTGTTCACCTTCAGAAACCACAGCCATTCACCTAAATACAATGACAGTAAGCAGTTTAGTTCAGCTTCTCTAAATGTAGTTGAACAGTACTCGGCTGCTGGTGCAGAGGCAAATGAAGCTAAACAATGGTCACATGTCCTTAAAAGGCATTTTGCAGCTCAGTCTGAGCAGCTTGGCCCTGTCAGATCAGCTGGGGAGTAAAACGGGTTTCATATCCACATTCATGCACACATACACACACACATGCGGTGAGTACAGAATTTCCTTAAAGTTCTTTCTGCTCCAAAGCTTTAGTCTTCTTCCTTTAAGTGCTAACAGTTTTTTGAATTGTGGTCTAACACAGAGTGTGCACATTTCTGTCTCTGCCAAACTGAAAGTATTCTGCCTTGTGTGCATGCAAAACACTAGAGGTATCCATGCAAAATAGGTCGACTCTCAGGCTCCTCAGTATCCTCCTCACATCCCTGCTGACCTGAAGAGGGACAAAAGGATGAGCCAAAATACTGTTCTGACGTTGATGCACAAAAATCTGCATGATCATGTTTGTCTTTTGCATGTACATATAAATGTGTTCAAGGAATACCACTGCAACCACTCAAATGAGTATATCTATCTATCTAAAGGGCTCCTGAGCTTAAGATCTGGACCATGGAGAAATGGGGGAGGGTGGCCTGGTGTCATGAATCATATTTTCTTTTAAAGCATGTGGATGGCTGGGATGGTGTGTGCTCTTTACCTGGGGATGACATGCCACCGCTTGATGACATGATATGATGCACCAAGAAAATGTTGTAATGTTTAAGTTAGGGTGTGATCATTTATCGGCGAGCATTTAAATATTTTTAATGTAAAACTCAGATTGGGAGTTGAAGTTGTTTAAAAATGACCATAATCAATATCAGTAGTATTTTTAAGTAAGTATTTGTTCAGTATTTTTAACACAATGGCAGATTCCTTTTCTCTTTGTCAGCTTGTCCAACCTCAAAAGATGAAACATTGTGATATATCTTATTTAATGATAAAGTCTTGTGATCTTTTTGTGCCATATCTCAAATAATGCTTGCCCAAAAATAGAGGAAAGTCTCTACGTCCCTACCTACATCATGTCTTTTAAAAAGGAACAAATAATGCAAGTCAGAATTAGCAGTTAAGATTATGGAAGGAGGGATGGATGGATGGATGGAAGGAAATATCAGAGATCTTTTGCAAATATATGAACAGTGATTATGGCAAGTTAAACTGTCAGTATATCCTGCAATGTCAGTAAGAAAGAACCCCTTAAGATCCTCCACAGCATAAGTGACCTGGATCGTCCAAGAAGAGTTAAAGAACTGTGCAAAAACATTTTTATGCACATAACTCTTAAGTTACATACTCATTACACACTGCCTCCTTTAGAACAGAGATCATTACATATATCAGAACTAAAGGCATGATAAAAAAAATCCAGTTTAACCGAGCCATGTAAATGTGAGGCACACACACACACACACACACACACACACACACAAAGCCTAAAATACAAGACAAACGTTAATGCGGGCCCTTTGAAGGCCTTTAATCGTGAAGTAGGAGTGCCCTCCTCGAGTGATACTGGCTTTTGTGAGGACTAAAACAGCTCTGAGCACTGATCCAGCCTGGTGTGCAGCACGCTGTGTGTGCAGTATGGGAGTATCTTCAGCAGTCTGGTCTAATTATGGGAAGCTAAGGATAGCTGGGAATCTCTTATCAGCCCAATCTGAGCCCGATTTACTTCCAAAAAAGACATTAAAATAAAGAAAACAAAACAAAAGGAGGAACGAGGAAATAAAAAACAAACAAAAAAAAACATCAATTCTACATGCACACACATGTCTATGCAAAGGTCGCACGTGTGTGTCTGAGAGAGAGTGTGTGTGTATAAATAAAATCTCAGCGTCTGTGCAAAGGTCACACACAAACACACACACACACAAACACACACACACACACACACACACGCGCACACACACACACACACACACGCGCACACACACACACGCGCACACACACACGCGCGCACATTTCTTTGGTAAAATAGTTGCATGCACTTCAGGCTTGGTGTACTGAGCTCTTCTCTGGAAAGCGTGTAGAAAACATATCCCTTATTCCTCCTTCTCTATCTGAGAGCTCTAGTGTTCAGGCCAGGCCGATTACATTCCCGTGTAGCGAAAAAAAAAACACGCCCCCCTGCCTGATGTCATTTGGATGGCTGGAGGTTCAGAAGCAGAGGAACAAAAGCGTAAGGCAGTGGAGGAGCCCTGGGTCACACAGGGTGGCCAAGAATGACCAGAGAGAACAGCTGAGCACTGGATGACCATCCTCTCTCTCTCTCTCTCTCTCTCTCTCTCTCTCTCTCTCTCTCTCTCTATCTCTCTCGGGCGTTATAGCCTCTGCCTCTTGCCACAATGACACGTTTCAGTTATGCGGATTATTTTTCCTTGTTTCATTCCAGCGGGATGAAGAGCTCAGCCCTGCCTGTGACCACCTCTGACAGTGGAGGGCGACGAGGGACCCTCGGCGACGTCACCTCAAACCCCCCAGAGTGAGTGTGCCCTTTGTTGTGCTCTTGAGGCTTGAAGCAGCCCACAACCCATCCTGCACTGACCATCCACCTCCTTTCAGCCCATTAACATCTCTAGCAGAAGTGAAATACCCTCAGTACTCAAGGAGTCCCCTAATAATGAGTATTTTTTCTGAGTAAATGTAATGAGTAAATGTAATTAACTATTTATTCCTTCAGCACAAGGCTGCCATGCATGCCATATGATGTTGATATAATCATGATCCTTTTTATAAAATGTGGTAGGTTCTGTTTCTCTGTAGCAGCTTGTCAAACTTCAAAAGAACAAAACAGTCTGGTATAAACTGTTTACTGATAAAGTCTTGTGATATTTTTTTTTCCATATTTCCAATAATGTTCATCCATTTATAGAGAAACCAGGCTGCTTTGCCTTCTCTGTGTCAGATAAACATTGTTGATAGCTGTTCTGGAAAAGAGCGTTTGCCAAATGATGTAAATCCGTGATTATTTTGGGGAAGTCACCCCTTAGATTTACCTCTGTGACTCTAAAGGCCCTGCATAGTGTTTCCTCAAATCGTGTACAGTGATGGGAATGAATTCTGGCACCTGTGTGGGACCTCTGTGTGAAAATAGGAACAGAGAACACACTTACTGCGGAATTCGACATTTTGGGGAAGCAATGTAGCGTAAAAAGTTATGAGACATGTCTGTCTATTTTTCCAATATAATTGTGCCCTAAAATGTGGAGGAAAAAAAAAATAAAGGCTGCTGTGTGGCTGGAGGCCTGACCTCACGCCTACTTGGCAATAAATTTAGTGCTATTTAATTTCATGGTGCAGCCCAGTTAGGCCTATGCATGATCTGTTTCACAGGGATGATATAATACTGGCTGTAAGAAAAGGTGATGTGCAGACAGTGTCTGAACTAGCCACATCTACATCATGCATCCAAACACAGCGGGCAACAGAGGACTGGACAGCCCTGCATGAAGCAGCTTACTGTGGGCAAGCTGGCTGCATTAAAGCTCTGCTCAAAGGTAAGTTTAAAATTTACAAGCTTAAAGTCTTTCTTTTTCTTGCATGGACCCAGTTAACTCAGGGAAGCTGGGGACCTGGAGCCACAGGATGTTTGGCGCTAATCGTTTCTGCGGAATTCTAGATGGGAGGATAAACCTGCCTTACAAGTCAGGCCACTGTTTTGTTTTGACTTTGCTGTGACTTGGCACGTGTTATCTCAAGGTATAGTGTATGTATATGTGTGTTTTATTTCTCTTCACGCAGCGAAACCCACTTCAATAGATAAGCGCACGCTTCAGGAACAGACTGCTCTTCTCATTGCGACTGATGGAAAGCACCTGGAGTGTGTGAAGTGTCTTCTGGAGGCTGGAGCTGACCCAGATATCAGCAACAAAAAAAAAGAGACACCCCTTTATAAAGGTACCATGTGTGTCCGTGTGTATGTGTGTGCCTTACTTAATGGAAGGATGCTAATGTTCTGTACTTTCAGCTTGTGAGCAGGAGAGCATTGACATAGTGAGACTAATCCTGGTCTTTGGAGCTGCAGTGAACCAGCGCTGTCATCGGGGGTGGACAGCTCTCCATGAAGCAGCAAGGCTCGGGAACACAGAGCTGTGCAAGACCCTTCTTCAAGCCGGAGCTACCATCGACCCTCCCAGCACCTATGGTATCACTCCACTCATGGAAGCTGCCCGGTACGGGAGGACCAGGGTCATTGACTACCTCATCCAAAAAGGTAGACCATCAAAGTCTGAAGACGTTCATCCCATGACTTGACTATGAATAGGCTGACGGGGTGACGTGTGTATAGTTCAGGTAGAAGGAAGCCAGGCAGCCGCAGACTGGGCTTATCTTCAGTTATCAGTCGTTGTGGGTGAATGGTAATATGCCACCGAAAGACTTCATTCATTCTCTTAAATACAGCACCTGTGTCAGCCAATCAGACACGGACATGCAAAAAAAAACCAGATGAGCCCATTAGTATCCAGATCTGAAATCTGACCTGTGCTTCGTTTGCTAGGCTTGCCTTTGCACATTTTTTTTAAATCAGTCAAGCAATGGTTTTATTTTCATTTGGGCATATGGGACTACTAATTATTTACCAAACATGGAAAATAGCTTCATTAAAATGAGAATCAATGTTAAAAAGTGCTGTTTTGCTGTTTTTTTTTAACACCCATGGTTATTATTTTCTCATGTTTTGTTAGTTTTCCTCTTCCACAGTGATCCGATTTTAAAAAGGCGCTTCTGTATCTATAAAATATATACTTTGCACATGCCATCTTATTTTTAATATAGATTATTTTCAGTCCACAGAACTGCATTAAAATGTGGAAACCCACTGTATTTTCTCATATGACCTGTAAAACCTAAATTTAACACAGCATCTGATTAATATACTATTCTGTGACTTACTATAGACGTACAATCCATATCTGTCCTCTATCTGACTCTGTTTAAAAATATGTGTGTGGGTGTGTGATCTGTTATAGTCTGATAAGATATAAGTAATGGAGCAAGGGTTGAGGTAACGGGCCCAGTGTGACTAACAAAAAGTTGTGAGAGCATTTAAAGCCTTATCCATTTGTACTGTTGACTTTGAGAAGTGGAGAGATAACACCAACTGGTGGCACCAACAGACATTCTATATGTCTACTAGGTGCTAATGTGAACCTACAGTCCTGTGAAGGAACAACAGCACTGAGTGAAGCCAGTAAGCAAGGCCATCTAGGAACAGCAGAGCTTCTGCTCAGACACCATGCAGATGCCAACAAAGCCTCCAACGCTGGACTCCTGCCTCTGCACATCGCTGCCAAGAATGGACATAAAGAGTGAGTACAAAAGTGCACCACTCAGGAATCGCTACAAATGTCATTATAGTAATGTGCCTCACTCTGCCAGCTGGGGGCTTTTTATAGAGCAACACCCCTGAGATCGATAGACAGCTGTAGCAGAGACCCTTATCCTCCCTGACAGCTGTGTGTCGACAACGTGACATTAGCCAACAGTGGTTAACGTTAGGATCTGCAGTGAAGGAAAGAAAATGGTTGAGAGTGAGGGGGCCAAGTGGTCAACAAAGTACATTATATTGACAGTGGCTGCTGTGCGACAGGTGACGCCAGCATGCTTGCCTCAAAAGCAACTGCTTTACCGAGGTGCTTGGTTTTGTAGAATGTGAATCTTTGTGATATAGTTCATCTCTGCACCTAATCAGCTGAGAGCCTTTCCATTCATTTTTGCCATGCAATTCAAATGCAAATTATGTAATGTAATTATGTAAATGCATATTCAGTTACAGAGCTTGTTACATGGTTTTCTTTGTTGACAGTCAGATCTCTTTTCAGAGTCAGATTTCTTTTCTTTTAGCCTTGAATGAATTTCAAATAAAAAGAAATCTGCTCTATTTACAAATACAAATATGGAAAAGATAGAAATTCCCATTTTGGCAGAATATTACCACTTATGAAATATTAATCGGTTAATGTGCTGAGCGTCCTAAGGACTAAAATCTGACGTTTAAAGTAGATCTTGTTAACAAAACTGTTCATTTGAACATTTTCGTCATCGTGTCTACCATCTGATTAACTGAAACGGGAATCTTGTGCTGTTTTGCTTTTACAAAAGACACATGATTCTGGGTTTTGTTCTCCAAATAAACAAAAGAGAAATCAAAAAGATTTCTGCATTAAACATCGCTGCGTAATGATAGCTTGGCTGGTACATCATGGTTTTTGCAATCTGCTCTTTAAAGGTAAACAGACTTAAAAAGTTGAACATTTATGGTCTTCTACAATGTTCTCAGTCTCAGCTATTGTTATCACCCCCACCCCACCCCCTCGACTGAGACAGCCTGAGAGCAATGATCATTTGTAGTCTAGATTAATATATACAAAATGAGCTGTTCTTCGCAGAGATGTAAATGACTGAGAAAAAGGAATAATACCAGCATGAAATCAAGGGAATAGTGAAAATTCACCTTCTTCTATTAAACTCAAGGTTTAAACTGAATCCTTAATTGTGTGGGCCTTTAACAATCTAGTTGCAGTTCCAAACTTATAATATATTTAACAAACTTTTACCTTAAAACTTTGGGCTTTTGGGTGACCACTGACTTCTAAGATTTTTTTTTTTTGTGCAAAATTAGTCATTATGGTTCCAGCACTAAAGTAAAATCGTCCTAGACATTGTCCAAAATTGTTCAAACATGTCCAAGCATGACTTGGCTGATTTCATGGAAAAGAACATTATATACATATCACATTATAAGTGCATGGAGATTTATCTCATGAGGCTAATCTCAGTTTGGTCTTTTCTTCCTTAGGACTGTTTCCTTGTTGCTGCCTGTGACGAGTCGAGCTAAGATACGGCAAAGTGGGATCACACCTCTACATCTGGCAGCTGAGTTCAACCATGCCAGGGTTGTGTCTTTTTTGATCAGCTCTGGTTGTGATGTAAATGCTAAACTGTCCGAAAAACGCTCTTCCATGTTCCACGACCATCGCACCACACCTCTGTACTGCGCAGTGGCAGCCGGCAATGCAGGGATTGTGGAAACATTGCTCAAGGCTGGTGCAAACCCTAACCTGGACCCCCTGAGCCCACTGATGGTTGCAGTACGTCAGGGTTGTTTTGGGACTGTTTCCACACTGGTGCAACATGGGGCAGATGTTAATGCTTGCATACCAGCCCATCCCACAGATTTCCCAGGAGTCCTGTTGTGTACGCATCATTTGGGAATTTTACAGTACCTGCTGGACAATGGCTGCAAGGCACAGGATTGTTTCAGATGTTTTCATAAAGGCACAAGTCAACCTTCTTCCAGGAATGAAAGCAGAAGGGAAGAGACTGGCCAGAGGACCCACTCAGTGATGGCAAATATGAATCCCTCACTAACCACCTGCACAGAACCGTCTTCCCGAAATCTACAGGTCTGGATCCAAGAGTTACCAGCAGGGCTGTTTAAACTATATATATATATATATATATATATATATATATAGGTAGGTTAGGTTCAGGCCATTTTTGAGATAAAATACAACTGAAGTAAACAGGAAGTAAATAGGAAGGGCTGTTTAAACTATATATATATATATATATATAGTTATATATTTATATATAGGTTCAGGCCATTTTTGAGATAAAATACAACTGCAGTAAATAGGAAGTATTTACGAATAGGAAGTAAACTCATTTAAGCAGTACAAGAAGATAAAAAGTGAATATGAAACAAAACCATGTTCATTAGAAGATAATTATTCTATCATTTATTCATTTTCAAAGCTGCAAATCCTAGGCAGGGTAACACAGGGCAAAAGGTGGAGAAAAAGGTTAGGACAGGCCACCAGTATATTGCAGAGTAGACACAGAAAAACACAACCACAGTCACAATTTGTAGCTATGTAGTGGTGTTGGTGGTCTAATGGTAGGGTACTCAGCTTGTCCCAAGAGGTTGCAGGTTCAAATCTAACCTCCAGGACTTCCACCATTGGGTTCCTGAGCAAAACCTTTAACCCCAAGTTGCTGACAGGCCAAATGTCTCAGCTAAAGTCTGCTAAATGCTGTAAATATTAAAATCTAAAAATCAGATCTGACCTTAAGCTTCATTAAAAAGTATTTCATATCTCAGAACTATTATCCTTATTCACTCACCTTTTGACATTACTCCAATGATCAGTGATAAATAGATAATGGTTTCTTTGAAATTATAACTGACACGCTAACCTGACGTAACCATGCCTGCCTTTTTTAAGAGTCAGAAAGCTTCAGGTTTGCAGTATAAGTGAAAATAAACTGCATTCTTTGTCAATCACAGCAGTATATCAGCTTGTTTGAAAATGCAGTTTAAGATTTTTAATGCTTCTGACAGAACTTAGTTCTGTTCTTCTTTCTCGATCTGCAGTTTTGCGAATGGATCACCTCGCCTGCTGTGTTTCATATGGCTACTCCTCTGATCAGCCTCCTTCTGGACTACGCAGGGAATGTCCACCTGTGTTGCAGACTGACTGAGCAGTTAAATAGCAAAGATGAGTGGACTGAAATTAAAGAAAAAGCCTGTAAGTAAACAGTTTCTGATAGTAACACCTCATTGTAAAAATTACACAGGGATAATTTTAAGCTGAACATAGGCAATGTGCATACACATTCCAGTTCAATATTTAGTGCCAAACCAGTTCAGTGGTGAGGGATGTGGCATGGTGCCCATTACAGTAAAAACATTAAAAAGGCAAGACCATAAAAGCTTGATAATCCTCAGTTCATGACAGCTACATAAGCCTTTTATGACATTTACCTACATAGACAATTATAAAGGCTTATTCCAACAATGAAAACCTTTAGAAATGTAGGTAATCTCAGCAGTCATTAAAGGCTTATGTAGTTGTCAAGTGGCATTATACTACAATAAAGCTTTACCCAAACTGCAACCATGAAAACATAGCGACATAAACATAGTATTAAATATACTATTGTAAAAATGAAATAGTATACTTTTTCTGCTAAAATAAAGTAAAATCAAAGCAGTTTTATTTATAGATCATGTTTTACAACTGCCCTTCTCAAAAAACAGAATCTAGTTCTAAACCCTGAGCAAGCAACAGAGGCAAAACTCCCTAAAGCTAGAGAGAGGAACCTTGGGAGGAACCCAGACTCAGAAGGGGAACCCATCCTCCTCTGGCTGACACCGAGCAGCAAAAGAGAAAGCAAAAGGTTACTAAAAAGATGTGTAATGTTACAAATGAACAAGACTAGACAGGTTTAAGCACTTTAAAACATAAAAAATGCCTTTCAACACTTCTGTAAGCATTACAAATTAGAGCCCCTTCTCAACTGCAGCAGTGAAATGAAGAAAGTGTAGCAATGTGTTGAAATTAAATGTTTAAATCTGTTACAGAAGTTAACAGAACAGGTTCTCTATATTTTATAGCAACTGCACTATAGCATTATTCAAGTATTCTGTCTTCTTCTTCTTCTTCTTCTTCTTCTTCTTCTTCTTCTTTCGGATGCTCCTGTTTAGGGGTCACCACAGCGGATCATCCTTTTCCATTTCTTCCTGTCCTCTGCATGTTCCTTCTTCAAGCTGACCACCTGAATGTCCTCTCTCACCACATCCATAAACCTCCTCTTTGGTCTTCCTCTTTTCCTCTGTCCTGGCAACTTCATCTTCAACATTCTCCTCCCAGTATAATCCCCGTCGCTCCTCTGGACACGTCCAAACCAAGGCTGTTTCGCTTCTCTAACCTATATCACCACTGTTAGCTTGACACTTATACAGCCTATTTCTTTGGTGTTAATTGAAAGTATTACATATATTACATAGATTTTTACAATTATTACATAGCATTATTGCACTGAAAACCAAATAAATGTGGTCTTTTTATGTGTAAATCAAATCTCCACCCTCAAGTCCATTTACACTGTTTTTACCTTAAACCATTCATACCCAGCTACTGCTGCTTATTAAAAGTAACCATACAGTAGATAATAGTTTCTCACACCAGACCTCTGATCAAAGGTATGATATATGGTTTTAATGAATAAAGCTTAGAGTAAATAATCAATTTAAATGTGTATAATTGAGGCATTACTGTGAAGCAAGATCCTAATAAAATTTGTTTTTTAAAATAAAATGTTGTTTAACATCTAATTTGCAAATGCTTCATACTAAACCCCATATAATTTCCTTTTAATCCCATTAAGAATCTCTATGAGGTTTATCTCATAAGCAAGGAATAATCCAATAATCACTCTGACTTTACTATCATGTTGGTGTCTCCACAGTGTCTCCTCGCCCACTCATGCACCTTTGCAGACTGAAGATTCGTGAGCAGGTTGGTGCCCAGAGGCTGACGTCCCTAAACAGTCTTCCATTACCAGGTAGACTATTGCACTATCTGCGCTGTTCCCAGACCTGCACTAGAGAATTCCCGGACCTGAAACTGGGGTCAGCTCGAACGCACAGCGCAGGACCAGAAAGATACCTATGATGCCCCAGATTCAGTGTCAGTTTTAAGGTAAAAACGATGCAATGGGAACAGTTTAAAACATGCTGTAACACACATGCATCTGGGAATGTCTACAAATGCTGCTGGTGATGCTGCAGGTTGGAGAACCAGATTTTGATTGTTGTGTACATTTGCATCATTATTTGAAGCCGGGAATTATTGGTGAATTCTTGTGAGTTGCTTCAACAAGTCCACACTTTAGGTGCTAAATTATGCGACTCCTGGTAAAAGGGAAACAGTTGTGATTGTCTATTGTCCATAGTAGCCTATAACCACAAGATGATTTTTAATGATTTTAAAAAGGAGTGGTAGCTCAATGGATTAACAAAGAGAGATTACCTAATGATCTATAATATCCTCTGAAGAGTTTTTAAGGGGGTGCAGGTGAGGTAAGGCAATGCATTTAAGTCATTTTGCTATAAAGGAGGATGGTACCCTCCCTCATCCCCTACAGATTGCCTTCTGAAGTTCCATATAAAAGCACACAATGTTGTCTGCAACAGATGCGGTTACACTGGAGAACATGCAGATGGATGCAAAAGACTGAAAACTCCCATTCAAATTAAATTAGTTAAAACCTCAAAGCATTTAATGTCAATTTAGTGTTTAACATATTACACAAGCATATTATCACTGGTGGAAGAAAACCTCGTATCTCCAAAAATAGTCACTTTTAAGGAGGATAAAAATGATCTGCTTATATCTGGTGTTAAGACATTTTATGTTATTTTGAGCCATTTTGTTCAGTTGTCATAAAATTTGACATTAAAAAAGGCAACTACTGATGTCCAAAATGATCATGATCTCTATAAAAAATTTTTTTTTAAATAAAATCACCTGTGCCAATAACTTTTGCACAGCTCCCATTTTAAGGTATTTGTTTTTTATTGTAAACAGTTTTTGTGCAGAATTATGTTCTGTTTAGAGGGTGTGAACTTGAATTTTCAACTTTTGCATAGATGCAGAGTGGACTTGTTTTGACTGATAATTGAAGATTAGTATTTATGACTTGAAGTTGACCACTGTAAATACCCTTGGTTTTATTGTTTGCATGTGTGTGTTCACTGTGACATAAAAAAGCCAAAAGGAGTGTTCATATGTATCCGTTTTACAAAAATGTGAAAAGTGTGTTTGTTAAATGTGACCTTCCTTTTTTCCCCCTTGTGTTTGCAGAAAGGATGAATGCTGCATTTATGTATTGTAGCCTTAAAATTGAACAGCATGGGTGTGATGAGCATAAAAAACTTTCTGTAGTGGTTAAATTGTGCACACCTTTAATTGTGGAGTGTGGAATTAAAATGAGATTCTTTTACTGCTTTGCTGAATCTAAATCATTGGAGGTAGCACATTCCCATCATTGTGAATATATCCACATTTAAATATATTCTCAAACATGAAAAACAAATGTCTTAACTAAAAACCTGCTCCAAACTCTACTGAGACCTGACATGTATTAGAAAATATAACACACATCCATTCCCTGAATAAAAAACAATATCGGTAAAACTATGCTACAGCATGATGTTAGTTAAAAGCAGTGCTATCGTGACTGACGTTAATATTAGACATTACAGCTTCAGAAACAGGGTCAAGCAATGGCATGACAACCCTGGACTCAGCAATAAAGGCTACAAGCTGAGTCTGCTAAATGCATTGACTTATCCTTTAAGTGCTTTATTGGAAACTGTGAGGCCTAAGGCCTACTTGTGAACAATTACAAATTTTAACAGGACACCAGAATACAAACGGACACTTCTCAAAATGTCTGCATAATTAAATCACTCAGAGTAGGCTCATTTAAAATGGGTCATTTTGGAGAAACTTACCATATCAGAATTGCTCACAGTGGTGGTGTTAGGAACCTGATGTCCAGGGAGATAAACCATTTGCAGAAAGTTAGTATGGGAAATAAACCGGAAGCCTGAAACACTGTGTAATGATCATTTTGAGAGTTTTGTCCAATTGGCATGTTGTTTCAAAAAAGCATTCAGGGTGCAAAGGTACACGCAGAGCACAAAACAGCAGCCAGAGACTTTTTAGGAGGGTGGACTGCTTTGCCATCAGTTTCAGGGTTGCTGGTGCTGTTGTGCTAGGATCCTCTCTGGATCAAGTGTTCACAAAATCTAATCCCACCCCCAACATTACCACCAATGGGTTCCTGAGCAACACTCCGGATAGCATGCCCATGGCCATAAGAAAGACCTGGTCAACCTGGGTCGTCCCAGCTCACGTATTTCCCTTGTGGGCCCAGATAAACCCCACATTTTGAACCCAGATGAGTTCATTTGGATTCTGCCCATTAATTTGTACAGATGGGCATCAAAATAAACCATTTAATCCTCATTATTTGGGCTGGCCCATATGGGCCCCATTTGATTCTTGAGTGCAGAACCATATGGGACCCATGCTTTGACCTCCGTTTTTAACCCATTAGGTACCAATATGGGGATGCTACCCGAGACCCTCAATTACAGTCCCTGTAATTAGGAAATGGAAGTCACTTTGGATAAGAGTGTCTGCGTTAAAAAAAAAACCAAAAAAACCCATATACATAAAATGTGATACTAATAAGGTGACCTATCCAGGGGTTTCTCCACCTGCGCTGGAGAAGCTCCATCATAAGCAACCCTGGTTAGGATAGGCTGTTCAGATAGATGCTTTACTTAAAGCAGACCCCTGGTTCCATTCACCAGCACTGTAAAGCAGAGTTTATAAGGGTTTCTACGATGCAGCTTCCCATCACACCACTCTGAAGGACTGAGTTATGCAGATAGAAAAAATGACTCATTCCATTATAAGCCTCCCTCACACTTCAGCTATGAGTTCATTTGGGCCTAAATAAAGCCGAACACACTGAAAACAGGAGTTGAAAGCGGTTTAGTGGGAATGGGCTTGACCACCACGTGTGCTGTGGAGCTTTTCAGCCCGTCCGGCCCGTTCACTTCAGTCTGGCTTATTTTCGCCCTCAGGCCCACGTGGGTGAGGGCTGCCTGGGGCAGGAGCAGGTGTGTGTGTGTGTGGAGAGCCTGGAAGGGACCGCAGCCGCACGTGAGTGCCACCCTGAGCGGCTCCAGGTCCGGGGAGCTTCTCTTCCAGGTGGGATGGAGGTGCGAGGAGCGCGGCTCTTCCCAGAACGAGGCCGGGAGCTGTCGCTTGCGCATGGGCACCTGCCCCGCCCGCGGTCGCTCCTCCTCCGGCTCCCGCGCGTGGGCGGGGGACGCATCGCCCCCCTGCGGCACGGGCCTGTCCTCCGACCCCGCCGGGGGACAGGCGGGGACACGGTGGCAGCGGGGCAGCCGGGGACACTTCTGAGAGAAGCGCTTCAGCTGTTTCTGCAGGTATTTTCTGTGGTCCACGGAGCGCCGGCACGGGGCCGATTTATCCAGAGCTGCCTTGATGTCGCTGGAGGCCAAGTTCACGAAGTTCAGGAGGGTTTTCACCTCGCTGTCCGAACTTGCCATTTTTTATGGAATATTTTTCCAAACTTGATATCTTAATCCATCCCACTGATGCCTCAAAAACTCTCCAGTCTGCATACAAATAACAGAAAAATATAATTCACACGAAGATTAATGCTGCACGTCCCATAGCTTTGACATTGTGACGTTGGCTGAAAATAAATACAAATGAATGAATATTGAATTAAATACACCCACTTCATAAACACACATGAAGGAATCACTAGGAAAAGCAAACAAACAAACACCCACATGACATCATTATATATTTGTGTGCGCGCGCACACACACACACACACACACACACATATATATATATACACAGTACTGTGCAAAACATTTAGGCAGGTGTTTAAAAAATGCTGTAAACAAAGAATGATTTCAGAAATGGAAGTGTTCATCATTTATTTTCATTTTCATCAATCAACAAAATGCAGTGAAGGAACAAAAGAGAATCTAAATCAAATCAATATTTGCTGTGACCACCCTTTGCCTTCAAAACAGCATCAATTCTTCTAGGTACACTCGCACACAGTTTTTGAAGGAACTCGGCTGGTAGGTCGTTCCAGACATCTTGGAGAACTGAGCACAGATCTTCTGTGGATGTAGCTTCCTCACATCCTTCTGTCTCTTCATGTGATCCAGACACACTGGATGATGTGGAGATCAGGGCTCTGTGGGGCCAGAAGAACTGATGCTTTTTTGAAGGCAAAAGGTAGTGACACCAAATATTGATCTGATTTAGATTTTTCTTTTGTTTGCTCACTTTGCATTTTGTAAATTGATAAAAATAAACAATCATTATTTATATTTATGAAAGCATTCTTTGTTTACAGCATTTTTTTCCACACCTGCCTAAAACTTTTGCACAGTACTGTATATATATATAGAAATAAAGATATAGATAGACAGATAGTACACCCACATCAGAGCCCCATAAAAATGTCTATAATAATAATAATTACATATGAATTAATATCCGAAATTAGCTTATCAGAATCATATATGAATTCATTTCTGAGTAATAATACTCAAGAACAATGAATACACAGTAATGTTCAAATGTAAGAAATAATAATTACATCTGAAAACACTCACTGCTGTTGGAGCACCCAGCTTTGCCTGCCTCTCTCCCTGGAGCAGTCACTGAGCTGAATGAATATAAACTTGGTGTACTTCTGGTGCTTTTCCTTTGAGCCAATCAGCGAGCTCGGTTTCCCCGCGCGGGCCACCAATCAGCTTCAGAATTCTATCGAATTCTTCACGGGCGCAAACTGTTGTCATGGCAATGCTTAAGAAAAGAGGCTAATAGATGCTATATTTCTTTCTTCCTTTGCCCCCAAACGGGCTTTTTCGTGCTTTTTTCAGCTACAGGATAGAAAAATAAAAAATAAGCCGCACATGAACCGATACGTGTCTTAAACACGAGTCTGGGCTGCCATGCTTCACCGCGACGGGACAATGAGCCGCTTTAGGGGCCGATCTAAAGGCCCTTCTCCGCCGGGAGGGATGTGAGGAGGAGCAGGGTTTCGGGGAGGGTGTCATAACCATGGAAAGGGGGCCTGAACGCTGAAGAATCTTGTCTTTTCTGTTTGCCCCCTCAATCGAGCGCCACAAAAGCTGAATTACTCATTCAAACCTGGCGGGACAAAGGCGAGGGAGCTGGATAGCACTCCTGCATTTGTAGTCAAACATTTAGGGACTTAAATCGAGTCGTCATGAAGGAGAAAGAGTGGGACAAAGCCCATAGAATTGCCATCAGCAAACATTTTCCTGTGTCATATTAGTGGGGTCTCCATGACTCCTCCTGGCCCGGGGGACAATGGCGCAAGTTTGCACACTCGAATACTGTCACCCTGCCAACGGCCGCAAACAGGACAATCCCCCGCAGAAAGCACGGGCTCCGCGGGGAAGGGCGCAGCAGAAAAAGGAAAAAGGGACTTGTGAAATGCTAATTGAGCCCCGTCCCACATTCACAGGGGGGTGAGCAGGCTACCTATCGCCACCTCCTCCCAGCAGAGGGGCTTTAGTTGCAGAGGAGCGCACTGCAAAGCGTGCCCACACATCCTCGGCCTCACACACTGGGCCTGAGCACAGAGCATCATCTTGTGCTAGAATGTAACCTTTTGTGCCATGTACTACCATGTGCTGGTACCATTGTAGATACAGTTCAAACTTAAAGGACACGCCCACTGATATTTCCCAATTTCAACACAGTTATGATCAGTGGAGTGGGTTGATGTGAAAAGGACTGGGACTTGAACCCATGACCTTGCCATTATAATCACAAGGCCACCACTCCACTCATGGTGGCACCGCATGGGCCTGAGCACACAGTACCTTTGTGTGTAATGTATTGTTATGTGCTGGTACCAGTTAAGATGCAACCCATAACCTTCCATTCATGGGCCCTAGTGCCTAAGCACTGCCCTGCAGGTGGCATCACATGGGCCTCAGCATGGAGCATCATCTTGTGCACATGATTTTTGTGTTGTGCTACCATGTGATGGTAGGATAGATACATGTATACCTTAAATGGCATCCAAGAGTTCAGAGTTAAGATCAATCTGAGTGATTTAATGTGAAACATACTGGTCCAACACTCAAACCCATGACCTTCCTATCATAGTCACTATAACACCAGAAAGTCTGAGCTTTCAAGAAGATCATGTTTTTTCTGCAGGATGGTGCTCCATTACATGCATAGAAGTTCTCCACTGCGTGACTCACCAGTAAAGGCCTTAAAGATGAAGGAATAATGACATGGTCTCCTTCCTCACCTCACCTAAACCCTATTGAGGACTTTCTTAAACAGGAGATTTACGGGGAAGGAAAACAGTCCACCTCTCTGAACAGAGTCTGGGAGGCTGTGGATGCTGCTGCACAAAAAGTTGATCAACAGATGAAGAAACAGACAGACTCTCACTGTTTTTGAAAAGAGTGGCTGTATTGATCACTGATGTTTTTTTAAATGTCAGAAATATTTATTTGAAAATTTCTGCATTGCTTGATTCTCACTTTTACAAATGAAAATGAGCATTTTTCATTTAGCTGCATAATAATTAAAAGTCACTGCCCTTGTCATTGTGAAACGCAACACAGCACAACAAGCAGTGATGGGGTCGGTATCTTGCTCAATGGTACCTCAGGGCAACCTACTGGTGAAGGACTCAAACCCACAATCTTCTGATTCAGGGCCAACTCCCTAACCTCTAGGCCACTGCTGCCCCTGGTATTCTGCCTAATAATTGTGCAGAAAAAAGTATCCCCTGAGAATGTTCTCGCTCACGTTTCCTTTTTAAAATTCAGGTTCCAGGGTTTTTAATATTTTGGGTTGACGCATAGCACTGGATTTATTCCAGATTTAAATAAATCCTCAAAATACTCACTTGCCTAATAATTGTGCACACAGTGTAGGAACTTGTTTCTGTATAGAGAAGTGGTTTCAGATTGCTTCCTTATGTAATGCATGCAAATGAACAATGTACAAAGGATGGAGCAGCAAAAATATGTAGTTTGTTCGACATTATGAAAGTCTTATTCTAAAATTGTTTTTTATAAATTCTCATGTTCTCTTATATTGTAAGATTGAAATAATGAACCACAAAGACATTTTATGACTTTTTTAATACTCATGCTTACCAAAGATTCCAAAAATTACAGAGGCGACTTCATTTTGAAAAGCCAGTTATGCCTGAAAACGTGCATGCAGGCCATTGTTAGACAAAAAGTATTTCAAAAGACATATTTACAGAGGGGCAGCGGTGGCCTAGTGGTTAGGGCGTTGGCCACTTGATCGGAGGATTGGGTGTCTTCCCAATGGGTTCCCCTGAGGTACCCTTGAGCGAGGTGCTGTCCCTGTCCCGCTCCTCCCTGCGATGGGCTGGTGACCTGTCCAGGGTGCGTCCCCCGTCCTCGCCCTGGGTGCGCTGGGTTGGACACCAGCGCGACCCCATTTGGGACAAGCGGCAGATAATGGATATATTTACCTCTATTTTATCGTCACCAAAAACTCACTGCTACTGAAAAGAAGGTGGGTAAACTTCTCTACAGTGAAACATTTCACACTAGATCCACTTTGAATGACTACAGTTCTGTAACCAAATCATGCAACATTTGAACAGACCACAAGTAATGGTATGTTCCACTTTTTTTTCTTCCAGTGATATGATTGACTTCAGACCAAAATAAACCGAAATAAGACCTGCCAGTGATGGAGTCCTACCTTTAACTACATTTTAAAGCAGTTTCTGATGCCTCAAACTCTTGACTGTAGAGCAGAACATGGTATTTACAGCCAACTGTGGCCTTGCTTTTATCACTTATCCTCATCCACTGGCTCTTAATGGCTACAGGACTCCATTGTCATTCTCTTTTTTCGTTCTCACCACTCCTCTGTCCATCTCAAAAGGCCAATTAAACAATAGCATACCCCTCCCCTGGCCGCCTTCCTCACTCCTGCTCTTTTGAAGTGACAGAGAAAGAAGGAGGAAAGGAAGAAAATACGATGGGCTAATAAACCCCCAGCGTCTGCTTTTCTCTCTGTCAGCCTGAAGAAGACGGATGCTTGGATTGTGGGACGGATGACAGATTTATCTGCATTTGAAATACATGGTATGTAAACCTGGATGAGGTTGAAATAAGAATTGTCGTCATGCCTTATACGTTCATGTACACTATCAGAGAAAAACAGGCCCTTTCAAGCACCTCTGAGTGTTTAGCTTCAGTACTTTACTATCTTTTTATTTGCTGTTAGAATTCTTAAATTGCATGGAGGTGACAACTAAATAACATGCAATGAAATACTAGAAATATTTAGGGTATGAGCTCTTTAAGAAGCACCTTGTACATTTAATAATAATAATAATAATAATAATAATAATAATAACAACAACAGCAATAATAAAAACTGATCTTTAAACCACCAGATTCATGCAGATGAGATTAATTTTTTAAGGCATAAAGGCTTGCATTATCACTAATTCCCACTAGAGGGTAGAAGTGATTTGCTAAATTCACTCACGAGGCAAATAAAACAAATGTGTATATTTGTGTAATCCTGTATATCATTACATGCAGCAAAGTCACAGTTTAGTGTTATAGTGCAGCCATGCATTTATACATTTTATCATATGGATAAAACATGACACATAAGGGAGCAGTATATAATTTTTTTTCATTCATTTCCAAATTATAAGTCTCACTCCTTTGGCGTGCATACAGCCATGCAGAGCCAGCACCAGCATAGATGTCTTCTTACAAGTGCGGTTAAAGGCTAATGGTATTCACATGGACCCTCAGCCACAAATGGTACATGACAGATCTAACATTGTTAAGCAATGCTTTTTCCAGGTACGTCCTCTGGGGCGAAATAAGATCAGACTGATGCAAGACCAGGAGTTCTAAATGTCAGGTCTGCCTCTCAGTTTATCTCTAATAACATAAAGGCCTGGCAGTTCTGTTATTCTCCCTCAAATGGCACTTGTACCCTTGGGCTACCACTCTGCAGTGAACATGTCTACGTGCCACCAAACTCAGGCTCAATCACTCACATTACTAGTGAGCTTGTGTGTATGCATGCAATAAATGAACCTCGAATAATGAAATTACAGAACACCTGAGAGACAAAGCATGCGGTCGGCCAATTTGAACAGCCTATGATCTACATTTCCCCTACTTCTTAGAGGTTTAAGAGTTTTAAGGAGGAAAAGCAGTCCAAATTCATTTGACGTTACCATTTTGTGGGTCACTCAGTTTGGATAGCCTGCTTTGGGCAGATCTCCATATTATGCCATCTTCCTTTCTGTTAAATTTAGCTTAATTGTTCTGTGAGTAGTACATTTTTGTATCCATCCCCTGTGTATACTTTTCTCAGTTGCTTGGAGATTTCACTTGGCTTCATGGTGTAATTGTAGCTAGGAATACCGGTTAACCAGTCACTGAGCCTTCCAGACACATGTATCTTTATATTACAATCATTTGAGACTGTGAGCCTACCAACACCAAGTTGCTGAACCCTCTTTTGAATTAGATCAGTCACCTTAAAGAGGGGCAATATTTATGCAATCACATATTTTTCACAATATATTGTAAATTAACTGCCATGGGGCAGCGGTGGCCTAGTGGTTAGGGCGTTAGTCGGAGGATCTGGGGTTCGAACCCCTTCCTCAGGCCAATAGGTTGCCCTGAGGTACCCTTGAGCAAGGTGCCGTCCCTGTCACTGCTCCCCGGGCGCTTTCAATAGCTGCCCACTGTTGCACGGTGTTTGAGTGTGCATGGGTTCAATGCAGAGGTCCAATTTTGTTGTGGTTCATTGTCTGCTGTGCTTTGACCTCGCAATGACAAGGGTTGTCACTTTCACTTTCATTACTTGTCACTTTGTTGTAAAACAGTTTCTTTTTTGTCCATTCCTTGCAGTACTATAAATGAACTGGGCAGTGTTTAATACAGAATATAGTTTAAGAGTGTATACAGACAGCAGGAAAGAGCATTTTTTAATGTCTTCATTCCACTATGTCCTTAAAATCAATTATTTAATGCATCACAATTGATGGCCAAGTGTCAAATGATGGCAAGTGGTCAGATATTTGGAGTTCATATCTGCTCTTAAGGCATCACCAACACCGTTTCCACTGTTTTGTAAACAATAAAATCTGTTTTACTAAATTTCTTCTGCTGTCAGAACCTGCTATGCTAGTTAGTTGGAGCGTTCACTTAAGTTTTAGATTCTGGCCTGAGTTCTGTCTCTTTAGAAGGTGAATGGGAGGAGATGGAAATGACATCTGGTGAGGAGCAGATTGAACCCCCATGCTGAACAGAAGCCAGCATGCCTCTTACCATGCAAGCTGGTTATGGATGCTGAGTATCCCTGGCAGCCTTATGACTAAGCTCAAGCACAACTGCTCTTTTAATCGCAGCCCTGAAGCTGTAGCCAGAAACTTTAGTTATAAGCAAAGATAATTATACACCTGTGTAGCATGCTCTCT
Organism: Hepsetus odoe; assembly: GCA_017165825.1. NCBI lineage: Eukaryota > Metazoa > Chordata > Actinopteri > Characiformes > Hepsetidae > Hepsetus > Hepsetus odoe. The sequence continues at coordinate 25,733,015 of CM029374.1, read as the reverse complement.
GTAGCAGGATGTTTATAAAGAGGCAAAATCAGATGCATAAAGGTGTGTAATATGAAGTGATGTTTGTCATTGTGAACACTGTGAAATGCATCCTCTTTGTTAACCCATACACACATCATATAGCAAGGGGCATCTTTATCCAGCACCCAGGGAGCAGTGATGGGGACAGTGCCTTGCTCAAGGGTACCTTCTTGTCCAGGATTCAAACCCATGACCTTCTGAGTCTGGGGAATAGTCCCAAACCACTAGGCCATTGCTGCCCCAAATGTTTAGGTGTTTTGAAAGTACTAAAGCAAATAGTCAGTCACATAGATTATATGTAATATATGTATAAGATTTGCAGATATTATGATTGGCTAATTAAAATATAGGACACACTGCTCATAAAATGTAATAAATAAAATCTTCATAAAAAGCAATGTGATTATATGGAGTAAATACACATGACCCTAGGGTCATCATGACCCCTCAGTCCTCTTGCATTCAGTGGTAAAGGCCATATCCAGGACTGTTGTGATGACTTAGCGTGGTGTTTGGGACCCTGAACAGGTTTTCCTAAATTTGTACCTAACCTTACTCAACATTCGTCTCTTTTCTGATTTCTTACAGCAATGTTTAAATTTTACAACGCCTTCTCACAAGTGTGGAGGCTGTTACTGTAGGTTATCACTCTTAAGTGCTGCACAAACAAACAAAGATTCAAGCACAGATCCCATAAACAGTCCTTAAAAGCTCCTAACTGCAATGCGAAAGTGAAAGTGATGATTTTGTCATTATGGCACAGCACAATGAGCAACAACAAAACTCAACCTCTGCTTTTCATCCATACACACCTTGCAGCAGGGGGCAACTATTTAAAGCATCTGGGGAGCAGTGAGGGGAACAGTAGCTTGCTCAAGGTAACCTCAGTGCAATCTACTGATCTGGGATTTGAACCCACATCTTACTGAACCTGGGGCCAACTCCCTACCCCTAGACCACAACTGCCATATGCAGTGGGTGTGCAACAGTTCAGTCTTGAACAGTACCTTTGGACATCTGCTGTGTGATTGTTAAAGTTTCAGAATTAACCCCACTGAGATGCAAAATCCCTCCGATACGACTGAATCTAAGCAAAAGGCCCAGGGTGGCGGTGGTCTAGTGGTAGGGTACTTGCCTACGGACCTCAGGATCAAGAGGTCCCCAGTTCGAATCCCACCTCTAGCACTACCACCACTGGGTCCCTGAGCAAGACCCTTAACCCTGAGTTGCTCCACAGGGGCTCCACTGTCCCTGTAATTAGGACATGTAAGTCCTTCATGCTAATGTAAAACTGATCTTAGGTTGTATGGAGCACTTGGTTTGCGTACATATTTCCTTCAAAACTTTTCTTCTTCAGTAAAACCTTTGTTCTTCAGCGAATAATGCATAAAAACTATTTTGGCTTCCCCATTCTCTCATTTTACAGTTGGTATGGTGCTCTCAAACCATTTATTATGATAAATGGGCAAACTGTAGGCTGGATTATGGGAGCTCATGTTACAACAGTCTCAAAGTTATGGTGTATTCTAATATCCCCAAGTGTCATCACACTGCTGAATAACTCATGTTCCCAAGTACGGATGAAGATGTGATGTGACATGAATGGTCTGGGTTTTGGGACATGCTTTAGGCAACATCTTAGCGTCATATCTGGCCATTTTAGGTGGGTACATAGAGTAAGAGAGCTCTGGAAGGACCACTGGAGACCCTTACGTTATACTTGTAATGGAAATACGTCTCGATGAGGCTTGTTTTCTGTTTTCTTCCTCATCATGACTGTGAGCATTTTATGTTCACACAGAGACGTCCCAACCTACATCATACTAATACATATACGGTTCTTTTTCCTGGTGACACAGATAGAGGTCACATTTGCACAGAGCCTTCCCATTTAAGCCTCTCCACCAGCTTACAAAGTAGAGATGCTAAGGATGGTAAGTATATGACAAACTGGAGCTGACAGAGAGCGGGTCTCCAGCTAATATCAGCAGAGCACTTATGCAACTTTCTAAGACTGATCTCGCTTTCTGAGACTCTGAGTGGCCCACATATCACTCATGAATGCTTAACATCGCCCATCTATTGAAACTATAACCACGGCTGTTATAAATGTACTCAGAGCTGTAGTGTCACTTTGGGACACATAAAGCACAGAGGGACCTAATATTACAGGCTACTAGGTGATATCAGAAGAACATAAGCCTTCACTGACACAGTTATTTCACTGAGTCTCTCACTGCTATAATAAAGCTTTTTATTTTTATCTTTCAACAGCAGTTCCATATACTCAGTTGGAAGAAACACACTAGAAAGGAGCAGCTAAAATTAGTTTAATAACATTTGTGGCTTTTAGCAGACGCTCTTTTCCAGAGCGACTTCCATGTCCTAATTACCGGGACAGTCCCCCTGGAGACACTCAGGGTTAAGGGTCTTGCCTGGGGACCCAGTGGTGTTAGTGACAGAGGTGTAATTCGAACCTGGGACCTTTTGAGCCATAGGTCCATAGGCACGTCCCCTATCACAGTCTACCGCCGCCCCTGTAACAAAGTGTCCACATTTTCCTTCAGTCCACTCAGCCAATTTAAAATAAGTTATTATGTGTAATGTGTGTTTTCAAGCTGACTTCACATTACTGCTGACATTCCTTATCAGTCCTTATCAAGTCACTTAAAGCTAACAATTTCCCAGCTATTTATTTTACTGTAATGGGCCAATTTGATGCAACTGCTTTAAACTATTAAACAGTGGACTAAACTGGAATAACAATGTTTCACCAGTTTTTATTATTAATTATGATGATGATTATTATTATTATCTTATTTGAATTATTATGATGTAAACAAAGTCATTCAGATTGGATTTGGTGTGAAATGCTCTGCTCTGAGTCAGGATTGTTTGCAGGGGATTTAACAGGAACAAGAAACAAGAAAGCTCCCTCAGTGAGCGCTGCCATATCAAAGGTTTAGAAATTGCTGAGGCGCTATTTTAGAGTGTTTTAGGTGAGATTTTGGCCTAAAACATTTTCTTCCAATCCATTCATGATGCAGAGGTACATGGATGGTAGTAAAATAGTGCCCAAAGATGAGCTTTTTTTAAACATTTATCATTATTCTACCATTAACTTAAAAAAACTCTGAGGTTGTATTGGATTGAACTAAAATGGGTATTTACAGTGTAGTCAAGATCCTGGGCTCCATTTTAGGCCACTTCTTTAAGTTTTTAAGTTTCTCTTGACAAACCATTTAATATCAAACCACTACAATAATTTGTTGTTTGTCTCAAAGAATGAAGTGTGAATAAATTTGGGGAAATCAGGGGATTTCCACTTTAACATACCTGCTCTATTGCATTGTAATAAAACATGTATCCTTGTAAAGACTGATCACTCTCTAGTCTATCTCTGTATACAACTTTATATTATATATAATGTTATAATATATTATAATATTATATATAATTTATATTGCACTGCAGTAAATGTATTTACAGGTAACTGTATATTTACACTTCAACTTTAGGTATTTCATGCACTGTACTCATTTTATCATCTCTATATTGCTCTGTATTGTCAATGACACACTGTAGTGTAAGAGAAGACATCACTTATGCTGCACTTACCGCTTTCATACCGTTTTTTGCATTTGGCAGGATGCCAGCTGCTTTTCATTGGCGTTGTATCTGCAGTGACAATGAAGTTGAACCTAATATATGAATACTGCATCATAGGTTCACGTCCAGCTCTCTCTCTCCCTCTCTCTCTCTCCCTCTCTCTCTCTCCCTCTCTCACTGCCCCCTCCCTCCATCTCTCCCTCCCCTAGAGCTCCAGCTCGGCAGCTCAACGCAGAGAGGAGCATCCAGAGGAGCCTCCGCGCTTCATGAACTTTCCCCGGGCAGCTCTCTCCCACTGGCCTGTTCTTCCTTCTCTCCTCCCGGCCGAGGATGAACCGGGCGAGCGGTGGTGGCCGGCTTTGGGACGCAGAAGGGACGGGATCGGCGGGCGCGTAGTGTTGGAGGATCACTCGGAGGGGGGGATGCATGCTGACCACTGGACTGTCTCGTGCGCATCTGTCCAGGACTGGGGGGACGGGGATGCTGAGGAGGGACACTAGAGCGCATGCGGTACTGCATGGACAAGGCGCTCAGCGTTGAACTCCGGAAAGTTTCCAGAGGAGAGACTGCAGAGCAAACGCAGGAAAAAAGAAAAGAAAGAGAAAAGAGAAAGTGTTCATCCATGCTGCAATGAAGGCTTGGATGGAAAGGAGTCCTTTGCTGGACTAGCCAGCTGCCCAGCCCTGTCCAGTCCTGTGCGTCCTCCCTTTGCCTCCGAGGATCAATGCTGCTGCTTCCACACACAGCACCCCTCACACTCCACCTCTGCCCTTTCGTCTTGGGGCACTGCTTTCTCTCGTCCTTCCTGCTGCTGTGCCAGGTAAGCTGCTCCCTGTCATCTCCACTCTCACATCATGAAAGGTCCATGGTGTCCATCCCTGCAAAGCATGCTTGAGGGCTGCAGTTTACATATGAGGAGGGAGACAGTGGCGTTGCCCCCTCAACTTTCTCCAGAGGGAGCTGGGATAAGGTCTCATTGTCATTTCAACCATATTCACAATAAAAGGAACCGGGACCATGGTGCTACAAAGAAGACAGCATGAAGCATAAAACCACACAAGGGCAGGCTTTACAGCATGTTGTGCAAAAGATTTCAATACAGCACAACAGAGCACATTCATCCGGCACTGAGAATTGAGACAGTATTGCACGTGAACATAGAGTGTAATACTGCATTATTTCAAACACTGTTTTTAGCAGCAGGAAATAGGATGTAGCATCAGAAGTTCATGGTGCAAAGGACTGAATAACAGTACTAAATAACTGCAAAGAAGAAGATGTGGTCAATTTAAATATTTAATGTTTAAATACAGACAATGGCACGATGTGTAGCCTAGTCATGCTGATTATTTAAATTTGCCAACTTTGGTTAAACTTCACTGGGAGCAAGTAAGGCACAGTTACATTTACATTTACTTATTTAGCAGATGCTTTTATACAAAGTTACTTATAAGTGACAAACAACATTCAAGCTACAATGCAGGAAGAGTTTTATAAGAGCATCTGTTACATAATATAAATGACTTTAAATGAAACATTTAAAGGTACGGCATATGAGCTAAACATGTCAAATGGTGAGAAAGTGTGGTTTAGGCATATTGGAGTGTTAGAGATGTAAGGAGAGGAGATGTTCTGGGAATGAGTCTTCATGAGTAGCTGGAGAGGAACACCGCTCTGAGAGCCGTGGTTCATAAAACTTTTCATGATTAACACGAACCTACATAGATGCTGCTTGTGTCAGTTTGTCCCCAGAAAATGCTGTGAGAACTGCTGGAATAAGCCTTTATGTTTATGTACAGCACTGTGCAAATGTCTTGAACCACCCTTCATTTTCTGAAGGACAGTGTCGTTGTCTCTCATTTCCAGTCCAGTCCATGTATATGACTAGTTTCAGAGGTTTTTTTGTTGGTTAATCCACTCAGTGATCTACATCTGAACCTTCAAGCAGAACAAAGCGTCTAACTTAAGACATGAAGCAGTGAAGAAACAGGGGCAGATGATTCCAGATGATCAGGTGATTCGCTTACTGCTGATGCTGAATGCTGAGTGGTTGGAACCTATTTTTCTAGAACCTTGAATCTTTAGGCACTTTGCAGCATGTTGCACAAAAACATTTGTGACATTGTTCACATTTCTTTCATTTAATCTATTCAATTTTCTGAAGTTTTTCAGGCAGGAAATACTATTTGTGCACCAACAAGGCAATTCCCTACCACAATATTAAGAAAGTTTGTCATTTTTCATAGGTTAATGTACAGGTCTTGTTTACTGGCCTTTTTTGCTTTTTGATGTGGAACTCAACTTTTGAGTAGATGAAAATGCTCATGAGCAAGGTACTGTACCCAGCCTTGCTCCCTGGGTGCTGAATGAATGACTATTCACTGTTACACGGGCTGTATGGGTTAAATGCAGAGGAGGCATTTCCTTGTGATCAGTGCGTTGGTGTGTTCACAATGGCTAAATAGTCACTTTCACTTCACTTCTTCTAATGGATTGCTTAAGGAACTGTACTCAAACACACGTGCAGGGGTACTAGGGGTACTCCAGAGCCAGAACTGAGAACCACTCATAGAGAGGCAGGATATTTCTGTTCTCTTACATTAGGCATGAAGGCAAAACAGCCCACTATTTGATGGACAGACTGACCAGATAAATGGTGTTAAAACACAAGAAATCTAATTTTCATAGACCTATCATCTGGGTCGTGTCAGCTCAACTTCCCTACTCCGACACTCTACATCAAGGCCCACGCAAATACTAATAAGAACCTGCAGGCGAGTAATGGGGTTAAGGATCAAGAGTAATGTATTCCCCTCATGTCTCAAAGCCCTCCCACTACCAGTCCTGAAGGCACAGAAAAGCCCACTCTGTGGGTGGATGTTTTTATCTTGTTGTTGTTGTTCCAGATAGTGGGACTATATACAGTCATGACTGCAGCTACAGACGTGTTCAGTTTACTTTTATTTTGACTCTGGGAATCATGCAGCACCGAAAGATTGTATTCACCAATACAAGCATCTGCCTGCTTTGAGATTTAATCAACAGTTGGATTGTGTGGTCACACCTCCATCATGTGGGCAATCATAGTGGATCTCCTCTCAGTGCATCACAGCCCACACAATATGTCACACTGTACGCGCACAGTCTGTTGTAGCATCTATCACTCTTCATCGTTCACTCATGCATATTCTCCTACTCCCACCTACTCACGCTCTGTCTCTCGGTTTCTTTCTTTCTCTTTCTCTCTTTCTCAGGCCGAGCTTCAGAGGTCATGCTCTCAGCCTGGCACTCAGAGAGGTGAGCCATGCCAGTCGCTCTGCCACTGCAGGACCTATCCCCCTCTACCTCCCCCACCTCCCCCACCACCTCCTCCTCGGCTTATGATCCCAACAGGTAGGGACGGCTATGAAACTTGGCTCGCTTTCCTATGTTTTGCATTAAAAATCATCTGTATATATATTTAAATACTCTTGCACAGTTTTATCAGTTCCAGTTAAAATACAGGTGGTCCTTGTAGTTCACAGTCACAGACTGTACAGCATTCTATCAAAACGTTATTCATATTAGGTATCGCAATATGACTTTTTTTTTTTTGATTGGTGAATGAATAATGTGACAAAGACAACCAATAAATCAAATGTAAAATATGGACTCTTTAAAAACTTCTCAGTGAATCCGTTTATGGGTGAGATGAACCAGCATCAAACCATTGCAACATCAAACCATTGATGATGAACCAGCATCAAACCATTATCAAAAACATTGTATGCACACATGTATGCACAGTGGAACAACAGGTCCAGGTGCATTTGAACACTATTAGCATATTAGCAAATGTGTTTTTTTATATTTAATATTGTTTGAGGCAATTTTTGGAATATTGTTTCTCTTTGCATTTCGTTACCATTGGCAGACTGAACTTAATGAAGTATTAATTAATAAATTCAATATTAAAGCATTTATTTGTTGCAAACAATAGAATTTGACTAGCTGGATGTGGTAAAGCCCTTAAATGACCAGACAGACTTTGTCAGCAGGAATTCAGAGTCAAGAAACTGCTGAAGTCCATTCCAAGTTTATTCATGCTATTCATGACTCTACATATCTTTTATGCATGATTGCACAGTGAGAATCAATAGTATGCACATGGAATTTGAAATGAGTATTTTGGAAAGATTAGTGATTTTGGGAGGCTAACAGAGCTATTTGCTGAAGCATTATAAAGTTCGCTTAGATCTTTAGCTCTGCCTGGGGACGATTTGAGGAGTTTTTTCCATTTTTGCAGAAATGAAAGTTTTTTTTATTTCCATTCTGGTGTGGGAGAGTGCACAAACAGTGGGCTAATCACGCTCTGGTTGACCTTGGGGAGTTCCCCATATGCCTGGAGCAGCTTGTGAGATGTTTGCCTGCTGCTCTGCCAGGCGCTGTAGTCAGCTTCCCCTGGAGAAGCCCCTGATTAAAACTCAGATGAGTTAATTAAATTAGGGTTTGGATACAGATAGGGGGCTAATGAACTGGGCCAACATTCCAGTCTAGTTTTTTTGAAGTTTAGCTTGAACAGACAGCCAAAGGCATTTTACAAGTAAATATACATGAAAGTATGATTGTGTGAATTTGGTGTGCATATTCAGAACACACCTAAGAAACTGCATGGTGTACATTTTATATAAGTCGGAACAAAACGTTACAGCAGAGTGAAGCCATTTGCTTTTTGAAGGACTCCCATACCTAACAAAGTCTTTCTTTTCTGTCATTCTGCTAAATACCGCTCTAAAAATCCGTATGACATTTTGTCGCTTTTTGTTTATACTTTATTTATTTTTCCCACTTTCCAACTTATAAGATAAAATCTTTGCTATAATTTATTTTATATCAAATTAACATTTAAATTCACTTCATTTTTTCATTTAAGGCAAATGCGAAAGATGTATAAAGATATATATCTATATTTGAGTGAATTTGCACAATATTGTATTTTACTTTTCCTCCACTTCATGTGGTTTATGTGGTTTAATGTACCAAAAATAGTTGTGATTCTTTTTTATATGATCAGATTCTTATTATCTTTTTAATATAATAATAATTATTATATTAATAATAATAATGATCTTATCATTAAAAATAACTCTTATTAAGAATTAAGTTGGATTTTTTACTTATGAATGACCTCAGTACTGATTAGCTGCCCTCTTTCAAAAATGATCCTGTACTGAAACCTTCTAAATAGCTAATGGTAAACAGCTGGGTTATGTTGCAGGCTGAATCGATAGATTTACAGTAGATGTTGGTATTATTATGAGTTGAAACAGGCTGTTCTTGCAGCTTATCTTCCATATATATGCACTACATGGGGGCAGCACTCTGGCGCAGTGGTCCTGGGTTCAAATCCCAATCAGGGCAGGTTCTTTTTTTGTGGAGTTTGCATGTTCTCCCCGTGTCTGCTTGGATTTCTTCTGGGTGCTCCATTGCACTTCAGATGATTGGAGATGCTGAATTGCCATCTCTTTGTGATTGTGTGTGTGAGTATGTTTGACAGTATGCCTGGCCTGTGATGGACTGGTGACCAGTCCAGGGTGTTTCCCTGCATTTTGCCCTGTGTGAACTGGTATAGTCTCCATCACCACCCACAGCCCTTCACAGGAGAAGCAGCTAAGAAAATGAGAGTGAGTGAGTGAGTGAGTGAGTGAGTGCACTGCATGGACTTGGGAGTGAATCTCGAAATGTTTATGTCCTACATTTAATATTGAAGCAAGTTACAGAAGAAGAGGGAGGCAAAGTGGAATAGTCAGAGAGATGACGAAAGTAGAGAAGAGTACAAGGAGATGAAGGTCAGGGCAAAGAAATCAGCGATGAAAAAAATAAGCAAGACTGAAGTAAAGACAGCGATAAAGAATGGAAAGGCTGTTGGTCTGGATGACATACCAGTGGAAGCATGGAGGTGTTAAGGGGAGATGGCAGTTGAGTTTCTGGCCATATTGTTTAACACAATCTTAGAAAGTGAGAGGATGCCTGAGGAGTGATTTTCAAGAACAAGGGTGATGCATGGAGAAGTACAGAGAAGGTCAGAAGGAGTTGCATTGTGCCCTTATTGACTTGGTGAAATTATATGACAGAGTGCCTAGAGAGGAGATGTGTACAGGACGGTGGAGTGGTTAGGATGCAGGGAGTGGAGGTGACAAAGGTGGAGGAATTGAAATACTTGGGATCAACAGTTCAGAGTAACGACGAGTGTGGAAGAGAGGAGAAGAAGAGAGTGCAGGCAGGTTGGACTGGGTGAAGTAGAGTGGGTGGAGTGATTTGTGACAGATGGGTACCAGCAATAGTAAAAGGGAAGGTTTACAGGACAGTAGTGAGACCAGCTATGTTGTATGGTTTGGAGACGATGGCACTGACAAAAAGACGGGGGGAGGAGCTGGAGGTGTCAGAGTTAAAGATGCTGAGATTTTTGTTGGGTGTGACGAGGATGGACAGGATTAGAAAGGAGGATAGTAGAGGGACAGCTCAGGTTGGACAATTTGGAGGCAAAGTTAGGGAAGCAAGGTTGCGTTGGTTTGGACATGTCCAGAGGGTTAATGTTAAAGTATTCAAGTTATTAAGTCGTGCTTGTAAAGATCTCAGCCCATGTTCTCCTGTAATGACTCATGATTTACTGATCCTTCTGAGCCCATGTGTTGGTGGTGCTTGGGAGTATGTATAATCTGTAGATACCTATCTATGTGTGTGTTCTATCTCTCTCTCTCTCTCGTGTGTGTGTGTGTGTGTGTGTGTGTGTGTGTTTGGGTGAAAGAGAAAGAGAGAGAGAGAGAGAGAGAGGACAGTTTGCTTGAAGCCCTCGGTTCATTTTTATTTTTCTTCTTTTTAATAAGATTTAAAATGCCTGCTGCCCTTTGTGCTCTGCTGCTTCATAATGAATAGACCAGTAAAAATAGTCCAAAATGATTTACAATAATGGCTTTGAAATCTTATTACATTAGCCAGCTTTAAAGGTTATAGACATTTTATTTTTGACCAATTTTGCAGCAGTTCACTCATGTGTTATCCATTGTTGTCATTCACAAAGCCCATGCTCTTCCTTTAGTGGCTGAGCCTCCTGTTCCCCTGCTGAGACCCTGGTGGACGGACTTCATTGTGGTTGCGACAGCAGGATGTACTTCAGCTTTCGTTCTGCTCTTAACTCTCATCATCTGCTACAAAGCCATTAAAAGGTACATGCATCTCACTTGCTTTTTTCGGCTCACTAGTATCGTACACACCTGTACATTCATTAAAATAAAACTGTTACAAAATCTATACTCATTGCAAGGTATTAAAATTCAGTGTCTTTTATGCAGCTCACATCTAGCTGCCGACTAGACTGCCTTTCTGTCAAATGCTTCCATAAGAACGCCTGGTTACTGAAAGAAATTAATTTGCAATGAGATTTAGTGAGACCTGGTTGAGTGCAATGGCTCTCATCATTTCTCAACACAAAGCCCCACTTAGTCATTACAACCACTTTAATTTTCACATGAGCCCACTTACTGATTCAGTATGCATCATACAGTTAGAGCTGTGGGCACTTACCAGTTAATCAATAATTATTAATAATGGCTGTGAAAATGTGGAATTTATTGATTTTCCTTTCCTTTTTATACATGACAGTGAGAGGCCATGAGTGGCAGAGGCAGACTAAATAGGGCAAACAGTATCAAACAGTACTTTTCATTCCTAATGTTAATTCAGTGTTTAGATGTTTTAAATATTTAGGCGTTTTAAGCAAATTATTCATCAGAATAAATATTATACATCAGAAGCCGACACAGAATGCACCTTGTTTACCAGATTCAGTTAAGAACATATCTGTATGCACTAAAAGTGCTCCGTCAAGCAACTGCAAACCATTTCAGCTTTTCTAGCTGAGAGGGTGGGCTGCTGAATGCAGGCCGTACAAAATCCGCCCCTGCTACAGTTACGTACACGCCTCAACAGACAAGATCTGCATGAATTAACATGTTCATGCCTTGGCTAGTGTGAAGGGACAGATGTGAATTATATATGTTTTTGTTAAATGTATTGCATGTAATGAACAAGTTTACTAATTACAATAAATGAAAAAGTAAAAGTAATAAAAAGTAATTAGTTTAACGTAGGGATGAACAATGTGGACAAAAGACTTGTATTGGCATTACAATGCCATAAATAGCGATTTCAAGGCCTTTCAGTTTATTAAAAGATCCTTATCGGGTAGCGGTGGCCTAATGTTTAGGGACTAGGCCCCCGGATCAGAAGTTTCTGGGGTTCGAATCCCAGACCAGTTGCCCTGAGGTTCCCTTGAGAAAGGAACCGTTCCCATCACTGCTCCCTGGGCGCTTTAAATTAATGCCCCCCTGCTGCACAGTGTGTGTGGGTGAAAAGCAGAGGTTAAAGTTGGTCGTGGTTCAGTGTGCTGTGCAGTGTTTCACAATGATAAAACAGTCACTTTCATGTATCACTTTTTCACTTTACAAAATTAAAAAGGGCTTTTTGTTTATAAATATTTAAGTCTATAAATACTGTTTAAACTCAGGGCAGCCAATCAGAAAATAGCTCGTTTACATTTATCAGTCCAATTGCATCATAAAAAAACTAAAAATGCCTCAAGGCGTGATCAGTTAGAGGCTTCTTTGCGTCTTGCAGCGACCAATGTTGCAATCGTGATTTACAAACCATACTGTGCAGCCATATTTTAACATGTAACCTTTTAACGAATAACTCCCAAAGTTGATTCCCAGTGATTTATTACATTAATTGACATTACATATTACACTGGCATAATAAACTGCAGCTAAACAGATCAATCTTTGGAATCAGGTGAAATCTTTGTACTGTAAACAGATGTGTTTCTGGTCATTGGCCATTTCTAGTTACATTTTGGGGTTAATTTTAATCAACAACATTTCCATTATGAAATTGTCAGTGTATCAGCATCTTAGACATTGACTACCAGTAAAAACGTACAGTGATGTGTGCATGCGATTACACAGAGGCAGGAATAAATCTATTAGAATGATTACATTTACGGCATTTAGCACACACTTATCCAGTACTTTGTAGCCCACATCTGAACTTAACTTCTTCAAACCTAGACTTAAGTCAACAACTGTGGACCAACTGAATTACTGCCGGCTAACTAACATTTTCACAGACCCTGACACTTTGCAAAGTAGTTAATATCTACACAAACTCAGTAATAGTGACTAATTGTCAATGAAATGTTTCTTCTGCAGTTCACCCATTCACATGTGTAGCCGAGGGCAGCTGTGATGGGGACAGTACCATACTCAAGGGTACCTCAGGGCAACCTATTGGTCTGGGATTCAATCCCACAACCTTCCAATCCTGGGGCCAACTCCCAACCCATTAGGCCACCGCTGCTCATACTTAAAAGCCCCAAAACTAGTTTTAAAATTAAATATAGTAATAATCAGGTGGTGAGTTTTGTGACTAATTAGGAATAATTGATCTCCTACATGTTCTTGATGACTTTCAAACTTGTTACAATTTTTGTAAGCCGCTCTACAGTTTCAGCAGAGGGCATCATAATGACTAATTGTTATCAAAAAAAAAAAAAAAAGAAACACTTTCGCTTCATTTAACTAAAAATATCACATTTAGAGGACAACCCCAATAAATGATTGATATGTTTGGGCTAATTGGTTTGATGACTTTAGATTTGTTTGTTTTTTATGTAATATGTGGCTAAATGAATTGTGGGTAGCAATTCATTTGGACGTAAATTCTTTGTAGATGCTCCATTTGTCTTTAACTAACATTAAACGAAATATTTAATTCAACTGAACCTTACATTAGTGAATATAAATGGTTCTATTAAACCTAACCACAAGACTAAATTTGACCTTTGTCCAGAACGTTAGTCTAAACCTAATACTAAACCTGAATCAGATGCTATTGTTTATTTGTTTCCCTTTACCAGAGGGTCTATTAAGTATATAAGAATACCTAGATGAACTATAGGGGACTGTCAAATTAAGTTTGAGTACCACATCCACATCCACATGGTATCGTGCAGGAGAGAATTTTGAGCTCTATGGCAAAAAAACGAAACAGTACCATTGTAATAGAGACTGTTGTAAAAATGAACATATATCTTCTCACATCTGTCTGTATTCTCACAATTGATGACTGCAGGCGTACCTACACACTAATATTTTAGTCAAAATGATTTCCGTAGTTAACACCACCTTACAACAGAACGTGAGCCTGCATCAGTTGTGCAACATCGAAGGTTTAATGTGGCATTTCTCAGCAGGGACACATTCCCTGTGTTCTCAAAGAGGAACGGGGAATGCAGGCAGCGGAAGTAATGAGTGGCTGGCCTTGGAATTCATTATGGCAATTCTCCAGCCTTCTGTAGCCAGGGGGCATCCTCGTTTTAATGCTACACTAGCAGGAATGTGATATTGCAGTGAGATGGATGCTGTAGCCCCAAACTCAAGTCATTATTAATGAATTAATCTGCGCAGTCATTCAGTCACAGTTGCATCTTTCATACACGCAGGCAGGTCATGTCCTAAAGTTTAATCCAATAAGAACCTGATGAGTAAAAGCTCCCGAAGCAAGCTAGCTTTTTAAACCTGAAACACGTAGAGAAACTTCTCTTGGTTCAATCAAAGACCGTTTCACAATTTCAAATTTCCTTTCATGAAAAATAAACAAGCTGCAGTTGAAAGACAGCACTCCAATCTGACAGCAATCCCATTTCCAATAAAGGAGCCCCCTTTCACCTCCAATCCAAGAAAATGGCTCTGATATCAAAAGTATGAAACCTAAGAGACACCATATGAAAGCATCAGAAGGGCAATAAGAACCTGAATTGAAGAGAGGTGGAAGGGCCATGTTTTAGTGATATAGTGTGTGGATTTTGTTTGAAATGTTTGTTTGAAACAGTGCTGTACAAAAGTCTAAGGTGCCTGAGAAATTTACATTTAAAAGCTGTTTAGTAGGGCAGCTGTTTAGTAGGGCAGTCTTTCTAAGATTGTGTTTAGTAGGACACTAATATTAGAATACATATTAAGCAATAACATTAATCCAGTAAAGAGTGATTTTTGTGTGTGTCAGTTTGTTTAGTTCATATGCATTCATATACGTCTCCTCATTTAAGTCCAGTATGTCTTATTGTATGGACAGGATTAGAAATGAGTGTATTAGAGGGACAGCTGAGGAATCCAGAATTACCGATGCGCTGCTCTCACTCATTGGGATCTTTATACCATTGAGCCAATGAGGCACACCTGACGTCCTAACAAGGTGACAGGTATGCTCAGTCAGGACAGAGCGCTGCAAACCGTGACAGAAAGCAGTGGTGTTGGGCCATGTTGGGTTCAGTGGGAGCTAAAGAGTAAAGATCTGAAGGTTTTTTGGCTCATTCAAATATGAGGAGGACACCCTGGAAGTACAGGCAGAAGCAGCGTCCCCTTCTCATCCACTGCTCACCTCCACAGACAGTTTGATTCTCAGTTTCTGGGTACAGCTTAGTCTCCGACCACAGACCAGTGGTATGTAGTTAAGCTCGATTACACTAATCTGATGATCAAACTGCATTCCAACCTCCGTTGATTAACATTTTTCTGGCAATAAAATGTTGAAAAAAGTGTATCCTCACTTAAATTCTTAGACATCTGTAATCTTTTATTTGTATACATTCTGCATATAAGAACTGTAGTTTAGGTTAGAAAAAAAAAGACTTTTCAAAGTTTATTCTCTCATAAATAGAGAATGAAATGTCATCATAACAAACAAATATGTATTTCATTTTTTGGGCCATTCCTAAAACTGCAGACGACTTTTAGCCATTGGTATCAGTCCTGATACCAATCTGATACAGTCCTGATACATTTCCTCTCGCTACCTGAGAGGAAATCCCCAGACATTCAAGAGACCCTGAAATTCTTGTACCTTTTTAGTCACTAAAGATCTGGTTTCTTATTTAAAATTATTCTACTGAGGGACAGCATGAAAGCTCTGAGTGTTAGAGTTCTGAATGAAAGAGAATAGCCTATAACGGGAAGGAAAAACTGCAAAGCTGAACACTGGCTGTGAGCTGTCTGAGTCAGTAACAACCAGGAGACAGCACTAGAGTCTCTGCAGTCCCTCAGTACCGGGCTTCCCCAGAGAAACACACTGGCTGAGGGCCAGGGCTGCCGCACACTGTTGCCAGAGGAGGCCCTGCTGCAGCAGCCTCGGACGACTTATACTGCAAGCCTTATCTGTATTTGTGCCAGTCATCCGTCACTCGCAAAGAAGGCTTAAGTGGAACTAAATTCCGCTCACGTCACCGCAGAGGAAATCCTGGAAAAGCTGAATGGATGTTTGCTCAGTGCTTTCGTTTCACAAACAAATGAAGGGCACAGCAGCTTAAGGGAAGCAGCTGGAGAATTTCATACACACATCGCAGCACAGCAAAACAAGCACAATGTGCAGAAGATAAATAGCCTGGCATCACCCGAGATCAAACTTGAATGATTAAAAACAGAGACTAGGTCTCGAATATCCAGACCAGCAAATTACGGGGCCAATGAGAGCAACCTTAACTCTCCTGCAATTTTCATTTGAGTGCACTCACTGCTTTGCCACATTTTTCCACACAGTCTTCCTCCCGCTTAGACTACACCATAACTGTGTGTTTAAAACAGCACAACACTTGTTCTGGTCTCAGCATTCTCCTCAAAACTTCAAACGGGGATGTGCGCTGCACTTGAACAGCTTTGCTATAAAATATTTATCAATTCTGTGAAATGTTGTGTCACCACCTGCCATGTGTCAACTGCTGCCATCTATTATTGAGGAGCCACAATGGTACCAGGAACACGGGACGCCCAAATGGGCTGTTCATGAACTCTCGGCCATTCTCATAATCTGTTCCCCAAGATCAGCCGTCCCATTCACAATCTGACATTCAGTATTTTACTCTTGGTGAAACGGGACCTTAAGCTTTTACATTCCAGGATACTTTGTGAAAGGTATGTGTCACTTTTTTACAGTTCTGTGTTGCACTTGATATCCAAGCTGATGGGACAACAACAGATGTTAGTCAGAAAAGTGAACATATTCGCTAAAGTGACTTTTTAAAAGTCCCCATTTAGTTCTACATGACTTCCCCAGTCAATCGGGAAGATATGGTTTACAGCATTAAAGTTTGTACACATCCCAATGAATGAAAACAAGAATTGAGCAGATGCTTGTATCAACCCAGCTGCTAGGGATGCACAAGCCAGTGTATTTCTTCATGCCGGTTCCAAACCCAGATAAATGTGGGGGAGTGGTCACGTCAGAAAGGCAATATGTGAGCAATGAAACAGACTTCCATACTGGATCGGTCAAGGCCTGGGTTAACAACAACCGCCACCAGTGCTGTTAGCCAACAGGCTGTGGGCTGAAATTGGGTTACTTTTAGCCAAAGGATAAGAAGAAGAGGAGGAGGAAGGCATGTCCAGAGGCAGGAGGAGAGAAGGAAGTGGACGAGAGTGGAAGTGAGTTTAGGAACTTTGAATGATGGGAGCATGACTAGTAAAGGTAGAGAACTGTAGAGCTGATATAATGGAGAAAAGGAAGGTTGATATTTTGTGTGAGAGACTAGATGGAAGGGTAGTAAGGCCAGAAGATCTCTGGAGTGAGTTAGATGAAGTGGTAGAGAGTGTACCCAGGGGAGAGAGAGTGGTGATTGGCAGACTTTAATGGACATGTTGGTGAAGGGAACAGAGGAGGAGATCGATATGCATGGTGTCTAGGAGAGGTGCTGAAGGTCAGATGGTTGTAGATTTTTTGCAAAAAGGATGGAAATGGCTGTAGATAATTCTTATTTTAAGAAGAGGGAGGAGCACAGGGTGACGTATAATCAAGGTTGCATTGGTTTGGACATGTTTAGGACATGATGAGGATCATATTGGGTGGAGGATGTTGAAGATGGAGCTGCCAGGAAAGAGGAAGACCAGAGAGAAGGTTTATGGATGTTGTGAGGGAGGATGTGCAGGCAGTTGGTCTGAAGAAGGAAGATGCAGAGGACCGGGAGAAATGGAGATGGATGATCCGCTGTGGTGCTTTGAAAACTCTGCAATAGATCATTCTGTGCATACAAATCAATCTGTGTATATTCTTGAAAGATTTGGTGGCTGTGATTACCAAAGAGGTTCTAAATAAGGATTGATAAATCTGATGTCCACAAGCTGCATTATGTTTTATTTTAATTAAACTTAGCAAACATGTAAGATTTACGCATTAAAATGGGCAATGCCTAATCCTTTTTAATCCTCCTGAAATTAAATACGTGTCTATTTTATTTTTTTTAAATGTATACTTTTGGGTTGGGTTTGGTAGGAAATGATTATGACTTGCCAACAGCAACATGCAAAAGCTATTAAGAGCCTCCAATGCTCCAATGATACCCACTTCCATCCCCCAACAGGGACCAAAGCACATGTTTGGGACAGCTGTCCTAGAGATGCCTCCCTCTGTACACAATTATAGAACTATCTTGGGATTTAAAAACCTTCCCACTGGACTTTGTTTTCCTCTAAAACCCAATGAGATTTTGAAATTTAACTCAAAGTTGGTGGCCTTGCATGACTGACTCCCTCTCATGTGATGTGGCAGTAACATTGGCACAAGATGAAGAAAGAAAGGAACCCTGATGTACCTTTAGGGACCGAAGCACCAATAGAGCAAGTGTACAGTAGTCTGAGGAACAATGTCTCCACTGACTGTATTCAGCTCCATTCTGTGTTACATAAGCCTAAAATTACTACTGGCTGGCACACATAAGACACAGTGCAGTGGAGAAATATAATAACCAGTGAGGTAATGAAAGGGAGACAGAGGGGGGCATGAATAGGCCATGTTGAGTAATAGTGTCTTACACAGACCAAGAGATTTTCAGCATCATGTGGGCGTAGTTAACTCTGTTTCTTGTTCTTGTTAGAGAGGTAGGGAGACCGTAGGAGGGCTACAAGAGAAAATGGAAAAATTGATCATTTTGTTATTGTGCTGAAACAGAAATATTTCACCGACCTGCCTCTGTAAAAATGATCTCTTTCCTCATTCCTGACATGTGTGCAATACAGTGGGCCAACGATCTTGCTTCTTTTGCAGAAAACCACTAAGAAAAGAGGAGAACGGTACCAGTCGTGGAGAATACGCCATGAGCTCCCGCAAGAAGAAGGCCAAGAACGTCGGCACAAATAATGTCGTAGTGTAAAATATTTGCACAAATAAATGATGGGACTGGCCACTTCTGCAATGACATAGGCTTCCCGGGAGCAAGCGCGGAGCAGCTGAGAAGCAGAGAACAAGAACGAGGTTGATCTGTTGGAACACTACAGTCTGGCTTACAATGCATTCTCTAAGATACACTGGCAAACTGTGACTGACACTGAAGAATATTTGCATGATATTTTTTTCCCCTGTGCTCATGTCATTGCCAAGCTAGATGCACAATTTTAACATTAAGTGTCATTTATAAGTCATTATTTGATTTTTTTATAATGTTTTGATTTGCTTTGTTAGCCCTGCAATGAACAGTAGTACTGAGCTGCCAGGTTTTCTTGGGGAAACAACAAAAATAATTGCATGTTTTATCCCAGACTCCAACCAGACATTCTCCCAATACATTTTTTTAGTAATGAACTGTAGATTAGTTGAAACACTCAAATTAATATCTCTGCTGTGTATATAAAACTGTAAATGTTATAGATCATCAAAATATGCCTATGCACAGACACTTACACAAGGTACCTGTATCACTCTTCCATGATCAACACTGGAGGTCTTTCCCTTGCGTTATTCCTGTGGTGTAATGTGTTTCCATATGTGTTGTGGTACTGCCGTTCCAGTTTTTTGAGGCTATATCCTCCTTGAAGCTGGAATGCTAATGTCTGTGCCAAATTCAAGTGAGTACAAGGACGGTGGACAGTTGTGCAGGAGGCACTTGGTCATGTTCAGATGATTACATGCTAATTGTTCCCTGTGCAAGTCACCAGACAAGGGCCCTTCTGCAGTAGTGCAACCACTAAGCTGAACCAGTCTGATGAACAGCGCTATTTAAAATGAATGATTGCAAGAAGCAGTATTTCATGCACTGTGTAGCTGTCATTAGAAAAATAATGAATGTCTGTTACATTGCTGATGCTTTAACAAGAGTATTATGTATAGGATAAGAGTTCAGCCTTGGGTTATGCATTACAATAGCATTACAAATGATTCTCTTTCAGTAGACAAGCATCAAGTTTAGTGTCCAAGTGCTGTCCGTCTAGACCTGATTTCCATCTGCACTGAACCGTGGCGTCATTTTCACTTACACTGTAACCTAGAAGAAGTTATTCCAAAAGAGATGGATTGATGCATGAATGTAAATATTCATTTCAACATATCTGCCTTCTGGACTGTTATTCACTCGTACGGAGTGGCTGAATATGTTTATACATAGTTGAAATAAAACAATGCAATCTAATGTAAAACTGGTTTAGTCCAATGATCTGTCACAAAGGCTAATGTATGTTATCCTCTATTGCTCTTATCACAACGTTCTATGGTGATAATTAGAATTCAGCCACAGAATTAAACCAAGTATGATATGATATTTCATTTAGGAATGACAGGTAAATAGTGCAATCCAGCCTAGACCTATTCTTTGATGAGGAATCTGCCCTGGAATGTTAAAAAAACCAGTTCTGAACATTTACATATAGAGCAAGGCCTTCAGGTCAGCCCTCAAAAGGAGGAAAAATGCAACAAAAACACACTCTGATAACCGAAATTCCTGCTTGCGCCCCATTGGATTCTAGTAGTATGTTGGCATTAATCAAGTGGCATTGGATATAAAGGTTTTTAGGTTATTCAACATTAAACACAGGCTTCTGAAACATTCAGTACTTATAACAGACCTTATAACATCTATTAGAGCTCATAAGCTGCAAAATATTTCCCAATAGTTTCCAAGCAAATCTGGTTTCTCACCAGAACTTAATAAAGATATGCATTAATTAAAAGACAACACATAATGCAGCTTAATAAAAATAAAGGGTTTGCCTTTCGCACAGATGATGTGTATATTGAAAAAGCATAAAAAAGAGTAATGTTTAAGGCATAATTTGTTTTCTTATCAGCACGAGAGAATAATTAAGGAAACTTGAATGGTACTGTGGATAAGATTAAGATGTCTAAGAAAGTTCCCTCTCTGTAAAATGCACCACTTGAGGGTAATATCATGTGACACTCTGAGCAATTTAAACATTCATGCATTGTCTGGCCTGCAGCTCTAAATGGCTAGGGGAAAAAAATGATCTGACAAGCCTGTACGAGTTGATAGGAGCTGGGCTTTATCTGAGTCAGGAAAGCTTCCTGCTGTGGCAAATTTTGTGCCTTGGCACCTTGACTGATGTACGGCTTTGTAAAAGAATATGTCTTTAATTTAAGAAGATTAAAGCTGCGTCACATGTCTTTTCTGAACTACAGAATATTTTTTTAATACTTTGGAAATGACGGAAAAACAAGAATACTTAATTAGAGAGTCTCTTATATGGCCCCAGCAAAAGTCTGATTAACAGTTTGTTAATGAGTACACTAAACAGTTTGTTTACATGTACACAATGTCGAATCTTTTGATTTCTGATTACTTAAAGTGTAGTTTTATCCAATACATTGGTTAAATGCACCAGATGCTGGTGTATCAGTGTTTTTTTTGTTTGTTGTTTTTTTAGCGCAGAATATTATTTTTGGTGATGTTACAGTGCCTTTAAGCGTTGTTCAACCAATCAGTTTCTTTGTCACATTTCCTGTGCTATGAGTTGCCGTGGTAATCCAATCCTTCCACAGATCATTCCTCAGTAAACCTCTCCATCAGCTAATGGAGGTGATTGGCTCTACACTGTAAAAAGAACTAATATGATCCAGTGTGAATGAAGGCGAGCACTCTAGAGTCTCCAAGGAAACACACACAGGTATGGCATCCCTGAAAACACACCATAATATCCATTAGGATTAAAACCTGATTATTTTGCTTCCTAATGGGAATTGGCTTTATGGTTACCATTTTCGAGCATTAGTTTAGACTCCATTATAAAAGCATCTAAAGTGTCTAGAACCATTAGAATCTATTATATTGTCATAGCAATCCATCAAGAAAAACAAAACATTAATGCTAACCAATAGACATCATTAGATATCCACCATGAACAAACAGCAACCTTTAACAGCTTCCAGGTTTTCAGCTGGGATAACAATATATTCTTGGATTATTTGGGGGGGAAGCTGACTGGGTATATTTTTGAATGCTTAAAGATCTCCAAAAATCGTGAGTATTTGCCCCAACAGTCCACAGTAAAAAGGTGTACCTAATCAGGATTCATCTAAGAACCAAAGTGAGGAATAGCCAGGTGAGAGTGACCTTCAGCCTAAGACACTCTTCTTCCCACCTCGTCCACTCCCACCTTTTCTAAGTGTTCTTCAGATCCTCTGGTCAGCTGTAATTACTGACCTCCAGCTGTCTGTTCATCATCTTTCCTCACACATGTACAAGGGGTGGGGTGTGGAAGTGAGACAGGCAGTGGTGTTAGGCGGGATCAGGCAGGAGGAGAGCCAGTGTTCCTGAGACTGATTATATAAGCAGCTTTTAATGAGTGAGATATTTGAAAGGGCTCTGAGTTCAAACGACTATGGCAGGCGTCTGGCAGATGCTGCATCTGAGCATGGGGAGTTGATTGCGTGCACACACACACACACACACACACACACACACACTGCAGGATAGGGTCTCTTTGATGAGCTGGGCTTAGAGGTCGATGGGAAGGGTGCCTCACCCTCTGATTTGCTGGAGGACAGGAGATGTTGCCAGGGATGCAGTGTGTACTGATGTGAGTGACGTTGCATGTGTGTGCCACACAACTCCAGGGGAAAATTAGCAATGCTTTTTCCGGGATTACAATATTAATCTTTGTTAAAGACCTTTTCTCAATTACTTATTAAAGTAGAAAATGGAATAAAAGAACAGAAAATGTTTTTCCACGTTATTCAGGATGATAAAAATTATTTTAGATATGCTGTTGTAAAAGGCCTGTCACGGGTGAGCTTGGGTTTGGGCACGGTAGAGGGCACTCTGTTCTGACTGAGCACACCTGAGCTCATGAAGGCACAGGTGTGCTTCATTGGGGCTGACTATTTAAGCCTCGATGAGTCAGAACAGAGCGCGGTTCATTCGCAAGGTGAAGCCTTAAGTTAATGCTGGTGTTTTAGTTCACTGTGCTTTGGTATATGGATAATAAATGTTCTGGACTACTGGCTCCGCACTGACGTCCATCCCGCACCCCGCTACTGTTACAAAGGCCTAATTTGAATCATGTGTATATATATATATATATATATAGAGAGAGAGAGAGAGAGAGAGAGAGAGTACTGTGCAAAAGTTTTAGGCAGGTGTGGAAAAAATGCTGTAAACAAGTGTAAATAAGTGTTGATCATTTATCTTCATCAATCAACAAAACGCAGTGAATGAACAAAAGAGAATCTAAATCAAATCAATATTTGGTGTGACCACCCTTTGCCTTCAAAACAGCATCAGTTCTTCTAGGTACACTTGCACACAGTTTTTGAAGGAACTCGGCTGGTAGGTCGTTCCAAACGTCTTGGAGAACTGAGCACAGACCTTCTGTGGATGTAGCTTCCTCACATCCTTCTGTCTCTTCATGTGATCCAGACACACTGGATGATGTTGAGTTCAGGGCTCTGTGGGGCCAGAAGAACTGATGCTGCTCTGAAGGTAAAAGGTAGAAACACCAGATATTGATCTGATTTAGATTTTTCTTTTGTTCGCTCACTTTGCATTTTGTAAATTGATCTAAATAAACAATCATTATTTATATTTCTGAAAGCATTCTTTGTTTATAGTATTTAAGTATTTTTTAAGTGTTTAAGTGTATATATATATATATGTATATATATATATATATATACTTGGCAATATATTTTGGTCTTGAAACACCAAATGAAAGATTATGCCATTAGAATTAAGAGCAAAGCAAGGTTTTTCATTGGTTAGGCCCTCATTTGTTGGGTTGAAGACCTAACCTGTTGGACTGTTGGAATTTGGCAAATTAAAATTTTGGAGATTCCCTTAAAATATGAAATGACATTATTGTTTCTGTTAAAAAAAAGCAAAAATACAAAATGTTGTTATGGTTTGTTTAGGCTAAAGTTACTCACATGCTGGGCTAAAAAGCAAATTGAACTTTCAAAAGTAGTTAAAAATTGGAATTTTAGAGCCAAACCCACTTTAACTGCTAAGTTTCTGCTCTGATTTTAAAAGCAGAAAACAAAATGCTCTTATGAAGCATAAAAAGTCATAGAATGCAGAAAATGCCCAGCTGGGAGAGATGCACCCAATGGATAAACCCCAAATGTATCCCTTTGACATTTATTTTAACATCATGGGCTTTGTTTCCTGACCTATGCAGTGCACAACATGTGACTATGAATGATATGCAGTAGTGTGACCAGGTTTCAGTCAAATAGCTGTGGCACTATGCAGTGGCTCTTTATGAATCAATGCAAAATTACATAGATTTACATTTAGCAGACACTCTTTTTCAGAGTGACCTACATGTCCTAATTATGGGCACAGTCCCCCTGGAGCAACTCAGGGTTAAGGGTCTTGCTCAGGAACCCAATGGTGGTTGTGCTAGAGGTGGGATTCAAACCCGTGACTGCTTGATCCATAGGTAAGTAGGCAAGTACCCAACCACTAGACCGCCCACATAGTGAATTACCATGGTGCTTTTTTAAGTCAGTGTTTAACTTTACTGATTTGTTATCAATATTAATCAGTAGGGTCTTTCAGTTTGAAGGAATAAGATGCAGAAGAAATGGAAACGGATAATCCGCTGTGGCGACCCCTTAACAGGAGCAGCTGAAAGAAGAAGTAGTCGTCAATAGGGCCTTTATAGTCCCTGTAGTGCCAATGGTTCTGGATAACACTGGATATAACTTTGAAGTTGACAAAACACATGGTATGGATTGTTTGGTGGAAGAGCCAAGCTGCTTATCTTTAACCTTAATGAGGCATGGCCAGAACACTTCATCACTTTTAAACTTGGTTGAGAGCAGCCGTAATTGTGTTTGCTGCATTTCTGAGAATCAGCAGGACTGATTAATGAATGAAAATGGCCACTATTCTCCCATTTCACTAGGCGTGTTTACCTCCATTGTCTGTTGGTCAGGCTTTATTGAGTTACATGGCAGCCTGGACCTGGTTTGTGGTCCGATTGATTTGCGCCAAAGTGGGTGGATGGAGGCAATGTGTCTATTGGAGCCTGAAAGAAGAGGAGGAGGAGGAGAATACTGGAAATCCAAGGAAGAAGTAATACAATGCATACTACACTTAAAAAAAAAAAGTATTTATTTTTTCTTGGAATGAATAAACATTTTATAAACATATTACACCTCTTTTTAAGCCCTCTAGGTCTAACATCATCCTCACACCTTCATGAAGTACCCAAGGAAGATGTGTAAACTCTAGCCAGTGATTTTCACACCTAGTTACACTGCCTGGCTGAGAAACACATGCATACATACAAGCATACACACACATTCACAAAATAGGAAGACTCCTGCCCTGGACTGTGCTCTGCTGTCCACCACCTTTTGCATGACCATGAAACTGCATGCAAACATGAAGATCTCTATGAAGGTAAACACGGTGAGCCTCTATTTGTTACTGTATATTTGCTGTTGCCAAAACCCACAGACTGTAGTACAATTCAGTTCATATGCAGATACAAAAGTAGAGCTGCTAAACACAACTGCATTTTGAGTCAGAGTAGGACAGTATGCTGGTTGCAGCAGAGGATGGAGGTATGCTGGTCTTGCAAAAGCTCCTACAGGACTGCAATGTACATCACATGGGGTAGAACTGGGAAGCGGCCTCAGATGACTGGATCTCCACTTGAGCCATTTTAAACTGAGTACACTGCAGCCACTTGCGGAGGGCGAAGGGAAAGGAGCCAGAACCCGGTCCCTGGAGACCCTGGTGATTAACTCGGTTCTGGATGGCCTGCAGACGTAGCTGAAGACCAGCAGATAGGTGCTATAAATCAACACAGAGAGTCGGTCAGCCCAGTGAGAAACACAAAAAATTATTGAACCCTCTAGAATGAGCTGAATTTCTTCATAAATATGAACTAAAATGGGAAAAAATGTAGAATTTACAGCTAACCATCACACTGCGACCACCTGGGATGAGGTTCTGGTTTAGGATATAAAGGCCAAATTTTACTACACCAGTCCTCTATTTTTACTTTCCCAGTAGTCATCTGGCTTGAAGCAGCTCTGGTGGTCTTCTATTACTATTACTATTCCACAAAATATCAGAAGAAACATTAGCCAGAAAATTCGACACTTGGAGTGATTTTTGCTGGAAACCAAACGAAACCCATCTTCTCGTGTAAAGGGTAACATTTTGTTTTATTTTCCTCACACTTGAGCTTGACAGGTGTCAAACTAATGTATAATCCTAATAATAACAAAAATAATAATAATAACAACAACAACAATAATAATAATAATAATCATCTGTTCTAAACATCTGCCAAAAAATGAAGTGTATACTGAATACATTTGTTCATTTAATAAACAGACATTCATGTAAATGTGAAATTTCTTTTAATGGGTTCCAAAGTTCTATCATGATGCCTATAAAGGTCTGATCACAAGTCTGATTTATGTAAAAAGGTTTCTAGCATCACTGCAGCTACCATTTTGAGCATGGAAAGAGAAATCTATGCCACAGTGTAAGACGTATAGAATACTTACATTCAAATTAGACTGAATCATTGGCAGCCACATAGGAATTAACTAGAAAAGAAAGAGTGGTCACTAACAGTTTAACAACATCTGCACTGAAATAAGTAACGCACCACACTGATCTGAGAAATGTAAAAACACAGTTACAACTATTGTTAAATCCATCTGAAAGATAAATTGGTTCATTGTATTTAGTGTTTAACTGATGTCAACATGAACAATTGTCTCATTCTTTTCCAATTGCGTTCACATTATCAGCTGTTTAAGAAACATAGTGCACTTACTTTTACAAAAATGGTGGAATTACATTCTTGTAATGCTTCCATCAAACTGATGACATGTAAACACACCATCTCCACCATCTAAAGGAAAGAAAAAGACAGCTTCTCTGAACAGTTGTCATTTATGATTTGCAAAATAACATGATGCTACTGATCTAAGAAATATGAGCTCAGTTCAGCTGGAGGGAACAAAGAGTGCAAACACTGCGGAAGTGCATTCAAAGCAAACTGACTAATATCAATCACATTACAAAGGCTGAGTAATCCGTCAGCTGTGCTTTAGTGCCATATGAACCACACAGAATCAGATGCCTTCCCTCAAAACACAGCCACAAATGATGTCAAAGAAATGCAGAACATTCAAATCTGCAGCATGAATTCATATCATTTCACATGCTTAAAAAAATCCACAATGCAAAAAACAAGCTAAATGAAAAAAGGTAACAAGTCAAATCAAGCAAAACATTGTAGCAAACAGGGTCTTACTACTTTGTTGTGTGCCATGAGCTGGAGGATGCTGGGGGTGACGCGACTCCAGAACTCCAGGCCAGTGAGTATAGCACCGGAAGAGAACTCGTTCTGGTTCTGGTTCTGCCCGGCCGGGGCTGCAGCAGCCTGCTCACAGTAGATGGTCCACAGCTGAGCAAACATGAAGGCGTGGAACAAGGAGCACATGTGGAGCACTGACGTCTAATAAAAGAGAACAGGTAAGTCAGTGTTATCAGGTTTCTTTGGTACATTTGTTTTTTCTATGTCCATGTGTCTTGGTTTACACTTGTCATGTCCCCCCCTTCATACCCAATTCCTGACTCCATGACATGTTATATACAGTCAGTCAGTCAATGCCTGCCGCTTGTCCCAAACTGGGTCGCGGGGGAGTGTTGGAGTCCAACCCAGCACACACAGGGCGAAGGACGGGGGGAAACACCCCTAGACAGGTCGCCAGCCCATCGCAGGGAGGAGCGAGGCGGGGACGGCACCTTGTTCAAGGGTACCTCAGGGCAACCTATTGGTAAGGGGTTCGAACCCCCAATCCTCTGATCATGTGGCCAACGCCCTAACCATGTTATATATACTGCTTGTCCAAAAAAAAATGTCACCACCTGGATTTAAAAAAGCAAATTAACAAAAGCCTCCCATTGGATAATTACTGCATGGATGACATTGTTTCAGCTGCAACAAGTTATTTAACACTAATTGACGCATCGAGTAGCTTCTCATTACATCTCAGAAGACACATCCTGTCATCGTGGAAAAGACATTCATCTGTTTCAGAAGGGTCAGATTATCAAGCAAAGAAAACATCTAACGAGAAGCTGAAACTACTTAAATGAGGTTAAGAACTGTCCGACACATTATTGAAAACTTGAAGGATCATGAGGAACCATCATCTTTATGGAAGAAATGTGGTCGGAAAAAAATCTTGAATGACTGTGATTGGCAATCACTTAAGCGTTTGGTGAAATCAAACAGTAAAAAAAATAACAACAGCAGAATGCACAGCCATTTTCAATAGTGAAAGTAAGAGCATTTCCACACGCACGATGCAGAGAACTCATGGGATCGGGACTAAACAGCTGTGTAGCCTTAAGAAAACCACTGATCAGTGAGGCTAATTGCAAAAAATTGCTTCAGTTTCCTAGGTAGCATAAAGATTGGACTCTAGAGCGATGGAAGAAGGTCATGTGGTCTGATGAGTCCAGATTTACCCTGTTCCAGATTGATGGGCGCATCAGGGTAAGAAAAGAGGCGCATGAAGTGATGCACCCATCATGCCTAGTGCCTACCATACAAGTCTGTGGGGGCAGTGCTGTGATCCCATCAGTGAATTGCTTCTTCCCTGATGGCTCGGGCATATTCCAAGATGAATTCTTGGTTCAGGGAGCATGAGACATCATTTTCATACATGGATTAGCCACCACAGAGTCCAGACCTTCACCCCATTGCGAATCTTTGGGATGTGCTGGAGAAGAATTGCACAGAGGTCTGACTCTCCCATCCTCTCTACAAGATCTTTGTTAATAAATGAATGCAAATCTGGACAGAAATAAATGTTGTGACATTGCAACATTAACATTAAAGCTAAAGACTGTCCAACCAAATATTAGAGTGCGCAACTTTTTTTGGACGGGCAGTATATATAAAATTCCTGTTTGTCTTTGCTGGTTCTTGTCATACACGTTGCTGTCACTCTTGTCGTGATTCTTGTTTGTTTTTATTTTTATTTAATAAAGTTACTGCTCATACCTACATCCTGCTCCAAATCCTGACAAATGTAAATCAAAGAAAAATGTGTCTTTGTCCCAGACATTATGGAGGGCACTTTAAATATGTAGATACAGTGCTCTGTTATAAGGCACTCCTCATTTTTTCATTTTTTGCTTCCAAAATGCCAGACATTCCTGTATTTTAATGTGTTGTTGAGGAGCAGTTCTCCAGATCTTCCTGAAGGACAGTGTTGTTGTCTCTCATTTTCAGTCCAGTCTCTGTACCTGAGCAGTTCTCCAGATCTTCCTGAAGGACAGTGTTGTTGTCTCTCATTTTCAGTACAGTCTCTGAACCTGAGTAGTTTGATTGTTTCTTGTTGGTTAATCAAAGTGCAAAAGTGCAAATTGGATTAATATGGGAAAATTAGCTAAGCTTTTAGTCAAAGCTGCTTTGTGAGGCTATATGATGTATAAACAGCTTTTTAAATAGAACTTAAGTTTGTTCATATTAACTGAACAGGCACAACACACCCACAGTACAGAACATCCTACAGGGGTGTAAAAACTAAGTGAACTGTTTTGATGGTACTTTCTTTCATTAACAGATCAAGCCTTGAGCTTCTGTCTCAGGGCTGTGTTTATTAAAAGAAGGCCCTCATCAGTGTCTTCTGTTACCCTAATGCAAACTTACACCTACTTTTAAGAGATGGGGGAAAATTCCATACAGGTATCTCCAAACTTATATTTTGCATGACCCTACCTCAAAACCATATGTCTCATGACAAATTTTGTGTTTGCACCAAGCACACTGTGCAGAAACGCACACAACATTTTAACACATAGCGCATGAGCAAAAACCTTCTGCTGTACCTTGGATTGCTCTGGGAAGCCAATGAGAATTACAATAAGATGGTCTGCAATGTGAGAGCCAGCATCCAGTGGAATGGGCATACAGGACGTGGAGCCCTGATGCAAAGCACAGTGGGTCAAGGAGCCCAGCAGAAGCCAGGAGAGCTGTCGGATGTGGGAGACACACTCTATAAATTCTTTGGGCCTGAAGAAGATAAAGCACAATTAATATATATATAACAGAACAGAGCAGAATAAATGTTGCAAATGTAGTTTTCAGTTTTATCCCCTTTGAGTGGAGGCTGGTCTTCCTAAGATATATAAATATTATTCTAGTTTGATTACATCGATGACACATCACCTCGTTCCTCTTTTCGCATTGCCTTGTACTTCATTTTTTTGGGTGCTCTTACCCCTGTTGCATGGCGGAGGGTGGGTGGTAGAGCCATGGTAGGTAACGAATGACTGCCTTGTTGTCACGGTGATTGCCTTTACTGATTTCCATGGCAGCCACTTGGGCCAATCCCACTTTCAGATTCCCACCAAAGGTATCTTCATGGAGGGGCTGACAGCATGCCTTCATGTGACTCTATAGGAGGAAAAGACAGTATATTTTCAGTATATTTTTTCTCCTCCGTTTTGGTATTTTAAACAAACTTTTATGACTATGCAATCTTTACTGAACCTTTAATTTAGTCAGAGTATGCATATCTGCGATGAAGTCCAGCAGCTCACTGAGGTACTGCCTCAGACATTCCATGGCTGCCGTTGTGCACTGAGAGAACCATGAGTTGCATTAAAACCAGCATTTGTTTGCCATTATGAAATTAATGTGAACAATTTTCCGCATTCCTTTGCTGTAATATGTCCATTTTTATAGCTAAAACAATTGTGTTTTCCGTTATGTTTTGGATGCAACAGCCTCATGGATCACAATGTATCACAATCAAACAAATAAAAAAGAATAAATCTTATCAGCACTAAATAAACAATTAAATTTGATAATTGTCCATTTAATTTTTGGGATTATTTCCAATAAAGTGCACAATACTCACCCCTGGTAGAGATGAGATCATGTGTTTTTGTATGATGGTGGACTCAGAAAGACGAGTGCCAATGTCAGCACAGACAAACTAATTCAAAACAGAAAGTAGAGCAGCGGCGTCAAAGGAACAGTCTGGCAGAATGTAAAACACTATCCCCCCATGATGAAACTGATCAGCCACGACATGTTTAATGTCAAATTTTTTCTCTTTTATTTAGCATTAGAGTTTTGTTAATAGTGCATAAAACTCTTGAAGTCAACGGTTTCCCAAATTAACTTCATAGTAACACATCCCACAAACTTCTCTCAACCCTCTCAAACCCGTCTTCAGTAAGTTAGCACGGTCTCACTTTGACTCACCATGAGCTATGAGGCTATGAGGGGGCAGTGGTGGCCTAGTGGTTAGGGACTAGGTCCCGGATCATGGGTTCGATTCCCTTACCAGTAGGTCACCCTGAGCAAGGTACCGTCCCCATCACTGCTCCCCAGGCACTTTCAGCAGCTGCCCCCTGCTGCATGTGTTTGTGTGTGGGTGAAATGCAGAGGTGTAGTTTTGTTGTGGTTCACTGTGTGCTGTGCTGTGTTTCACAATGACAAGAATGGGCAGTTTCACTATAAAATCTAAGCTTTATAAACAAACCAAACTTCACATGTACAGACAGCACCTGGGTCATTTAGGTAAACTCCATATTTATGACAGTCATTGTTACAAAAACTGATTCTAGATCAGTTTATACTAGTTTAATGAAGAGGTGGATGTGGTTTGAGCAACCTGTGAGAAGCTTTTTTTTCTCTCCATTATGCCATTATGTAGAGTACTGTGCAAAAGATTTGAGCCACCCTTTAGTTCTTTATTTTTTGCAAGGCAATCACATTATCGGTGGAAATAATACTATTTAATAATGCCTTTCAGATTGTCTTATATTGGTAGGTTGAGTATATTAAATTAAAGAAATGGGGACTAATGTTTCTGGTCCTTTGAGGAGGAAAGCTCCTATAATCATCTGCACCTCAGGAACAAGGTCAGGGATAGGGACTAGACTGAAAATGAGGAAAATTTTCTTTAGAATTAAAAAAATCAATAAATGAGGCATGCCTCAAGATCAGTACTTTACATTACTGTGCTTTAGATCACAAAAGACAAGTTACCTGGACCAATAGCAGTAAGTTGGTGTCAGGAACTGGAGACTTGAACTTCAAAGCTTGCAGCAACTCCAGAATGACAATGCGGGACATATAGAACTTGTCTCTCTCCTGCCACAGAAGACACAGCAAACACTTAACTGCATCCTTTTCATTGTTTCTTGCAGTTAAGTGCTCTCTCCTCTTTGCCTTTTCAATTGTCCCAAGGGTTATAAACCCGTCATGCTATCTTAATCTGCCAATCTTCTAGAATTGTCCCTTATTCCCTAATTAACTATCCCTCTCAGTGTCTTGTTCAGTGTAATGTTGTCCATCCATATTTTAGACCGAAGACCGGTGTTTTAGAATGACAGGGAGCTCTACTGCTACTGGATCAACTTACACTGTGTACACAGGTGTTAGGCAATTGAGTATTTTTAGGATTTATTTTAACTCAGAATTTACAAATAAACATTTCTGACATTAAAAAATCAGTGATCAATACAGCCACTCTTCTCTTCAAAAACAGTCATAATCCCTCCATTAGTGGAGTCTCTTAGTTTCTTCATCTGTTGGTCAACTTTTTGTGCAGCAGCAACCACTGCCTCCCAGACTCTGTTCAGAGAGGTGGACTGTTTTCCTTCCCTGTAAATCTCCTGTTCAAGAAGGTCCACAAGTTCTCAACAGGGTTTAGGTGAGGTGAGGAAGGGGGTCTTGTCATTATTCTTTCATCTTTGAGGTCTTTACTGGCCACACAGTGGAGAACCTCCACGCATGTAATGAAGCATCGTGCAGAAAAATCATGGTCTTCTTGAAAGATCAGACTTTTTCCTAAACCACTGTTTGAAGGAAATGTCTCTAAAAAATGGCAGTAGGTTTGGGAGTTGATTTTGAGCCCATCTTTAACCTTAAAAGGTCCAACTAGCTCATCTTTAATAACACCAGCCATACCAGTACCCCACCTCCACCTTGCTGGTGTCTAATTGAAAGTGGTGCTCTGTGCCCATTATTGATCCAGCCAAGGGCCCAACCATCTGGTCTATCAAGAGTCACTCAGCTCATCTAAACTCATCTCATCTCTTTGAGATGTTTCTTGGCCCAGTTTTGACATTTCAACTGATGTGTCTTCACTTGTGGTCGGGTTTCAGCATTCCTTATCCACATCTCTGAGAACTCAACACCTTGAACTCCTGAAAACTCCAGGTAGGTTCAGCTCTAGAATATGACAGCATTGGAGGATCATGGGTTCCTGGAAGCTTCATGTCTGATTTTTCTCAAATCTTTGGCAGTTAATTTACATCTTTTCTTACTACGTTTCTTGCGACCCTGTTAACTACTTGCAACAAACAGTTTGATGGTTCTGTGAGCAAGCCCCAATATCTTAGCAACTTCAAGAGCTCCACATCCCTCTAAAAAACCTTTTACAATTTTTACTTTTCAGAGTTCTCTCTCTATTTTGGTCCATTTTGCCTGCGAAAAGAAGCTGCCTAATAATTCTGCACACTTTGATATAGGGTGTTGATCTCCAGAGGCCACACACCCCTCATTACACAAATACACATCACCTCATCTGCTTAAATCCAATCAGAATTCAAGTTAATATAGCTTGGATTTGGAATACATTCATACAAATGATGACATGATCAAAATATTCGCTTGCACTAACTGTGCACACAGTGTAGAGAAAAATCTCATCTGTATCCTATCCTTCTCTGTTTCTCACAGCAACAAGATCTGTGTCTTTGTGTCAGCAGTTTTAGTCCCAGCGGGTCAGGGCAGAGGCAGAGGACATGTACTTACATGTAGTTACAATTTCTGTTATGCTTACGGAGGACAGTTTGGGATGTTACTCTGCAAAACCCTGAGTTTCTTAGTTTACACAACTGTTTCTAAGAAACAATGACCATGAAAGGGCTTTATTTTATTAAAATAATACATAGATCAGCCACAACCTTAAAAATAGCTGTGAATAAACTGATTATTTTGCAATTATGACAAGAGGTATGACATGTTAGGGAGTAAGTTAACAGTAGGTTTTTAATTTGATGTGGTGGAAGCTCTTGCTCTCTGAGCAAATTCACAAAAGAGCTTTTATAATGTTAATAGTTTTTATAATTTGTGACTCAAATTTCAAATCAGCTGCTGGTTTGTAGGAAAACATTACTCTTGCTTTCTCTGTCCTTTCTGCATTTTAAAACCCCATATTAATCTATTAACCCCATATTAATCATAGTTTTTGCCACTTTCTTAGACTGAAAATATCTATAGTGATGTCCTCACATATTTTAAAAGTTAACTTTCACATCTAGTAGCTTCTATCATGCTATTTACTATTAACACAGCCCTGAGGGTCCTAAACCTTTTTATAAGAGGTAATACTGAAGTAGCCTGCATAACTTGACATCTTTATGATGCTGAATCATTGAAAATGAAGCCCATTCTACCATATATTGAAAAATGAACGCTGTGCAATCCTAAGAGAACACGCCTATGACAAATCGATACAACTGAGATCATAAACTCTTAGTGCTGACAGGTGGGAAGCCATGAAGATCTGATGGATGGACTAGAAATTACTGCAAGGCCTCACTTATCATATCATCAGCAGCTCTCAGGGGCATATGTATCTCCCATGTCTCTAAACCAGCATCCTAAGTTATGAAAATCAATGCATACTGATTGAATTCTTCTTCAAGTAGTTGGGAGTAAGAGAGACTGTGAGAGGGGGGGGCCATATTTCACAAGAGGGGTAGATTTATTTTCAGTGAGCTGCATGTGAGAGGAGGTGCTGTGTGGTGTATTTGCCTCTTGATAAGATGCATGAAAGGATTGCTCACATTTCCTTTGGTTGAAAGTGATAGTTCCAGTCCTGAGATCAATCGGAGCTCTCCTGATTTGGCTAAATAATTCTAAACGTTATTGGAAGAGAAACACAGTCTAACACCATTTATGCTCACATGCACCTTCACGCGTGTCCAGTTGCCTAGAATAATGCATAGAGTTAAACATGTCGTGTATACTATTGCAGGTGAGGGTACAACCACTGAGCACTAGCATATGGCCTATGTGATCTTATTGGAGTAATGATTGCAGATATGTGGCCCTTTCCAAAGAGTTTAGTAAGGGCGCATTAGCTGAAAAAGTATATTTTGTTGGACATGATTCTAGATAAATGGACATTACTCGGTTAGGGCGTATGCGATTAAAGGTGATCTTAGAATCAGACTGATATAATATATTTTTATAATTTACCTAAAGGTGGAAAGAAAC
This sequence comes from Hepsetus odoe, assembly GCA_017165825.1. Lineage (NCBI taxonomy): Eukaryota > Metazoa > Chordata > Actinopteri > Characiformes > Hepsetidae > Hepsetus > Hepsetus odoe. The sequence continues at coordinate 25,697,790 of CM029374.1, read as the reverse complement.
CCAGCCACTAGGGATGCACAAGCCAGTGTATTTCTTCGTGCTGGTCCCAAGCCCAGGTAAATGGGGAGGGTTACGTCAGGAAGGGCATCCGGTGTAAAACTTTGCCAAATCAATATGCGGACAATGATACAGAATTCCATACCGGATCGGTCGAGGCCCGGGTTAACAACGACTGCCATTAGTGCTGTTAGCCTACAGGGTGCTGGTGGAAATTGGACTACCGTTGGCCAAAGGAGAAGAAGAAGAAGAAGAAGAAGAAGAGGAGGAAGGCATGTCCAAATGGAGATGGAGTGAAAGAAGCGGAGGAGAGAGGAAGTGAGGGTAGGGACTTTGAATGTTGGCAGCATGACTGGTAAAGGTAGAGAATTAGCTGATATAATGGAGAGAAGAAAGGTTGAAATTTTGTGTGTGCAAGAGACTAGATGGAAGGGTAGTAAGGCCAGGTGTATTGGAGGAGGGTTTAAACTGTTCTACCATGGTGTGGATAGAAGGAGGAATGGAGTAGGTGTTATCCTGAAGGAAGAGTATATGAAGAGTGTTTTGGAGGTGAAGAGGGTGTCAGGGAGGGTGATGAGTTTGAAGCTGGAAGTGTTGAAGGTGTGATAATGAATGTTGTTAGTGCTTATGCTCCACAAGTTGGTTGTGAGATGGTAGAGAAGGAAAAATTCTGGAGTGAGTTAGATGAAGTGATAGAGAGTGTACCCAGGGGAGAGAGAATGATGATTGGCGCAGATTTTAATGGTCATGTTGGTGAAGGGAACAGAGGTGATGAGGAGGTGATGGGTAGACATGGTGTCAAGGAGAGGAATGCTGAAGGTCAGATGGTTGTACATTTTGCAAAAAGGATGGAAATGGCTGTAGTTAATACTTATTTTAAGAAGAGAGAGGAGCACAGGGTGACGTATAAGAGTGGAGGAAGATGCTCACAAGTGGATTATATTCTTTGCAGGAGGGTCAGTCTGAAAGAGATTGGAGACTGCAAACTAGTGACAGGGGAGAGTGCAGCTAAACAGCATAGAATGGTGGACTGTAGGATGACCTTGGAGGTCAAGAAGAGGAGGAAAGTCAGGGCAGAGTCCTGTCACAGGAGAAAGTGGTGGAAGCTGAAAGAGGAGGACTGCAAGGTGGAATTCAGGCAGGAGTTAATACGGGCACTGGGAGGTGTTGAACAGCTACCGGATTGCTGGGAAACTATTGCAGAAGTGATAAGGTAGATGGCTAGAAATGTACTTGGTGTGACATCTGGAAGGAAGAAGGAGGATAAGGAAACCTGGTGGTGGGACCAAGAAGTCCAGAAGTGTATTCAAAGAAGAGGGAGGCAAAGAAGACATGGGACAGTCAGAGAGATGAAGAAAGTAGCCAGGTGTACAAGGAGATGAACCGCAGGGCGAAGAAAGCAGTGGTGAAGGCCAAAGATAAGGTGTTTGGTGAATTGTATGAGAGAGAGAAAAGGACCTTTACCGATTGGCTAGACAGAGAAACAGATCTGGGAAAGATGTGCAGCAGGTCAGGGCGATTAAAGACAGAAATGGAAACATACTCACAGGTGAATAGAGCGTGTTGAGCAGATGGAAGGAATACTTTGAGGGGCTGATGAATGAAAATAATGAGAGAGAGAGAAGATTGGATGATGTGAGAAGAGTGAACCAGGAAGTGCAGCAAATAAGCAAGATGGAAGTAAGGGCAGCGATGAAGAGGATGAAGAATGGAAAGGCTGTTGGACCGGATGACATACCAGTGGAAGCATGAAGGTGTTTAGGGGAGATGGCAGTTGAGTTTCTGACCAGACTGTTTAACACAATCTTGGAAAGTGAGAAGATGCCTGAGGAGTGGAGACAAAGTGTACTGGTACCGATCTTCAAGAATAAGGGTGATGCACAGAGCTGTAGTAACTATAGAGGGATAAAGTTGATCAGCCACACCATGAAGTTATGGGAAAGAGTCGTGGAAGCTAGGTTAAGAAAAGAGGTGAGGATTAGTGAACAGCAGTATGGTTTTATGCCGAGAAAGAGCACTACAGATACAGTGTTTGCTCTGAGGGTGTTGATGGAGAAGTACAGAGAAGGTCAGAAGGAGCTGCATTGTGCCTTTGTGGACTTGGAGAAAGCATATGAAAGGGCGCCTAGAGAGGAGTTGTGGTTTTATGAGAACGTCTGGTGTTACAGAGAAGTATGTGAGAGTAGTTCAGGATATGTATGATGGCAGTGTAACAGTAGTGAGATCTGCAGTGGGAGTGACGGATGCATTTAAGGTAGAGATTACATCAAGGATCAGCACTGAGCCCATTCTTGTTTGCAATAGTAATGGACAGGTTGACGGACAAGGTTAGACAGGAGTCTCTGTGGACGATGATGTTCGCTGATGATATTGTGATCTGCAGTGAGAGTAGGGAGCAGCTTGAGGAGAACCTGGAGAGATGGAGATGTGCTCTTGAGAGGAGAGGAATGAAAGTGAGTAGGGTAAAAGACAGAATACATGAGTATGAATGAATGGGAGGAAAGTGGAGTGGTTAGGATGCAGGGAGTGGCGGTAACAAAGGTGGAGGAGATCTTGGGATCAACAGTTCAGTGTAACAGCGAGTGTGGAAGAGAGGTGAAGAAGAGAGTGCATGCAGGTTGGAATGGGTGGAGAAGAGTGGCTGGAGTGATTTGTGACAGACGCGTACCAGCTAGAGTAAAAGGGAAGGTTTACAGGACAGTAGTGAGACCAGCTATGCTGTATGGGTTTGAGACGGTGGCACTGACGAAAAGACAGGAGGGGGAGCTGGAGGTGTCAGAGTTAAAAATGCTGAGATTTTCGTTGGGTGTGACGAGGATGGACAGGATTAGAAATGAGTATATTAGAGGGACAGCACAGGTTAGATGTCTTGGGGACAAGGTTAGAGAAGCAAGGTTGCATTGGTTTGGACATGTCCAGAGAAGAGATGAGGATTATATTGGAAGGAGGATGTTGAAGATGGAGCTGCCAGGAAAGAGGAGAAGAGGAAGACCAAAGAGGAGGTTTATGGACGTGGTGAGAGAGGACATGCAGGTGGTTGGTTTGAAGCAGGAAGATGCAGAGGCCCGTAAGAAATGGAGAAAGTTAATCTGCTGTGGCGACCCCTAAACGGGAGCAGCCGAAAGAAAAAGAAGAAGAAAGAAGACCTAAAGGTGGAAAGCAAAGATCCAACGGGGCAGCGGTGGCCTAGTGGTTAGGGAGTTGGCCACAGGGATTGTGGGTTCAAACCCCTTACCAGTAGGTTGCCCTGAGGTACCCTTGAGCAAGGTAACATCACTGCTCCCTGGGCACTTTCATAGCTGCCCCCTACAGCACGGTGTGTGTTTGTGTGCATGGGTTAAATGCAGAAGTCCAAGTTCTTTGTGGTCTCTGTGTGTTCTCACAATGACAAGAATAGTCACTTTCAATCTGTGTCTAGATAAATAAGACCACTCATACACCCTGATGGAAGCATTCCAAGGCAAACTCAGTTTAGGTTCAAAAGCAAACACTAGTTTCACAAAACACAAGTTCAAATACTAATTGCTGTTATTTAGCTTTCATAGACTAATGTGCTCCAAGTGGTTTGTTATTTGTTAGCTACATACACTGGTCGGACATGACGGTAGTATTTATTGGTGCATAATACCACCTCCAACCTCTCAGCAGTGGTCATCAGTCAGTCTGCCAGAGACTCAGTAAAAAAAAAAGACCTCTGCAGACTGTCCTGTATCTATGAAATGATGTAAAGTAGAGCTGAGCGATTAATCTTACCAATTTTCTATCAATACTGCCATTTGAAAAGGTTTTTCCAGTTGCAAGGACTGCAGTTTTGTGTAAACCCTACATTATCCAATACTAACACATACTTACATGGGGGAGTTTAATAATAATAATAACATTTAATGACAAATAGCTTAAGCTTAAAGCATGGACAAAATATGTCTATAAAAATGAAGGAATCATTGTAAAAAAGGATTGCACTTATTTCAATTTAATTTGCAAATACGATATTCTCACCAAATCATTCAGTCCTTATGTATATTAGAGAAGCCTGTAACAGTGTGGGTAAAACCTAAAGACGCTTTAACCAGCCTTTATGTACTCAATGCTAGCGTCTCGTGACTTACAGTATGGCTATTACAGTTACTTCATTTTTGGTGAAACATTCACAAGAAGTAAACATTCACTCTGCCTCTGATTCATGTTGCTGTTACGTGGTCTGCTGGGGAAAAAAATCTGATGGGGTGATAATGTCCATTTTAGTTTACTTCATGAATAAATTAACAGCCACTTAGGGAATATCCACAGAAAGGCAATGCATAAGCATCAATTTCTCTCATGTGTTCCATGCACTTAAAAATCATGCATGACATACAACACGCTCACCTTACTGAAGGTTTTGTAGCACAGACCACAGAGTTCCACGAGGTAGGAGAGGCTGAAGACGCCATACTGGATAACAAAACTCAGAAGCTTGGAGGACGGTTCCAGCAAACTCTAGCAGAAAGATTCAGAGAAATGTCTCCAAAATTCAATTTTAATGTAGCCTGCAAAAATAAGTGGCTGATTCAGGCTGAGTGGTTTTGGTGAGCTTACTCTGGTTGCATTAGCGGTTGGAATCTTCAGCAAGCAAATGATGATTCTCAGGCTGGAGTCCAGTGGATACTTAACAAAAGAATCAAACAAGGGATTAAACAGTGCACACAAACATACCATAGCCACCATAAACAGCACTCCACTGGTAAAATACTGCAAAGCTAATAAAAGAAAGTAACTCTACCTTCAGAGGGAGGACAGAAGGAAGCTTGGTCAGAAAGGTTTGGAACTGGTTGCAGATGGTTGTCCAAAGGTTACTAGGAGTGTCCATAGGAAGCGCCTCCATGAAACTGGCAATGTTTTCCAAGCAGTGGAGCATCGTGCCACCAGCGGGTAAATTTTTCTTAATGTTCAAACCCTAAAAGAATAAAAAGGAAAAAAAATCAGTATTTGAAATGAAGAATTTGTGTAAAGTGAAAGTGAAGTGAAAGGGACTAACTGTCATTATGAATCACAGCACAGTGAAACGCAACAAAATGCTTCCTCTGCATTTCACCCATAAACACATGTGCAGCAGGGGGCAGTGAGCACTGATGGGCACGGTACCTGGGGCCTTGTCCTTAACCACTAGGCCACCACTGTCCCATGTGAGGTATGAAACATTGTATTGAAACATTGATTATTTGGTTATTATATTTGGTTATTTGGTTATTATTTGGTTATTTGGACGGGGCAGCGGTGGCCTAGTGGTTAGGGAGTTGGCCCCGCATTGGAAGATTGTGAGTTCGATTCCCACCCTAGTGGGTTACCCTGAGGTACCCTTGAGCAAGGTACAGTCCCCATCACTGCTCCCCGGGCGCTTTCAATAGCTGCCCACTGCTGCACGTGTGTGTATGGGTTAAATGCAGAGGTCCAATTTCGTTGTGGTTCATGTGTGCTGTGCCGTGACCTCGCAATGACAAGGGTTGTCACTTTCACTTCACTTTCACTTTTTTCATTATTGACTGTGCTGAAGTAAATGATTCATTTAATGCTTATACATTTTGCAGTTTGCAAACATTTGCAATTACAGTCTGCAAACACTGTCTTATATACAAGGAAGTCTTTATCTCTGATGCTACCTCCACACCTAAGCATCCTTCGAACATTATGCTGTTGATTCTATTCAGATTAGTTATTCACACATCTCTGTAAACGCACTTCCATTCAGCAGGTTCCTGATTTTTAAAGGCTCATTATGAATGCTGTGACCATGAGCAGAGATATATGGTTGCCAGATTGAGCAATGACTAAAGTTTTCAGCATCTTGCCTCTTACAGGGGTTTGAATTTTTTAAGTGAACACCCAAATATCTGTTTCCTGAGATGTTGGTAGCCTTGGGGCAGCTGCAGCCCAGGAGGTTGTGGGTTTATCTGCTTTCATCTGCAGAATTATCTGCAGGGAGAGTTTGTATCCACACAACTATCACAGCAGTTCGTAGCTGTAGTTTCTTCTTTCTTTTGTTCAAAACAGCCCTTTCTTATCAAAGTAGGCTGTTCAAAGTAGACTGCACTCAGATAAACCAATGCAAGCCTCCTTGCTTTTGATTCTATTATTCTGTTTTGAAATATTACAAATGTATCCACATCCATATCCTTAAACCTTTTATATCTTCCCTTTTTTGTATCTTTGTGAACAAAAATGAACCAGAAAAATGAAATGCCCAGGCATTTTGAGATCTTTTAATGAAAAAAAAGCACGACTGGACCATGTTGGATGTTGGGGGGTAGTTTGTGCCATGGGGGACGTATTTTTCATCAGGGTGTTTTTAAAGGGCCTGCCCATTCTGCATGTTCCTTCTGTTTCAACCAAAACATAATTTACCTCTAGACCAATTTTCTTTAGTTCATCCCTTAAACAGGTTGTTATATATATATATATATATATATTATACATATTTATTTATATTTATAATATATTTATGAATATATATATTTTAGTAACAATGTAATTCAGTTTAAGTGTATATTAGCAATACTGATATCTGATATTTCGTGCAGCCCTATCGTCAATAAATGAATGCGATCAACACCAGTCGCATGGTCAAAAATAACTGATTAATGAAAAGAGGCTGGACAACAACAGGTATTATACTCTAACTATTTTGCAAACAGATCTCAGAAGCAAAAGGTGGGAGGATGTAAGCACTGCCTGGACTTCAAGGATTCAAAATTTCTTGCAGGCTTATCAAAAATGGCCTGCTTTGTAAACCCCACACTGCTGAAGTACTTAAGATTTCTATTCTATGACAAGAGCACCATCTGCAGGTGAACACTGAGTTTTTCACTGTTCAGGGTCTATTATTTATCTTATTTGTCACAAAACAGAATAAACCTTAAAAAGGTCACCATGATGAAAGCTGGACACCAACCTCTAGAAGCTGACTCAATGCTGCCACGGAGCTCAGTTCATTGAAATCAATGAGGGATGTGGCCAGCGTGCGAAGGAAGCTTCCATCTGAAAGGGAAGAGCATTATAGAACAGATGTTCTGTGTTTCGGAGTTGGTGTGTGGGTGTGAGTGTGTGAGAATGCACAAGCAGGTTGTGGATACCTTTGATGTTGCTCTGGAAGAGCTGTGGGAGGATGCCGTTGGGTGCGAGCTGGTGAAGCACACAGCGCAGGAACTGTTTAGCTACACCTGCAGCGTTACCAGGGATCAGCATGCTACCCACATACACACGGCAAAGAGTTCAGGGTCATCATAAGATACACATGCACATGCACATACACACAGTAGGACGAAAATAAAAATAAAAAATACATAAAATGGCATATAAAACAATGATGTGAAAACATCAGATTTTAAAAGATGGATGTCTTGAACTTAATGTTATTTCCACATCATTGCTGCTGTCTAGTCTAGTTAGACTCATCTGTCTGCTTATCTGATAACATTAACTTACAAGCTGTCTGTCAGGTCACTTCCTGTCAAGTTTAGACAAATATTTCAGCTCAGCTGGGAACACAAGCAGATGTCTAACCGGTGGGTTTGGGTCAGAAGGTAAGAGCAAAAGCTCTATGTCACTTTCTTCTGAAAGATTCATTTTAGAAGTGCTATATCTAAGGAACTTCACATCATCAGAGGTGTGTATGTTTTTTATTCTTGCTTTGATAGCTATGGCTTACAAAAAGCCATGAAATATATTCATTAAAATAGCGGGACGCTCTGTGCAGGACTGTGTAAAGGTTTTGAGCCTCCCCTCATTTCTACACATTTTGCTTCCAAAGAGCCAGACGTTCTTGTATTTTTAATGTATTCCTGAGGAATAGTTCTAAAGGCTTCTTGAATGTCTCATTACATTTTCAGTCCAGTCTCTGTACCTGAGCAGTTCTCCAGATCTTCCTGAAGGACAGTGTTGTTGTCTCTCATTTTCAGTCCAGTCTCTGTACCTGAGCAGTTTGATTGTTTTTTGTTGGTTAATCCACACAGTGATCTAAGTCTGAACCTTCAGGTAGAACAAAGCATCTAACTTAAGACATGAAGCAGTGAAGAAACAGGTGCAGATGATCCCAGATGATCAGGGGATTCGTTTACTGATGCTGATGCTGAACACTGAATGGTTTATCTAACCTTGCATCTTTAGACACTTTGCAGCCTGAAGCGCTAAAACATTTGTTCCTGTTTCTTTAATTTAATCTACATAATATATGAAGATCAAGAGAGTTTGGCAAGAATAAAATCATATTTCCCTGCCAAAATATAAAGCAATGAGGGTTGGCTCAAGACATTTGCACAGAACTGTATATATTAATATAATACTACTATAAAAGCAGAGAAATATGAGAAATATGATACAAAAATAAGAGCACTTAACAGGCAAATAATAGTATTCTTTCATCAACAGGGTGATTTTTAATAATGTACCTTTCAGCCTGGCCTGAGAAATTAGCACTGGATGCCAGCCTGCACCACAAAACACATTTGAACAAACATTTCAGTGATTTCTGAAGAACGACATGAGCAATAATTATTTTTAAATAAATATTTTTCAGTGGATGTTTTGACGTGGTTAGTGGCTTTGGATTTTCTTGAGTAAGAAAAAATGTGCCTGCAGTATAAGCTGTGCAGTGAAGGTGTTTTGGTAATGTGGTGTTGTACCTTCCCACTGACTGCATGATGTCCAGGAGGAGTGGAGCAGCCAGGTCTGGACTCAGATGGATGAACATGGAAAGAACAGCCACAGCCAAAGCCAGGGTCTCCTCATCATACTCCTCTAATATAGCACCACAGTCACGGCATCTGTACATATTCACGCACACACATTCATATATTCTTGTTTAACCCATGCTCTAGATAAGCAAAAGCCTATTTCTTTGTGCCGGTCCCAAGTCCGGATAAACGGGGAAGGTTATGTAAGGAAGGGAGTCCACTGTAAAACCTTTGCCAAATCAATATGTGGACTAGGAAACAGATCTTATTGAGGGAGAGAAGGAAGGGTATGAAAGTGGAAGTGAGGGTAGGAACTTTGAATGCTGGCAGAATGTCTGGTAAAGGTAGAGAAAAGGGAAGGTTTACAGGACAGTAGTGAGACTAGCTATGCTATACAGATTGGAGACGGTGGCAAAAAAGTCAGAAGGTGGCGCTGGAGGTGTCAGAGTTAAGGATGCTGAGATTTTCGTTGGGTGTGACAAGGATGGACAGGAATTAAATGAGTATATTAGAGAGACAGCACAGGTTGGATGAGTAGGAGAAAAGTTAGAAAAGCAAGGTTGTGCTGGTATGGACTTGTCCAGAGTAGAGACGAGGATTATATTGGGAGAAGGATGTTGAAGATGGAGCTGCCTGGCAAAAGGAAAAGAGGAAGACCAAAGAGGAGGTTTATGGACATGGTGAGAGTGGACATACAGGCAATCAGTCTGAAGGAGGAAGATGCAGAGGACAGGAAGAAATGGACAAGGAAGACCCGATGTGGTGACCCCTAAACAGGAGCAGCCGAAAGAAGAAGAAGAAGAAGAAGAAGAAGACATTTATATATTCTGGTTCATCACACCCTTCCCTTAATAAGATCTTTCAGATCTTTCAGGTTAGTATCAAAATAATTTGTCAAGATTATTCCTGTCCACTCTTACACTTTCTATGTATGTATGTCTTGTCCACAGAAATCTAAACAGTGACACTCGCACACTCCAGAATGACAGCTGTAGCACAAACAACAGCGGCAGCGGTGGCCTAGCGGTTAGGGTGTTAGCCGCATGATCGGAGGATTGGGGGTTCAAACCCCTTCCCAATAGGTTACCCTGAGATACCCTTGAGCAAGGTACCGTCCCATCACTGCTCCCCGGGCGCTTTCAATAGCTGCCCACTGCTGCACAGGTTTGAGTGTGCAGAGGTCCAATTTCGTTGTGGTACATGTGTGCTGTGCCATGACCTCGCAATGACAAGGGTTGTCACTTTCACAATTTCAATAAATGCTGGGATCCTTTAACCGGTCTATTCACCAGCCCTCACTTCCACTTCTCAGTTCGGAACTCACATGTGCACTGTAATTTGTGAGCAACATACTTCCAGCAAAACAAGTTGTACTGGCCCTGAAAGATTTTTTTATGCTTTTCTGCAAAAAAAATGTGTTAAAACTAGCACACACACACCAATATTCTTAAATTGCTCTTACCTGTCAGCCATATTGGTAGGCTGCTCATCACTGAAGTCCTCTGGTGCTGGCACAAACATGCTGACTGTACTAGGAGCTGACAGCAGATTGGCTTTTGTGGGACCTAGATGGGAAAAAGGAGACCCACTAAATCAGAAGTGAACACTAACATGGGGTGTAGGTGTTGGATGTCCTTACACAGTATAGCATGAATAAGAAGCCCTACTAACTGACCTGTTTCCCATGTGCTGATGTTGTGAGGAGCGCTTGACTGGTGCTCCAGCTGTCTCTTCATCAGCTGACTCATCGTCACAGCACCCAAGGAGCCTCGCTTCACCTGCCGATATTGAGCTGTGGGACATAAACATAGAAATAAAAGGTGTGAAACGACAAGAGGATTTCATGTTTAATCCTCATTTCTTGGTTCTATCTAGGATGTTTTGTGTCGTTGATGCTAAGAAAGGCCAAAATGGGCAGGTGTTCAGCCTGTTGTTAAAATCAGCAACCTTATGTTACATCCCGGTGGATACATAGAACAGGTATTATGTCTACGAATATAACTACCTCACTCTAGGGAATACAGGTTGAGCAAACCCATTTATAAACACTGAAGAAGGGAAGAAGGTGCTTCATTTTATGAGTGAGGATGAGTGGATTTAGTTACAGCTTTATGGGCTGCTTAATGGATTAAAGACAGCTTTATGAGCTACAAGTGCCATGTGATGGATATGGTTGGTAAGAAGGTCTTTGGCTCCTACTTGTTACTGAGGAGCGGTTGCTTGTTTCTGGGATTGTGGCTTCGAGGGCAGGGGCTGAGGCCGATTCTCGTGGCTTTTCCAGTTTGGACAGAGCTTTGTGATCTGCAAGGCAATGTAGCGGGATGTTGGGATATATTTATTGTATCACTATGTGTCGAAATTTATAGGTTTTTCTTTTAGACTGATCATATATGTCTGAACACATGATTCCCTTCACTGTAGAACTTATGTGAAATATAATACAAGGAGGTGTGGCATAGTGAAATCCTTTGAGATTAAATCTCTCTTAATGCACATGCAGATATATACTGCACTGTCTACCTTGCTTATGTCTAAAAAATATGGACGCTGAGACATATTATCCTCCACTTTAAAATGGAGACACATAAGGGTGAGACACAGACAGCAGTGTGATACATACCTGACTCAGTGCTTTGTTCTCCCATCTTGTCAAGTGTGTTGAAGGAGATGTCCAGGTATTCCCTCTGAATGGCACTGACTGCTATCTTTCTTTGTTTGCGCTGACGAGGAACAATCTGAATTTTAAACTCCGCTTCATCGCTCTCATCGTCTGGCTTCGGATCACTTTCTCTCTCATCACCGCTCTCATCATCATCTTCACCATCGTCCTCATCTTCTGCATTAATGCTTCCATCACTTTTGTTGGATTTAAGTGGATCCAGGCAATCCAGCATGTCCTCTGGAACACTGAGGAACACAGACTTTCCAGAGGGGCTTCCCCCACCTACTTTGTCGTCAGAACCATCATCTACTGAAGTGTCAGTCACGTGAGGCGTCTTTCTGAAGAGGTCTCGTTTCTGCTTTAAAGTCATTGGGCTTTCCAGGCCTTGGTGGCTTGTGGAGTCTGGAAGCTCCAGGGAGGCAGCGGAGGTTATAGGGGAAGGAGATTTTTTTGCATCCACTGCCTGAACAGGGCTTCCTTTGGCAGTGCTACTTGAGCCTCTCCTTTTCTCCTTAGAGCAATCTTCCACACTTACTTGGATGACTGGAGACAATCGTTGAATAGTGCTTGTGGAAGAGGGTGACGGATGCTCAGATTTGATCTGCATTCCCCTTGGCATTGAAAGTGCCTCAAACAAGTCCTCATCACTCTCAACAATGCGCAATGGTGGGAGTGGTTCAAAGACCAGTGAGTCACTATCAGACAGAGAAAGAATTGAGCGCTTCTCTGGTATGGATGCGCAATCCGAAGACAAGTCGATCAGGTCAGCGTCATCTTTGTCAAGCCCTCTGGAGATAACCAAGGGAGAGTCCAGTCCTGTGGACTTGTCCTCAAAAGTTTCCATGCAGCTTAGACGGACTTCAGGAATGACTGGCCTGATGTTGTCGGGCTGCAGGCTGGACCCTCGGCGTTCAGGGCCTGAGGAGCCATCTGATGAGTCTTTGCCATGTCGGTCTCCTCTACGAGACTGCCTGGCTGTAGAGCAGGAGGATGAGGGAGGTGCAGGCGGTGGGCCTTGAAGGTCACAACGGTCAATGCAGGACTTGCGGCGGTGCTCATCAAGGTTAAAGAGGATAGAGTCTGTGTTAGCAATGTCTAGAGACTTCTGTTTGTGCATTGCCTGCAGTCGCTTCTTCTTGCTGTTGCTGTCGTCTCGGGCAGGATGCAACAGGCTGTCCTGCAGCGTCCCGGGCTCTCTGTACTCTGAAAGCTCAATTTCACCTGAAAGTCAGGGATTGTGAAGGACATCGCACTGAGTAGGGTAAAACTTTCAATGTGCTTATTTCAAATGTGTGACATTTCCACATAAATAAAATATATTACATACATTTTATGCAAAAATGTAAATAAACTGAAGATAAAATATAAACGATGTAAAAAGTTTTAAGTGCTCTGAATTTATTGCTTGATTAGTCCCTGGATTGGAGGTTGTATACACCTCAAAAACCTATACTTACATTTTGTTTTATCTGTTTAATCCAGGTATACATAGCCTTAGGCCTGGAGATCTGCCATCTTGCAAGGTTTAGCTCTAACATGCCTGAATATTAGGAGCAGGTGTGGTGGATCTGAACCCTCCGGGGTGGACCAGGACCAGAACTGAGCATGTTTGACTTTTGCTTTGATATCAATTTTGTGTTTGAGGCAGAAGAATTATTTTTCTGTAAGGACCCTATGTTTGACAACCACTCTTCTCAACTAATGCAGTCACTTTAATAAAAATGATGTGCTGAGCAGATACTTACTTCTCTGAGCATTGAGCTCCACAGGCTGATACTTGACGGACTTGCTGCCTCCAATCCTCTTAAGCCGTGCAAAAAATGTCTGTGATTCTTTGCTGCCTGCTCCAGTTGGAGTGTCATGGACATCAGATTCATCGAACACACTGTCTTCCTCTGCAAAGCCATAGCAGCAAACAATTCTCAGAACTTGCTACATTGATCAGCTCCACAATCTCAGTTCAGTGATGATACTTTATCATAACAAACCTTTCTCTTTCTCGCTGTAGCGGCTGATGTTGGAGTTGTCACTGTAGAGTGGGCCGGCAGAGGCGTGGGGTCTGCAGCTGTGGTACTGCGCATTCAAGGTGTTAATGGTGATGTGGATCAGATGCAGCACGACCTCTTTACTCATATCCATGTCTCTGTATGGGTACTGCAAAAGTTTTTCAATTGTTTAAACTAGTCTTTAAAAGAGAACATTCTCTTTCTGCTCATAGCATTATGGAGAACATGGATTATTCTTGTGTGTTTAAAGAAATGTATACAAGGTAACATTAATCAAGTAGAGTAGGCCTATATGACAGAATCCATACTGAGGTCTGCCACTTGAAGGAGCTCAACCATAAATTTCCACTCAAAGAGACTCTACCATTCAGAGGACAAAGCATCAGTCAGGCACCACCGAATAGTCATGACATTGAGCTAAATAAAGGGAATGGAAATAACAAAACAATCATACTCCCAAATAAACATCATATTCCCAAAATGAAGCACTGGGTACCTTATAGAGAATGACAAGCAAGGCTTTGAGCCACATCTGTCTGATGTGCGGCCTCAGAGCCCACAGTGAGCAGCGGGGAGCCTCCTGGAAGTTGGGTCTGAGCTGAGGGCATGTACAGTATTTCAGCACCTGCACCACAAGAGGCAACATCTGCTTCCCCAAGCTGATGTTGTAGTCCATCACCTGACCAATACACAGAGTGAAGAAAAAAACATTTACATGTTCAACCGCGTGCAATTATGGACAACACATCACTTCTACTACTTTCCATCTTTCTATTTATTTAGAGTCTATTTAGTTCGTTTTTGGGATATGCAAAAAATCTTTGGCCAAAGAGTCAAAAAAGAGAAAACCAGCCAAGTATTTGCACTTTGTCAGAAAATATTTAGGGCTGTATTAAAATCTAAGACTTTTCAAACCATTTTTAATCTTACTGAAAATGAGAAAAAGTTACAAAAAAGGTCTTTCTTCACTTTACACAAAGTTAAAGTTAGCTTCTTGCTCTCCAACTTCACTTTAAACTGCTGCACCTTTTAACTGGAACATGATGCTGACAAATAGGACGCCACATTCATTTTAGATCAACATAGATGCATTTTAGCAGCTTGAGTGCTGGCAGATTACCAATAAAAATGCTGGCCTATCACAATGACAGTAGGCAAGCTGTCTAATCACTGTAAGAGGTGTAACATCACTCAAGAACAACAGATTTAAATTTAACCTGGAAACATGAACATGAAAAAATAGAGCCAAAGCGCAAATTCTAATTTTTTTGCCTAATAATTCTAACGACTAATAATTCTTTGCTGTTGACATTTGATTTTGGGACATATATTCTAACCAACATACTGCAATGACTTTATTAAGTTTATTTTATTAAAAGGTTTCGTTATTTATTGTCTTTGTTTTTGTCTTCAGTGAAGTGTGAATTTCTGAATTTCAATCATTTATTGACTTGTTTCTAAGCAACACCAAATAGCCTGCTGATTCTGAGACGACTGACTGCCTGATGTCTGCTGTTGAGATCCTCACCTGTGCAATGCCAGCAATGAATGCATTGAAGCAGGTGGATGAGCGCATCTTCTGGGGGGTGATCATGAAGCAGCCCATCTGCTGGTCATAGCCTAACAACACGTAAAGGTGCCTCTTCACTGTGTTAAAGGCTTTGGCACTGCCAATATCAGCCTCCGCACTGCTCTTGTCCTTTGCCATAAACTTCATTAGCACCATGATGAGCTGGTGAACTGTCTGGTGGTCTATGCCAGCATCCTCTGGGAGTAAGTCCTTGATGACTGAGTCATCCTCAGGGGGAGAGCTCTGGCCAGGCAGGTGGGCTGCACAGAGTGGAGGTAAATATATTCAGTAGCTGATCAGAGAGCAGTGGAGTGCTGCAGAATGTATGCTGAGTCATAAAATGGGCTAATCTTAGGCCAGTGATTCATCTGCAGGTTGCAGTGGCTTTGAAGTGAAGCTATGATCCATTTCTGCAGTTTATACTGTCACATTTGCAGATGTTTGAAATAAGCTTCCTTTAGGATGTGCCATAAGCATAAGGAATCTTCACATCTCCTACAGATGGTATGCATGCAAAACAAACTTACATTAATCCAGCAGAGATTTGCATATTCATGTATGGTGTTTGGAAAGTGGGCGTCTTTTCATTTCAAAAAGAAAATAGTGAGGCAAGAAAATCTAATTTAAATGTTGCCTTCACCCAAATGTTGTCATTTAGCTAAGACATATCAATTAAAGTTTGGTTAGGTTCAAATATTATACAAATGTTTTAACGCTCCAGGCTGCAAAGTGTCTAAAGGTTCTAGATAAAGGAGTTCCAACCAATCAGCGTTCAGCATCAGCAGTAAACTAATCACCAGATCATCTGGAATCAGCTGCACCTGGTTCTTCACTGCTTCATGTCTTAAGTTAGATGCTTTGTTCTGCCTGAAGGTTCAGACGTAGATCATTGTGTGGATTAACCAGCACAAAACTATCAAACTGCAACTGAAAATGAGAGACAACAACACTGTCCTTCAGGAAGATCTGGAGAACTGCTCAGGTACAGAGACTGGACTGAAAATGAGAGACAACAACACTGTCCTTCAGGAAGAAAGGAGAACTATTACTCAACAATATATTAAAATACAATAAAGTTGAGTTCTTTGGAAGCAAAATATGAAGAAATGGCTCAGTACTAACCAGCTTTGGTACACCAAAACAAACTTTTGCCCGCATAAACTTAACATACCAAAGATACAAAAAAAAAATTCCTTTTCAGCTTTATTTGGGTAAGAAGGAAGTTGTTTTAATATAACTTCTTGCCAAACTCTCCCTTTAAAATGGAAGAAAAATAAAGATATTAATACCAGGATTTTGCTCCAAACTGGTCTTATTTACCTGGCAGGACTTTCTCTAGCATATCGCCGAGTGTGGGTGCAGACTGCTCTTGTCTTGTGAGCCTTAGAGCTAAGAAATGACACATGAAAGCACAATTAGGGAACCTAGGGATGGGCACAGATACACATCTGAGTTTCCACACTGTTTGACATCAACCAATAATTTAAACAGTCATTTGAACTGGTGCCTACTGAAAACATTTTTAATATATTATTTGTTAATTTAATGATTTCATATATATATAGATAATATATTTTCTGTAAAACTAACTTGGAGCAGTTATTGGAACTCAGAGCGTTTTTTGTGCAGTAACTAGGGTGTTGGAGCACACAAAGTGACAAGACGCTAATAAATCAGTAACACACTCAAACACACTGGTGAGTGAGTGGAGAGACAGACATTAGGAAGGTGAGACACAAAAAACACATGAAAAAGACAAGAAAAGCCAGAGAATTGAGATGACTCACGCAGTTTGTTGCAGAGGGTCTCAGGGAGGGAGAAGGCACGTTTGGACTCTGATGGGCCTTTTATACTATCACGCAGTGAGCGAACACTCTTCTGTTGATTTCGGGCAAAGCGAGCTCTTCTGATCTTCCACATTGCTGCATCACTCAGATTGGCTGTATTAGTCCGCACTGCAGTGATGGCTTGGATCATGAAAAAGAAAAAAAGTGTGAAACACAGCAGATGTTCAAAGCAGATCTCTTGGAAGTGCCAATGTATAATAAGCTAAAAAAAAAAAAAAAAGAAACTAAACATGTATTTGAGCTGACACTAAAATGCATATTATGGGGCAGTGGCCTAGTGTTTAGGGAGTTGTCCCGAAGAACGTCATGGGTATGAAGCCCAGGCCAGTAGATTGAGGGGATAGCACCTGGGGATCAGTGATGGGGGCGGTACCTTGCTCAAGGGTATCTCAGGGCAACTTACTGTTAAGGGATTTGAGCCCACAATCTTCCGATCCTGGGGCCAACCCCTTAACCACTAGGCCAGCACTGCCCCAGATTTGTTGTAAATCTTAAGACAAATCCCCCAAGTAGCTGTTAAAAGATTCAGTAATAGTTATGAAAGCAACATGCATGTTATGAAAGTAATACTGACTATGGTTCACCAAAGGTTCACAGGAGATGATGGCATTAATCTGTGATCATCAAAGGCACCTACGGAGACACATGCTTACTAGTAGGGAAGGGGAACTCCTTGTTGCAGTCCAGGTGCAACTGTGCCTCCAGGGACAGGGTCTCAAAGCGGTTCACAAAGAATTCCCAGCTCAGTGCCGGGATATCCTGCTTCAGACAGTGCAGCAACAGTAGTTTGCTCAGAATGGTGGGACGGTCCCTCACTACCGTGTCAAACTGAAAGTCCATGCACAGACACAGGCCCTGATGGACACATACACACAAACACTTTTCACAGACTGCAATAACACCAGTCCCTGTAAGGGAATATTCTGAAGACAACCTATGGTATAAAAACTCTAATGGTTGCACATTCACAAGTAAAGAAGTACATGCAGTATGAATGGGTAGAGTTGGTTTGAGAATATTCAGGCATCTTTTTTATGGACACGAATTGGGTGACCACTTGTTTGTTAGCCTCACAGGCCTCACAGCTCCAGTGCTACTAACTAAAGCATTTACACTACATTCCCACTTACACTAACCCATTTCTTTTAAGGAATAATCAAGAATCTTTCATTTAGATCTGCAACAAATGGCTAACAAACACAATTAATTTTACACACGTAGATGTACCTGAAAAAGAGCAGAAAATCAGTTCAATTAAATCATATATACTGTATATATATATATATTCAGTATAACTCATCACCCATCACTATAATCAATGTGTGTTTGTGCACCTGCAGTGAAGGACGTTTAATGGTGTCTAGCAGAAGCCTGGCTCTGGTGGCCACAGCAGGGTTAACGTCCTCAATACTGGCCAGAAAGCAGCAGAAGGCATGGGCAAGCGAATACTTCAGTAGGTGGCTCTTGGTGACCGATCCAATGTCCAGAAAGCGACACAGCACTGCAACCCGCTCCACTGTAAAGACATTCACCAATTCCTCAGTTACTCGATCAGTATAGGTCAACATCACCACTAGCAAGTCCAAAACAAAACCATAAATACACTGTGAATACAGATATAATAATGGATCTAATGTAATTAACAACAGCAGTGACAGAATATCAGTGAAAGAGAGACTGCAAAATAATTCATCAGTAGATGGCACTGTGTGAGCAGCATTGTGATGCTCTACAGTAAGTCACTCTTTTAGTGGCCTCTCACTCTTACCTGTAGATATGATGTAAAAACAATGAAGTGTCCTGATAAGTGCAAACCGCAGGAACGTCCAAAGAAGGCTGTGCAATTAATTGTTTTGTTCAATCTGTGTATTGAATCATTACTGTTATAGTTGCAAAAAGTATAATGATCTCAAAACATACATATGGTTCCAGGCCAATGCACTGACCATACCATGGAGTTACATCCCTCACTTAATCCAAATCGAGCAATAACTGTCATCTAATAGGGTATCGGTTACATCTCTTGGCAGGTTTAAATAACCCTGGTAAAATGTGTCCAGTTTCAAAGTGAAAGTAAGTTACCATAAGTCATTGTGCATTAACAAGATATGTGTCTCTGTAGAAGTTGCTCACTTAAAAAATCATTACATTGGCATTTACAATTGCATTTAGGGGCTCCCAAACTTTGGCATACTAATGTATGTCTCCGATTGGCTTGATGGCCTCACAGATGCAATATGAGGATGACATGTAGGACTGATATATCACTACTTTTTATGCTCTACAATGATTTCTATTTTATGTTCTACAATAATTTCCTCTATTAACCTCTGGTATTCCCTACAAGGTCATAGTATCCCTCTGCCAATCACCATAAGAGGTTCCTTTAATCCCACAATTCCTCAATGCTGTCAGAGCCAGGCTGGTAACCATGGCGACCAAAAGAGAATGGGAGAGTGCACACAACCTGAACAAGATTAGCAGGACACGGGTCTGAAAAGAGGGCGGAGAAATGGCATTTCTGCTGCGAGAGCGGCTACTTATTTTAGTAGAAGTAACACATTACATATAAATTCATGCCTGCCTCGACCTGAATGGCTTTCTGCTTTCACGAGCGCAAAGCGGCACATACACAGCAACCGGACACTTGCAAACAGATCTGACCTGCTTCAAAGCGAATCTTCCAGTCTTTGTTGTTGAAACTGCTTTCCACCAGCATCCAGAATATGTCTGCACCATGGGACAGCGAGAGAGCATGGAGCAGCTGAGGCACTGTCAGGGCGGCCAGCTGGCAGAACTCAGACTTCAGCATGGACCACAGGCTGGGCACCAGAGCAGACAATACTTCATACATACACACCATCAGTGGAGCCCATTTTTACTCCCTTTCAAAGGTTATTATGCATAGAAATAATTTTCCCATCTGTTTGCACAGATCTGGTGACAAATAAGGATACGTTTACAACATTTTAACGACTGAAATAGTGAGTCCCAGTAAAAATGCTGTCTGTGTAGTTCATACCGGGGTATAAGCATCTTCTCCTGGATATAGGCCAGGAACTGAGGGTGGTCTTTGCGGGCAAGATAAAGACACTCCCCATGCAGACACAGGATCTTCAGACAGCTCAGCATGTTAAAGAGGATGTCTGGCTCCTCAAACTTAACCATTTCCTAAAGCAGGGAAGCAAGAAGAACCTGAATTCACACACTGAGCTATACAGGCTGGTAGTGCCCTGTACAGTGTGTAAAACAGGAGACTAATATTTACCTGCAGTATGGTGTAAATAAGTCTGAGAGACACAGGAAGCTGCTGGTAGGAAAATTTCCTGTCAGCATTATTCTTTAAAGCTGTGAAAAAAAGGAAAACTTAATGAATTGCTCCATAAGGAGCATTGATTCAAGAACAGCTTTAGGAAAACTGCCAGGTTGCCAATTAGCAACAATTTATTGACATATAATTTATCCAAACGCATAAAAAAAAATCCTTGAGTTTACAGCAATGTCCTCACTGGCATATCTTTTTCTAGGACCCCTTCTAAAGACTAGCACAATCTTAGACGCACACCTGTCCAAGGAACCTTTAAGGCTCAGTACAGTTTGCAAACTTTCTCAATGTTGAATGTGCCATGCTGTTTCTCACCACCGACTGTTTTCCTGTTTTTGAATCTTTCTTTGCATTCTGGACTACCTGCATTACACCGTTTTTGTATTTTTTTCATTACTTGATTGCATCTGGCAATGTTAATTCCTTTGCACCCACATGTACAGTCTGAAATTCATTACAGTCATACTCCATGGCTTAATTTGTTAGTGACTGAGTTAATAGTCATCCAGCACAAAAATGGAATGGAAAAATGGAATACCGGTATGTGTGTGTCTGTAATGCTTGGATGATGGTGTGGTCCAGATGTAAACGTGCAGCCAGGGATCTGTGACTTAACTTTATTGAACACAGCAAACATAAAAGCACCCGCATGTGTGTAAATAGCACAAAGAATGACTGACGCTCTACTCTGACTCACTGGGGCTTATAAAGCCAGCCACCAATGAAGCACACCTGTGTCCTGATGAGCCCAGGTGTGCTCAGTCAGAGCAGAGTGCCATCTACCGTGACATGTTTTGGCCTGTATGTTTGATTATATTTATGCCCCACCGATGTCCCATCGTCTCCTCGCTTGACCAGGTGTTGTGTGTCAGGTTTCTCTGTTTATACCCCTGCCTTCCCGTTGGTTTTCATCTGCAGATAATCCTTCAGTCTGTTCTGTTAATAATGTTAATGTTTATTTAGTTAGTTGGAGCTCCTTGCCAACCTTTGGATGTTATCAGTTTTGCTGATAGTTGCCATGGATACATACGTGGGTTGTCAGGGGAATGACTCTGGTTGCCAGGGTTGTCTGGGTTAGCAGCAGATGTGTTCTCACCCTCTTCTGTAATGTTCTCACTTTGCAGACAATATTCTGATCTGGGGAAGACCAGACTGTCCTCAAGACTGTCTGCAGGCTCCTTTTAGAAACAGCACAGAAGTAGAGCTGGGTGACACGACAGAACTTCACAATTCACAAAATATTTAAACATTAAGCAGAGCATCATATCTGGAGTACAATACTTAATATGGTACACCAAGCAGCAGTGCTAAAAACAATTAATTAATAATATCTATCTATCTATCTATCTATCTATCTATCTATCTATCTATCTCTCTCTCTCTCTGTCTCTCGCTCTTATCTTCTATTCAAATTAAGAACCTTTTAGCTTCTCCTTTCTAAGCTGCCATGTTGGAAGTACAATGTTTCGCTTGTACAATGTTCTGACAAGTTATGAAAACAAATGAGTGTGCATGCGTGTCTCACCACCAGACGTATCTCATCAGGAGGGGTAAGTCTCTGGAGGAGCTCACAGCCCAGCTGGTAGCAGAGGATGCTGGACTGACACAGGCTGCACTCCAGAGCCTTCTCATCTTTTTGGCAGGTGTGTGAGCCACCCCAGGGAGCCTGGAACACGCTGTTAATGATGCCCACAATGTCCCTGCCCAGACTGCCCTCCAAACCCAGCATCACTCCATCATCCTGCAGCTCCATCTACACACACGTGAGCAGGGGGACATTAGAAACCTACATTTTAGAACCAACTATACTTTTAGCCTGAATCTGAGGTTAACTTTCCATAGCAACCTAAAAAGAATAGGTTAAAAGGATGAAGCCACAGGGCAGGTTAACAGTGATTTGATTCATTAAAGACTAGGTACAATCACTGTAATACGTATGTTTTATTTAATGTGACAGATATTAAAAATAATAAAAATACACTCATATTGAAACGCAATTTAATTTAATTTACCCTAATAATGACAGCAGCTTTCTGTTAAGCCGTGGATGAAGTGTAATGTGTGTATGTATCAAATGTGTTACAAATCATGGTTGGGCCAATAATATTTTAGAATCAGAACAACTTCACTGATCACCTGTTTAAGGACGAGGTCAAACATCAGGATGAAGCAGCCCAGGTTCATGTCGTCATCGTCACAGTCCAAGTCCAGAGCACAGTTGCCCGTGGCATGGCCCAGGTTTTTAAACGGGCTACAACGTAGGGGGCTGCGGAACGGGCTGCGGAACGGACTGGGAAATGGGCTCAGGGTGTTGTGCTGCTCCCTTCTGCCAGGGTCTGACACTACACTTACCTACATATAAAGGCATACACAAAAAACATAATTACACACTTACACACACACACACACACACACACACACACTATATAATACAACATATATAATACTACCATGAAAAATACAGAGTATTGCTTTTCACAGCGAAGTGAGAAAACCCTGCGTCCGTTTTCCATTTGCACTTCCAGCTGTGTTTGGATGGATTGCTCTATCTTGTCTGCCAATAATCAAGCCTCTTTAACAAAACTATATTTAGTCTCCAGCATGTTGCCATGACAACCAGCCTCCCTTTGGTATTGCATGCAGTAATTGAGACTCAATTCTGTCTTGCTCTTCCTACAGCCTTGCTTAAGAAGACCACGACGTATCATAATAAACTCAATCCGTCAGTCATACCCTTCTAGCCCCGACATTTCTCGTCAGGTCTGCAACTCCAGCTTTCCTCTGATTGGCCAGTTCCTTCAAAGAGTTTACACCATCTGAGAACATGCCGATTAGCAACTGTAGGGGCACGACAATGTCCAGCTCCGACAGCACCTGCACAAAGAGCGTCATAAACAGTTATTTACTACAGTACCATTTTACCTGGGGGCACCTGGCACAAAATATATCCACACAAGTCTGATTAAAAAAATGTGGTCCTGTCGGTGCAAACATAAGGATTTTCACTTCCAATAATGTGTTTTATGACATAGCAGCATTAATCATGCAAGAGGAAAATCAAGAGTGAATTAAATGATGCTGTAGAAGCAGTTGATTGCTAAACATGTGACATCAAAGACTCAGGTCTATCTAGGAGATACAGCTCACTGTGTTTGTCTCACGATACCACTGACCCAGATCCATACTCAGCGTGGCTCATGCTTTTACACTTTCTCTCTGTAATCCTCCAAAAATAGGGACATGCTATATTTTGCCATGCAAAAACTGAGCATGAGAAGTTTATGAAAATAAGAGGGAGGTCTGATGTTACTGGATAATTCTGCATTTCCAGATTATGGAGACAAACACACAAAAAGCAAAATCCAACAGCGACATTTAAAGGATGTAATATCAGAGATGGCCTTTCACAACAGCATGTAACGTAACAGGAATTAACAAAGCTAAAGCACCCATTTTAAAACTTTCTGCTCCAATTGGTTGTGGGTAAGTGTTTTATCGAACTAGCCTATGTATCTATTGTCCCCGCAGTAATGGTAGCATTACGCTACATTAGATTGCCTTTTCTATTAATTCATTAAGTTTGATATTAAAATGGGAAGTCTCCAGACTAAGACAAGGATGATGAAATAATGCACTGGACTCTAGAGGTCATTAAGAAAGTCATATTAGTAAATTTTATAACTCTTTTAGAATAAAAAATATGAGCTGGAGCACAGATTTGTCCGGGCACAGTGAACTGGCAGTTTTTAGAAGATACTTTCAAAGTTGGACCCTGAATTCTTACCTTTTTATGGTTCTTCTGTCAAATTTACAGCCGAAATATGCACTCTTTACACTTCCAGAAACAATTAACGCCAAAAGAGGGGTCGGCGAACTTGTTTTTTGGTAGACTTTTTTGTAAACTTTATAGTCTTTATAACTTTATAACTATGTGTGATCATTGTTTAACTGAAATTTAGTTTCCAAAAAGTAAAGACTATTGAAAGTCATAATGTCACCCTATGAAGCTGGTATGGAATAATCTGTATGTATTTGTGTTTGTGTGTGCATTTGTGTGTGTGTGTGTGTGTGTGTGTGTGTGTGTGTGTGTGTGTGTGTGTGTGTGTGTTTAAGAATGTCCGGATGCTCTACTCACATGTAGCCACAGTAAAGCTTGTTCCTGTACGGATGCAGGGTATCCTGTGAATCTACAGCTTATGAAACCAAACATCTCCTCCATGGAGAAGGGCAATGGGCACAACTCTATATCAAACATCTTGCTGGAAAGAAAAGAAAACATGATGATCAAACCTGCTTCGAGGCCAAATCAGGCAACAAAGTACTTTGTCAGGTCAAGCGAGAGACTTAATTAAAGCAGTAGGGCAAGCATGGTGGAGCTCGACAACATAACGGAGGAGACAAAGGAGGGCAGGAGAGGTAGCTAAAGGGCCCGTGGACACTAACTGCTGTCTTCTCATTAACGCTGGCCTCTATAAAGGTTCTCTGTGCAGAAATAAATTCAATGGAGCCAGAGGGGATTCCACGTTTGACCTTGTTTGTACTGAGGGTCACGACACATTGCTGGTGTGTGAATTGCCATGGCAACAGAGATGAATGAGGCTGAGCTAGAGGGTGCTTGAACACATTACACCTGAGCCCTTCTGGGGATTCTTAAAGCCATACTTCTAAGCACCTGAATCTTAATCTTGGCTGAAAACAGATAAAGTCATGCCAGTGTGACAGAGACAGACAAGCCACGTGAAACCACGAGGTAACAGGAGACAGGAGTGCAGATGAGTAAATTTGTAAAGTAGAATATTGCAATTATTTAAAATCTTAATTCTTATTGTGATAAATTACACCAAAATACAATTATTTCAACTATTATTGTTTGCATTTTTTCCCTGTTTGCTTTGCCTCATTTTCCAGCTATATAGAAAAACAGTGACATTTAAGCACAGTACAGCTAACAAGAAATAGAAAAATAGATTAAAAATGCATTTATTTTGAACAGAATGTGTTTTTTTTTATCTTCTTTCGTTATAAATGTATGAATGCATTGTCTTGATGAAGAATGAACAGACATTCCATGAAACGATATCTCTGGCTTATTTAGGCTTTTATATAGACATATATAATTATGTATATAAATCAACATATTTTTGGACATTTTGACATTTAAAAACAGCTTTTATGTTTCATTTCAGTGCTATTTATTGCCACATTATTATTTATTTATTTAGGTAATTAAGTGAGCACCTCCTAATGTCACCCTTAATGGTGACATTAAAAATTCATTCAAACAAACCAAAATTAGCAGAACCCTCTATACCTAAGCACTTCCCGGAACTCTTTCAGCTGGTTGTCTGGGACTTCTGTGCGGATTGCCTCCAGCCATTCTGGCATAAAACACTCCCACAGTGGCTGGCTGATGACGTTGTAGGGGATCAAACACAGGATGCGGTTCAGTCCCTCCTTAAGCTGAGAAACAGTACTGCAGGATTTGTCCCAATAACCGCCCACCTGTGCACACACAAACGCACGCAGACACACACAAAACACTCAGTGGAGCTGAATTCCATAGAACCTATTGAGCCTCTTAGCATGACAAACGCTTCTTACCCGGGCAAACTCCACTGGCTTGGGCAACAGGCACATGACCATGACATCGAAACGCACATCACACACTGTCTTGAGCCACTTTGTCACAAACTGAGGCTTGAGCTTCTCCACCAGACTGCCCACCTCATCATCCATCATGTAGGCAGTGGAGTGGAACCACTGGAAGACCATGCTCACCAGCCGGGCCAGGCTCTCCGTGGGTGTGTTTTCACTGGGTGTACAGAGGCTGACCTAGTGTGGTAAAAGAGAAGTGGAGGGGTATGGAGTGGTTGTGGAAAGGGAGGTTAATGGAATTGGATTGCTGGTTAGTAGATTGAGTTAGATTGAGGTAGTACATTAGTTGTGTCAATATGGCACATACAGGGTTTTGGTCATATTAGGAGCGAGGCACACAGTGGTTGGGAATTGTGGCTGAGATGGTATGAGTGTCTTTCATAATCAGTATCTTAAGTGTGGTAGTAGTGGTGGAGGTGGTATTAATGTCTTAAATATATTCACACAAATACACTGAAACTGATTTGATTTAGATTTTTCTTTCGTTCGCTCACTTTGCATTTTGTAAATTGATAAAAATAAACGTTTACTTTTACATTTACATTTACGGCATTTAGCGGATGCTCTTATCCATAAACAATCATTATTTATATTTCTGAAAGCATTCTTTGATTATAGCATTTTTTCACACCTGCCTAAAACTTTTGCACAGTACTGTATGCACATAAACATAGATATGCCCCATACCAAGAGCCAGATGCCAAACTGACTGAGGAGTCTCTGGTCATGCTGATCATCTTCTTTGTTGTCAAATTCCAGGTTGTCCAGCGAGTGGTGGGAGGTAGAGAGGCCCATCTGACGCCGGCGATTCATCTCGAATTCCCGCTGCTCTGCATGGATCTCTGCCTCTTTCAGCAAGCTGCCACGAGGGCAGAAAATACAGACATCCATCATGAATTTTACACCCTTTTTTAATTTAGATTTCTTTAAAACCACTAAAAAGTATCATTAGTACTTTCTGAAGCAAAACAGACAATGTAAATATATGATTTGCTCTTTAATGGGCCAAATTGACATTTTAATGAGTGCTCAGCTTGATGTATCCATTTAAATAAAGCACCAAATTAAACACGTTTAGCACATTGAGTCCTGCAGAATTATTCTTCTACAGCAGCGGTCAGTCATAGCATTGTTCCTGTTACTTATGTCACAAACTTGCAACCAAAGTTGGCCAAAATCCAATAAAACTGGAGGAAAAATCCACTGATTCTTATTATGCGTCACCACCTAATCACACATTAAATAAAACAGCATTAACTGCTCCTTATTTTTATAACTTATAGCTCTCTTCATTATTCACACACTATGCCAATGTGTGTCCTCTGGACATTTCCAAACCAACGCAACCTTGCTTCTCTAACTTTGTCTCCAAAACGTCCAACCTGAGCTGTCAATCAAATACACTAATTTCTAAGAAGGATACATTTGTTACAGAGTAGTAAAATAAAAGATTCAACATTCAAATCAGAGGACCAAATTAAGCAATTAGGCAATTTCTCCAATTTATTACTCAGTAATTGTTTATTATTTAGGAACAACACAATACAACTGCTCTGTGGAGTCTTAAACTTTAAGAAAAGTAAGAGTTTATACTGAAACATTTAGGTTTTTTTAAGAAGTAAAGAGCACTGCTATTAAAAATAACACCATTATGAATATTAACAAGTCCCACAATGAAAGTGTGTTATCTACTGTATGATAACTGGCCAGCGCAGTGTGTATGTACACCTGATAACGGACTCCACAGTGCAGACCAGTTCCTCAGCTCCACACTCGCGGGTGTTGATGGGCGGAGGAGACGTCTGGTACAGATGAGTCTCTGCCGAGGCCCCTACTTCGCTACTGTGATGGTTGACATGGCAACGCTTGCAGTAGCGCACAGGCCGGTTGCCATGCCGACCACAGCAGCCAGCTGAGAAGCAGGTGACGACTGCTCGTCTCACATGAGAGCTGCAGTTCTGTTGCAAAGGGGGGTTGGGGCCACACAGAGAGAATGAACAGATGAAAGGAAAAGGAAGGGAATCAATAATAACTCCATGCTGAGCAATGGCAATACAGTGATTTATGAGTGACGTGTGGCAGTATTGTCAGGGGTACAGTGTCCCTGGAGTGTCTCACTTTTCTAAATATAAAAAGCATAGTGAGAGTAGGACAGGCTTAATCTGATCATTCCCTAAAAGCAATGCTCCTGAGATGCTGTCCAATCTATCAAATTATCTGATATGCTCCTTTACTATTTCCATCTGTCAACACACCACATTACTGCCAGCTACATACTGTTACATCACTGAGCTTTAAACGTGGTTTAAATGAATGATTTCCTAAAAACATTAGGCTTTTTTTTATCTACCTGTTACAATTTAAATGAAAAAGAAGCATGTTTTGTAATTGGAATAAGGTAAGAGGCAATGCTAGGAAATCAAGGGCCAGGGATCATGGAAGATCATAGATATCACTTTGCATTTAATATAGCATGTGACAATAAAATAACATGGATTGTGCATGTATACAAATGTAAAGTGAATTAAATTGCTTCGGAAAACTGGTATGTTAATTCCCAAAGCAATCTCTGCTTCTTGCTCTCAAAAGTTTGTGTGCGAATCTAATGGAAAATCATTCAAAGCAACATACTTCTCTAGATGAGCGAACTGGCATGAGTCCAGGTGAGAGTCAACAGAGCGTTCTGCCCATTGACAAAGCCTATTTAAAAGACTGTGGATTAAAAAGGGGGTGAAACACTAAGCTTCCGGACAGCTGTCTCGCATGAAAATGCGATGTGGTTGTTCAGCCAGGCACAGTACCTGAGATTACTCACCAACCACTCCCTGCCTTATTGTAAAGATGGTCCTCTGGCAACACAGGGGACTCCAGGACAAACCTCATCATGCCATTCTATTTCCATCGCGAAGAAGGACATGGTAAAAATGATGCCCATCAAAAGCTGCAAAACCTTTTTCAAAGGTTTATTTTCCTTTGGGCCATTAGCTTTAAGAGGACATTACTGCCTAAATCTAACACTAAGGAAGCTTGAGGCTTGCAAAGGCAGTAACTCCACTGGAGGAGAAGAAAATCTGAAGGGTTGATTTTCCAGTCATGAAGTAAGACTAATCCAGGACTACATTTTCCTTTGCATTCAGAATGCTATGTAGTCCAGGATTAGGCTTAACCCCTTTCTGGGAAACTGATCCTCAGGGCTGGTTTTATTTGATTGAGATTGATCCTAGTCCTGTACTACAATTTCCTGTCAATGGAGGTCCAGTTCAAGAAACCAGCCCTAGAGTTGGTGTCCCAGTCAGGGGTCAGGAATTAAGTCTAGTCAGGAATAAGTCTAATCTCTTTTAACAGAGAATTGAAGACTTGGTTATGTATTCGTGTAAAGACAAGTAACTACACTTTTTCAGGCAATTCTGGAGGACTTTTATGGTTCATGTGATAAAGACTAGCTGCTATTTTTATCCAATTTTGTAGTAAAAATTAGCAGATTTTTTCTGGCAGGGCAAAGATACAAATGATAAGAGGTGTTGATTTGATGCCAACACAGTGAATTTAGGACTATCAAATACAAAACAGAATTTAATCAACACTATGGCCCTGTTCACTCCTGACATTAGCATGTGTCTAAAGTAACCCAATCAGAAGTGGCTAACGCTGCATTCAATGGCGATGCATTGTAATTCTATCACTCCTTGAGATGGTCAGGATTTCAAACGACCACATAACATATGAATAGCCATTTTAACCATGTCATTGCACCAGCAAAAGAATATATAAAGGCAAGACTGAAATTCTGCAATCCCTATTAAGAACAAAGAATCACATTCAAGGTAAAATGGTTGTGCATTCTGGCCCATTTTAAGGATTGGATCACGCAAGACACATGCCAGGTGTGAACAGAGCCTGATTTAAAGAATACCAATTTCTCTGAACGTCTTCGTCTATAGTTCAACCACTGTTTTATAGAAAACTTGGGAAAAATCTGAGCTTCCCACCACACAACATGGTAATGCACCATGCAAGCTTTAATACAGCTGAACATAGTGTGAAAATGTGAACTAATTATGTCACTTTCAGATGGGATACAGACTGCCAAGGCAACCATCATGCAAAGCACACAAAGAATCACAAGTACAATGAATGCCATTGTAAATACTATAACTTGAAAATGGTCACAAGGGAACAATTGCAAGTCCTGTGTATATAAATATAAATGAAAAGGGGAAGTATGAAACAGAACAGACCCGTCCCCATGCTCAGAAATGTGCCACTGCCATGAACACGAACAGAAAACAACACACATACACAAGACATAAAACACCCACTGCCATATCATACCTTCTTCTGACAAATAGCCGATATTTCAGCTGTTTTGATGAAGCAATATATAGGTTTTCATTAAGAAAAAAATCACAGAATAAAATCCACCAAGTCAGTAACGCAAAAATCACCCAATGAGGAAATTATACCCAAATAGCAATGTGTTGTTATCTCATTATATAGATCAACCCTGAGTGAAAGCTTCATGTTTCTATAATTGATGAGAAAAAAGTGAGACAAGACTTTCAAATGGGGTTCAGTGTGTAGTCGGACTATGTGTGAAGACATAGGGTGTGTGTGTGTGTGTCCTCGTGAGTGTATCTGTGCACGTGTATCTGCAACATGTTGACTAGTAATGCTGACCTTGAGGTAGGAGCACATCAACAAGCCACTCAGCATGGTCTCTGCAGAGGTAAAACATAAAAAGATCCAAAATTACATAAAACAAAATCCTGCCATATTGACTTATATTAGAATCAAAGTAACAGTTCAGAAAAAATCCAATTTACAGTTTCCCACATACCCCAGATATTGTCTAACAGGCACAGCACTAAAACCAAAATATAATTTAGTTTAGACTTGAAGACAAGGCAAAAGTCACTAAACTACATTTACATTTACAGCATTTAGCAGACGCTCTTATCCAGAGCGACTTCCATGTCCTAATTACAGGGACAGTCCACCCCCGGAGCAATTGAGGGTTAAGGGTCTTGCTCAGGGACCCAGTGGTGTTAGTGCCAGAGGTGGGATTCAAACCTGGGCCATAGGTCCATAGGCAAGTACCCTACCACTAGACCACCGCCACCCTAGTTTGTGTAAACGTGTCCACCAAAATGACTCTCCATGTGTTTAAAGTGCATGCAGTTATTCATTAAGGTGGCATCGACTGGATGTGGCTAAAGACTGGAGTGAGTCACTTTAAGTTTTATAAAACTAATTCTAGACCAGCTCTTCTGCTCCTGACACAAGTTGCAAAAACAAACCCTATTTTCTAAAAAAGGTGCCTGCAGTGTTCAGTTTCAGATGTTTCGTGAATTTTCTATAGCTCCCGGTAAGCCACACAGAGCTTTAATCAAGTCTGCACCTCCTTAATGAAGAGCTGGATAAAGTTTGAATGGAAATTAAGGGCAAGTATCTAAATAAACTGTTTCGGTGACTATTGACTTGGATTTGTTAGTATCACTAGCCTAGTAGCTCCAGTTCTGAACAAAAAAATCAAACGTCTCGTTTGATCAAGTGCATCAGTGATGATTGGAAAATTATGTACATTTCATTTTTGCCAAATCAGTCCTTTTCTTTTTGCATCTCCTAAAAAACTGCCATATGAGGTTTTGTTACGACAGAGACAATATTTATACAGACAACAACAGTCTTGACCCAAAGGCCAATATTGACAAATACAAGCTGGCAGAAGCACAACCAACCCTCTACTGCCTTTCACTCTCAGACATCTCTTTCATAAGTGCTACAAGTCACACATGAAAGGGGAGATTAAGCAACAAGGAGAACTGCATTATAAACTCTTCAGTTAAAAAGGGGGATGATATATCCATGGTAACTACACAGATGAACAAACAGAATGGTCAGGCAGTCGTCTGGAGCGCAATGTGCTCTGTTGTCACAGTCAGACCTACCCAGCAATCCTCTGACTACATTCTTCGCAGATATAGAGAGGAGGGGGCTTGTCTCCCAGGGCAACCGAGAGAGTAGGGTCAATGCACATCTGAGAAGTAGAGACAACAGGCATGACGCAGTACACCAGAGCCACATCTTCCCAATAAGTGTCAGGCAAATTAGATCACTTTAACAAAAGGAAGTGAGCAGTGCATCTGTCTGGTATGTCATATCAAAACCCTTTCATTTTAGCCTTATTTTTTACACTTTATACCATTTTACAGTGTCAGCTGTACACTTTGTTATGAATGGACCAATAGAAATTAGTTAAATTTGTCACATTAAAATATATATCAGTTATGAATGAATATAAATTTCATAACAAAGACAACACATTACATGACTATTACTTTCAAATCCAAGAAATTCTCACATTTTTCAGATTCACATTTAATGAAATTTCTAAATATGAACAGATTATATTGTAAAATATAATTACTCCAGAAATCTGCTTTTTTGGGCATTTTTTAATTTTTTATTTGCTTTTTACAATGTTTTATTTGCCTTTACAGTGAAGGTGGAGGTGAAGTTTCATAGCTCGCAGTAAGTCATACTTTGTCCTAAACCACATTCTCACATGTGTGAACTACCTTTGTAAACTTCATGTTTTTTGAGTGGGCTGAGCAAAGTTTTTGTGATATATTTTCTATATATTCTATATATTCTATATATTTGACTTTTAGGGC
The DNA here is from genome assembly GCA_017165825.1 of Hepsetus odoe. Taxonomy (NCBI): domain Eukaryota; kingdom Metazoa; phylum Chordata; class Actinopteri; order Characiformes; family Hepsetidae; genus Hepsetus; species Hepsetus odoe. The sequence goes on along the minus strand of CM029374.1, from coordinate 25,665,346 downwards.
CAAAATAGACTCCATATATGTCTTTACTGATGAAATAGAAAACTGTGTACATTGGTTGGATGTTTTATTTGTTATAACAAAATGTTTCTTTTCCCATAAAGTTCCTTTTTTTGATTATTACAAGCTTCTCAACAGCAACGACATTTTTAATGCATTATGTTTTCATAATGGTGATGCACTGCAACATGTGCACCTCTTAATGATAAGTTAAGAGTCAGTGGTTGGGCTATAGCTATTAATCCAATAGCCAGTAATTTACAGTGCGCTTCTACACATGCGTTCACTTCATCCTGCGGCAGCACTGGGTCATCTCTTCCCATTAAGCTCCCCCACCTCCAACCCATAAAGCGCCGTCCCCTACCAGGCCTGTAGTAATTGAAATGCGGCACCTGTCTGTTCTTGTTCTGCTTCTTGGCTCTGAGTGCAAGCTGAGCCAATACTGATGGAGCAGCACAAATGGCCACAGACTGTATCAAGGTGTGTGTGTGTGTGTGTGTGTGTGAGCGAAACAGAAAATAGGAAGCCTATTCAAAAATGAACTCACAAATAGAATAAATCCACATCAACCCATGTTCAGTACAAAAGATAACACTTTACCTTTACTGCAGGTTTATTAATAGAATTTTGACATTCAATGTGTTGGCAGTGGATGGGGTTCCAGGCTGTATGTGGAAGGTGGAAGTGCATGAGAAAAAGAATAAAAGGTAAAACAGTGCCGTAATTAATGACAACTACAGAAAAAGTTGGAAAAGAGGAAATAATCTAGATCTACAGTTACTTCTATAAGTTGAAACAGCAAAGCCAATTTATTAGTTTTTTCTATGCACTGAAAAAAAAAAACCTTTTTATTGGTATTTACATCTAGGTGTTGAATTACATTTCCTTTCATTTACCTAACAATTTCAGTTCCAATGCTCTGTAAAACTGGCCATCTCATCTTTAGAAATGTATTAGTTGCTATACCAATACTTTTGGAGGGGCAACGATGTCTTCAGCACTCTCTGGTCCAACATTGACTCACCTGTGTACTGCAGTCCCCTGTATTCACTAATCGCTCCTGGAGGCTTGAGATTTGGCCAATAGTGGAACAGCATTTGAACAGCAGGTGGCTTTACTTGGGACGGCCCATATGATATCACATAAAGAAGATCCTAGAAAACGAAACAAGAGCAATAGTTCCTGATGTCTCATCCCAAAGTGGTAAAAATGAAACGGTCCCAGGAGGAAAATTCCTTACCTTCCAAACTTCTTGCTTGTATTTCATCAGGCACTCCAAAAGTTGACAGTGGTAAACTAAAAACAGCAACAAGAGGGTTTTTACACATTCATCAGTAGTGTTTCTATTTTTCTTTGTCACTATGCATTGAAGTGAAAGATATATTAGTGCTCAGCTAATAACTAATAATCTCTATAAAATCGTGACACTTTGGAGGACATGTAGCGAAGAATTCTTGATAAAGTTAATGAACGTCAGGGGTCTTTTCTCACAGTGAACAGGTTTACCTGGGTTGGAGGTGTACTGCATAGCAATCATGAGCATAGAGGAAGCAGACAGATTGACATACGCTGGCACCCCTCCTTCTCTTCGAGTGGAACCCACTTAAAAAAGAAAAGAAAAAACAAACATACAAAAAAGGCACCTGTTTATTTAAGTGAAAGTGAAGTGAAAGTGACAACCTGTCATCGTGAAGCACACAGTGAACCACAATGAAATGCAGCCTCTGCATTTAACCCCCACACACACACACACACACACACACACACACACACACACACACACATACACACATGCAGCAGGGAGGCAGCTATTTAAAGTGCCCGGTGAGCAGTGATAAGGACGGTACCTTGCTCAAGGGTACATCAGGGCAACCTATTAGTTAGGGTAAATGTATTCACACAATAAGTGAAAGGGAAGGTGACTATTCTAATATTGCTATATATAGTGATTATATCTAATATTTAATAATAAGAATTTGATTAATATTACATAATTGCTCCATAAAATAAAACCAGGGTCAATCACAGAATTTCTATGTATTTTTTCAGGCTGTAGTTGCACTTTCTTACAGATCCAAACTCTGTACCCTGACTAGTGATGGGCGAAACAGAGCAATCTCTTTAATGATCTTAGATCTTGATGTGTACCTTTCCTTAATGAGAATAATTAACATTATTGTGTAATAGATGTGCAATACAGCAGCGTGTCTGTAAAAAAAATAAAACTCGTTATATTTACAATCTCTGATGCAGCAGCAGCCTTTTTATGTATATGCTGATGTCAAACACTCCACTCCCAATAACACAAAAAAAATTAGAAAAAACACAAATGTATGGTCAAATCCGCAAATCTGGTTAGAATCTAATTTGAAACCATCTGAAAATATTGTTTAAACCTATTTGGAACAATTCAGATTTCATACATTTTGTGACATTTAGACCACATAAAGAGAAAAACAATATTATACTTTAGCTTTAAATGATACATAACATTGATAAGATGTATAGTTAAGTGTAATATAATTATACTTTTTACATGATTATATTATACTTAATTATGATAGAATTAAGCATAATATAATAATATTGATAAAATGATGACATATTAGCTATTTTTAGAAAAAAAGACAACCTATTAGATTTGCATTCAAGCTCAGTGATGTCAATCTGGATATTAAATGAGTAAGGATCAGATACATTTTGGGTTTTAAAGGAATTAGCGGGAAAATCCAGCACCAAGTTGTTCACCGATGTTTATTCTCATTACGAGACCACTTCTGATTCGACAAGACTAGTACTTACTAAGAATTTATCTTGCTTACAGCTTGTAACATGCCTTCAACAGATGATTGAAAAATAAGAAGAGAGAAGGGGGGACTCAAAGCTTGGTTCTACTAAGTTCTCCTTGAGCGAGAGGCCAGACTCCCAATCAGGACTAAGAGAAACAAGAGCAGTAAGTTGCTGGGGGCCAGGCAGACAAACTTTGGAGCATACAGTAAAGATAAAACTTCTAGGAAAAGAGAAACATCAGAGCTTCAGGCATGGTCCTCCAGTCATTACATAACCTCATTTGATGCTTCCCTTTAAACTAAACCACAAGGGACTTGCAATGTTGAACTGAAACGAAAAAGCAGACTGTAAAGCAGACGTGCAATGCCATCATCATCTAGAAGGTTAGAGCTGTGAGAACATTATGTCTGAGAGTGTTCTATTTGGCTCATCACCAATGTCAATGTGAAATGTACTCCGGGATACTGGAGATGATCTCTGATCTCTGCAATTCCTCACTGTCAACATGTCTCTGGTCCTATTTTACAGAACAACAAACCTCATATGCGATACACAAGAGGTGTCAGACTCCAGTGTACACAGAATTTCATATTACTCCTATTGTAACCCACCTGATTCCATTATTCCATCAACTAAATGCTTATACAGAGCTGAATTCAGGGTAGTTACAGAGGAGGAACCCAGTGCTGGCAAAAAAATACTTCTGCATTGGGTTGAGACTGAAAAATCATTGAAAAAATGTAGTTGATTCCAAAATCTGAACCACAACGCTGACAAAATGCAAATCACCCAGGTAGCAGTGATGGGGTCGGTACCTCAAGGGTTACCGCAAGGTAACCCACTCATCTGAGAATCCAACCCATGACCTTCCGATCCTGAGGCCTCGTCCCTAATCACTAGCTGATCTAAAAGTACAAAGCTTCAGGCTGTCAGGATGCTGAAGCTCCATCTCCATAATGTCTGGACTGAAAGACGCTGATCATATCCCTACAGCTTCAATCAGTACCGGCCATTTCTTACAGAATTTTATTCCATGGACTGCTGCTATGTACCCATCATATGGATGACATATTTTCTTGCACTTTTCACTTGCAGCATATTAATCATTACTGACTTTTTGCTGGCTAATTGTCAGCCACCCAGCCCCTGGACCCCCAGCCTAACCTATAACTATTTGCATTCTAAAGTATGATAAGTCCCTTTCTATTTTGTAGTAAATTTCAAACTTCACTGTTGTGTTTAGGCATTTGTCCAAACCAAGGTTCTATTCTATTCTATTCTATTCTATTCTATTCTATTCTATTTCTTGCACATATAGATAGACAAAGGCAAAAGATGTAACGCGGGTGAATCTGAAATGGATTCATCCCCTGGAAATGTAATGAATAAAACAAAAAGGAGCATCTGAATGTCCTCAAAGTACATTCCAAATCTTCTTTTGTGTTCCAGACTCACAGTCACACCATTCTTGTCAATAACACTGACATACTCACGTATAGCCATAGGGAGGAAAGAGGTGCTGAGATATTCTATGATGTCTTTGTGCAGGAAGGGAGGGAAGGTGGCTAAAGTGGAGATCATAGTATAGGGCAAAGTGCTGAGAATATCGTCGCTGAGAAATGGTAGCAGGCAAGTTGTTGTGTAAAATATAGCCTGTCCCAGATCTGACAGAGAAAGAAAAGCAAAAAGACAAAAAAAAGACACCAGTGTAACGATCTCCTGTCACACACAAGCATGTATATTCTCACCTACAACAAAAAATCCAAAGCATTGACACTGAATAAAATATGAAAGCTGTCTTAAATGATGTAAATACGAGAGGCTGTTCTTTTAATGTATCTGTCAAAACGGAATAAGAGGAAATCCAAATGCTGGTTTTAAAGGACACCTGTAAAAACTGCCATTTCTGGACTCAGAGTTGGCCTTTAGCAGAGAAGTCAGGGAAGAAAATCTGAGCTTTAAAGTTTTAGCCTCTTTTTCAGTTGATGAAATATTCATGGACAGAAAACAGCTCCCACACCCAGAGCAAAGAGACGGGCACACACTTTCAAAGGTGTCCAGCGGTCAAATGGCTTTTAAAATGGCTAACTTTGTTGAAAGAGTGTTTAAGGTACGATCATTAAAGATTCACTGCAGTCAAATCACTGATACTAATATCAGGAACTATGTTAACTTGGCAGTTGACCTTCCCCAGAGGAACATAATATTTAATCATGTTACAGATGTAGGAAAGTGGAACATTAGGATTCTTGCCTAAGGACTCGTATTCCACAACAGTACGTCGACCATGGAACTTTTGGTGAGGAGAGCTTTAACTTTGTAATATCTTGTAGGTTAATCAGACACGAGGACGTTCTCAAGCTAGTCAAAACGAATAGTCTCCTGAAGAGCTTTTGTTTAGTTCTGAATTTGTAGATGTTAAGCAATTTACACACACAGTAGGGCTTGTTTCTTGAGGCAGAACAGTGTGACTGTTGTCAGAATATTTTTAAATGCTGTTAAGCTTCAATTACATGACAGTGAGCAGAAACAGCCAATGAGCTGACAAATCAAAGCCTGTAAGTTTACTGCTGCTCAAAAACTTTTTGCAGTAGAAAACTGAAAACAGTTTAAGTTTTCAATGCAGTGCTTTCTTCTTCTTTCCAAGGTGATGCATGCAAAAGCAGTACAGTATTTTAGAAATATTTTTAGCCGTTCATTTATCCTTATTTCAGTCATTAGCCAGGAGACAAGGTGGCCAAGCTCCTCGTATATTGTCTCTGTCACCAACCACTTTTTTTGAGAGCAGATGATTCATTTCTATTTTGACATTCTGATCAGCCTACGGGCCATTTCTTGTTTTGTGGAGCCAAAGGAATGGTCAGAAATGTGAAGGACCCTGAGGGCGACATCACTCACCGTGCTGACCATGCTGCAGCAGGGGCACCAGGTCAAGCAAGGTGACGAGGGTGGCATAAAGCCCCTGATAGTCCAGAGAGGGGTACTCTGAGAGCTGAGCGTCCCGGCTCTGCTGGGTGGCTCCCCCCCGGTCGGCCGGGGCGTCCCGCAGAACGCTGTAAAGGAGGGAGCGAGTAACTGTAGGGTTGATGGAACTGACTTGTGGTCTTAGAGATGGGGTGAGTGGGAATGGCACAGGAAAAAGACACATGGTCATGGGCACGGCCAAATTGGAAGCTTCCTGGCTCTCCTTCCTGCCTGTACGGGACAGGATGCTGCTCCGGGGGGGGAGAGGGGAACAGGGGAAAAAAAGAGACAACAAAGACACAAAGAAACAGCACATTACATTGAAATGGTTCTACAGAGACAGTGTAAGTAGAAAAGAACCAAACCCAGATAAACCCCACATAGGATGCAGTGTCTACACTTGTGAGTCTTTTTGAGAGTAATATAGTTGAAAGCAATTTTTGTTCTTTACTGAATTGTTTGACTCATTTATTTTGAAACAGTATGAACAGAAGCTTGCAAAAGATCTGCAACGATCACTGCATCTCATGCGTATCTGGTGACAAGGAGCAAAAATACAAAAAAATGGCATGTTTTCAGTGGCAGCCCCGTACTTCTCCAGAGGAAAAGCTCTTGTAAACACTGCCCCCTCTTATTAAATCAATTGCGGGGCAGGTCAATTCATGTAGGAGGCCAAATAACCATGCTTTGGTTAAAAACAAAAAAAAAAAAAAAAAAAGAATGGCAGGGGCTGTCAAAGATGAGAGCAATTTTAAATTGGGTTCGGGCACAATACAGAGATGACACTTCTGAAACATGCTTCAGCCAGTAATAAACATGTATGTGAGGTTAGACTAAAAGCTCCTTGACCACAACACATGTTTATTGCATCATAAAAAATAATGTCAGTATGTAAATACATTATGATACTGTCTCAGTATCATTGGGGAAGAGAAATAATGAGATCCAACAGGCATATGGATTTCAGTTCTAAAATAAATGTAACTAATCTACGGTTGGGAAGAAACTGTAATGGAAAAGGAATAAGGTTGCTTCAAACGGGATGGCTGGCAGCATTATGCTTGTGAACTAATGGGGGATGGACATTTGTGTTTGCTGTCTCCTGGGAGTACAATTTTTTTCTTAAGTCTCTGAAGAAAAACGGCAGCAATAGTTCATTGGGCTATGATGGGCTTGAGAGCATTTGGAAGAGAGAAACTTGGACTTTTGATGTGCATTACATAAAAAAACAGCATGATCAGGCTATCAGCTTTGAGCTATCTATAATAAACACTCAAATACACTGGCAGCATCAGACGATAACATTTCTAAAAGCTTACCGAATTAACACTCCAGCTGAAAGACAAACGTAACGTAAAATTATACTCTTTAAGATTTAAGATCAATTTTAGATAAATGTAAACAGAGGACAACGTTAAATCTTACAGAGTATAATTTGAAATCTTTGTGCTAACTAAACTATCATTGATTTTCATCATCATTCCTAATAACAACATTCATTTCACAAGACATTAATACAAAAACACACAAACTGGACACACACACTTCCACATGTCCCTCCCTCAACAGGCTAATCCTGAACTAACTAAACATCCAAATGTTTTAAGACTCAATGGATGAGTGAGCAACTCACTAAAAGACTAAGAAAAATAGATTTTTTTTTTTACCTACAAAAACACTGAAGTTAATAAATATAACTATATAAAAGATCCAAAAATCTAGAATAAACAGTATTTTGTGTATTTCAGAATCTTGTTTGTGGTCACGTAGTTTGGTTTACTCAAGCGCTGCTGATGGAAGTGGACTACTTAAAAAAATAAAGCACTTTTATTATAGTTTACTGAATTTATCTGATCTTATCTAAGATCTTATCTATCTTTGTCTAAATGTATACTGATGATTTATTGTGTTTTTGAAAAACAAGGTTATAACAAGATTTTTAAAATATGTAAATATGAAACTGGCCATGGACCGTAGCATTTTATTCCTCGATATCAAAAACGGAACAAGTTCGGCTGATGAAGTGACAAGCCACCTCGTGATTAATACAAAGTACACACAAAGTTTCAATATGTAGCACACATAATATAAAAAGAATAAGAATTTGACACAGGAAGGGATGCACCTGGCTCACTCATGCATTGAGATTCCTGTCTGTTTGTGTGAGTAAAGGAGTAGTTCCTCAAAAAAATCAAATGCACACCATTTTCCACTTAACCCAGATCAGCCGAACAAATTTACTGACTTTTTTTTTATTTGCCATGAATATAATGTAGCTTACAAACAACAGAAGCCGCCCTCAAACTGTTTTTGTAAATGCATCCCAGAAACGTCTCTCAGCACACTCAAACTGGATCCAGCTCATCACTGAGCCACCACAGAACACTCTGCTTGGGTCAGATTGCTCTGTATTTATGACATTACTGCCAAAACTAATTGTAGATCAGAAGTTCTACTAATGAGGTTAGTGAAAACAAAAGGTCTAAAAGGTTAGGGTTACTTTTAGGGTTACTTTTTCAACTTAAAAAGTTCACAGAACCTTTTAAGCTGACAATAAGTCACACTGCATCCTAAAACACACCGACAGATTTGCTCCTCCTTAATGAAGAGCTGGATGTGGTTTAAAAAGGCTGAGAGATGTTTTGGGGATCTGTTTACAGAAAAAGATGTGGGTGACCATTAACTTCTAGTGTTTGTAAGGAAACAAGGCCCTTTAGGCTGTAAATTAAAGAAGCAAATGAAAGACTCTAAATACGTCCTGGCTCAGGTAACACTTTGCAAATTTGTCTTTTCCCTAGGCTAGATTTAAACACTGCTTATTTACTGAGTGCATAAACTTTCACACTTCTATTTCAGACTACATGTTATTAGCCCCCCCGTAATCGTCCCTGCTGAAGTGCTATGGAACTGTGTCCATGTATCAAATATCCATTTGGCTGCTCCATCCTCTGTCTGATATTCTCTCTATGAACCTGACATATGCTGTGTCCCTGCCGTCCTGCTTTCAAGCTCTGCTGCTCTGCCTCTTTACCCCAGGCACTCTGTAAAACAGGTGTCTGAAAAAAATATAAGCGCCATCAAGAGATGGGAGTGCTTCCTTTTGCCTTTCTGAAGAGTGCTCTGAAAAATGTAAAGCACTGAATTTGCTCATTTCTAATGTGCATCATTTACACATGAAAAACTAACCACACTTACTGCCAAAAGTAGACCCAAAAACATGGACCTATGCAAGGTTAAATAATATTTGTTTTTAAGATTTGGAATTTTTACATCAATTCAAGATTGATCCCTTTCTTAAGAAAAGGAGTGATGCACAGATGTGCCATTTCAGATAAGTCAACCAGTCTTGTTTACATGATCCTATCTGTCACTGCTGCCCCTCCCATATCTTAACTGAAAATCACTCTAATGACTGGCTTGTTCTGTCAAAGCGAAATTAAAACTCATACACAGAGAACTGATAGCAGAAAGTGTGGCCTCGACAGCTTTGGCCTCGATAGCTAAACAGCTGCTTGCAAATGTTTGAAAATCCCTGGCCAAATTCAATATTTTCTTGATTTTTAAAGAGAAAAGAACCTTTTTTTAAATCAATGATATAAACTGTTACTGTGCATTAATAATACAAAAACAAAACTGTGGCATGTGCACAAGTCTGGACAGCTGTAAATCTGCAGGATCTCTTTAGGCCTTGTTTCACTTGCTAGGATCGGTTAAGCAGATCTTGACTCATGCTGGAGCGTAATAAATAAATACATAAATAAGATGTCAGGTTTATCTTCAAAAAACCTTCTAGTCTTGAAAGAATGACCAGGCGATACATAAAAACATGCCACTCTTTAATGCACCAGGGGCTACGAGACCGAATACATATAAAATCTGAAGAGACATGCCCCAAGGTCCCAAAGCGGCACTGAAGTCTCACTAATAGGGATGATCAACATTTGCATTCAGGGGCATTCCCACCATACTGTTTTATCACCCAGCAAAATTCAATGTTAAAGGGCCCGTCGTAAACATGTCAATTTTACTCATTTTATTTTTTGTTTAACGGTTCTAAAATGTAAAAAGCATTTGTTTTAAAAGATACTGCCCATTCTCCAGTCTATATTCTTCTAATGAGGAATATTTTGCATATATCTATCTAGTCTATAGCGCTTTAGCTATTCTGAATCTGAATACATTACTACAGATAGGTTGGTCCATGATCTTTTAAAATGTAACTCAAAAAGGTTCTTATTTCATAAAACTAAACAGTGAATTGAGGACAAATATAAACTGGAAAGAAAAGCATAGGATGGGGCCTTTAAATACATTGTTGCTCTTTGCACAGCTACACCGGTGCCTACAGACAGAGGCTGGAGCAGGTCAAATGCTGTACAAGTAATATTAAGTTTAAAAGATATAAACAGCATTCTCAACAAATGAGATCCTAAACTGTCCCTGTGTAACTTCATACTATTCCCCCTTTAAAACACTCACTCTCTACTAACACAGACATCTGTAGTGTACTGTACTTCACCTGTTGGTTCCAACGTAGCACACTTACCTGAGCAGAGTTTGAGAAAAGTATTTCAGTGTGTTTGCAATGTCTGTTCCAGACGGCACAGGGTAAATATTGTGTAGCACACGGTTGTGATACTCTTGCAAGTATCGTATCTTAGAGGCAACTAAACAAAGAGCAAAGTGATACATAATCAACAGCAAGCGAGGCCTTTGTGCCGTCACAAACATGCTTGGGCCTACAGATCAGACTGTTCTGCTGCTTTCCTGCTGCACTGACCAGCTTTAGCTATGAATGGACACACATTGGGAAGTACAGGATGTAGGATAGAGTAAATCAGATACTCTGAGTAAAACTAAGAAAGATAAGAGCTCAACATAAACACTTAAAATATCAAGACGTGCCACTCAAACCCCTCGTCCAAAAAATTACACGTAAGCAAAGCTGTAAAATACATCCAGTTTGGAAAGAGTTGATTCTGTGATGACATTAAAACCAGTGCATTTGCATTAATCTATGTATTCGTCTACAATCTTAGAAAAAGGAACTGGGGTGGTTCTCTCAAGGGTACGCCTTCAGTACCTTTAGCGAGAAAACTCCAGCATATTCTACTTATAATTTACAGTTTGTTTAAGGCAGATTGACTCTGGACCCCCCATCCAACTCTAGGCTTTCAATTTGACTGTTTTTCCGAGTTATTCAAAGGTTATAATGGACCTTTAAAGCAACATTTATACAGTTTGTACCTTGATGAGCCATCTGCACAGTACCTTTTTCACTCTTCTACATGCAGTATAGTTCATGCTTTCACTCAGGGCTGCACCTTATGGGCCCTTTACACTTAAAGGTTCCTCATACTAATAGAACTCGTTTACCAAAAACCCATCTATTGATAGGTTTAGGAGCCCAAATCGTTTTTTTCCTTTAAATGATCCTTTTTTCCAAAAAGAGTCTTTTTAGCAACAACTTAAAAGAAAAACTATAAAAGACCTTTGTATAATTGACTCCCAAACAGCTTAGAACCATACTGACACATTTTAAGACATTTTAAGGCAGCATCTCCAGCAACATCAAAAAAACATTTCTTTTGATGTAATTTTTGATTCATTCTTTTCGGCAGCCATAAATGGAACCAGGTAATATGTCTCCACCACAAATATAACCTTTTGATTTACTACTCATCACCACCAGTCAGCCTGTCAGTTGGCTAATGGAATAGAGATGGTAAAACACGCACACACAGCCCTGTGCAAAAGTTTCAGTTTCAAAAGTTTTCATCAATCAACAAAATGCAGTGAATGAACAAAAGAGAAATCAAAATCAAATCAATATACCACCCTTTGCTGTCAAAACAGCATCAGTTCTTCTAGGTACGCTTGCACAGTTTCTGAAGGAACTCGGCTGGTCGGTTGTTCCAAACATGACTGTGTTTCAACCTCCGTGTGACATTGATGATCATCAGTACCTGTTTGGTAAAACTGGTTGATCAGACACCGACTATAATCCTACAGAATCCCTGACTTTGTGCAAGTGTACCTAGAAGAACTGATGCTGCTTTGAAGGCAAAAGGTGGTCACACCAAATATTGATCTGATTTAGGTTTTTCTTTTGTTCGCTCACTTTGCATTTTGTAAATTGATAAAAATAAACAATCATTATTTATATTTCTGAAAGCATTCTTTGTTTACAGCATTTTTTCACACCTGCCTAAAACTTTTGCAGAGTACTGTAAGTATATATATATACATATAATAAAATAAATTTGCTTCAGGGACTATGTTGCTCTTTAAACCCCTCTATAAACCCTGGACCTTAAAAATATATTCTAGGCCAAAAGTTCATGTCAAAACCAGTCTTGTCAGACATCAGGAAGCGTATTCATTGCTGATCCTTATAATAACTTTGTGCTTTAGGCTTCAGATGTCTGGTTCCATTCACCACTGTAAATAAATCCAACACAGGAAGATTCTCTAGAGCGGAGCGTTTAATATCAAACCCCAACTGTAAAATTATACAAAAACATTCCAAATCTGCCAGGCTTGGTTGACCTATGCTGCAGGCATCAGCTTACATTACTGTATTTGCATTTGCCCACAGAGTAACCTGCATTAGATGACCTTTAGTATCTGGCCGGTCAGTTCGGTCATGGCCCTGCAGATAACAATTGTTATGCCATTCTTGTCACGTTGGAGATATTAACTCCAACCGGTCCTAACTCAAACTGGCTGGCTGTTTTAAAGCTCAGACCAAAGCAGACTCAACTGAGCCAGGCTGGAATTTGTAAAAATGAATTCTGTGATGAAATTTTGATGGATCCTATAGGCTGTTCTTGCAATAAGTCTGGTGACTCACCTGTTCACTGCAACAGAGCCTACAGCCTAACCTGGACTCCTGCAGCTGGTTTAATGATCTAAGCCTGGCAGATCAGAACCAGTCGACCTTGAGAGAAGCCTATTTCATCGGTTTGGTATCGAAAGCTCAGCCTCGTCCCCTGCAGCAGGAGGACGTGTTGCAGCTCCTTCGCCTTAGCAACGGCTCTCTTCCCTCATCACCAAGGACAGCATCTGCCCGCATCCACAGCCCCCTTCCTCCAAAAACACACGCACAGACCACCGCGGAGACACGGCGAGGGTACTTACATTGCTCTGCTTTGGTAGACATGTCGAAAACTGGATGGCAAAAAAAGCCCACGATGCTCTTCTGTCACCCTGCGGTGTCTACACCGCCCCCCTCACCCCTCCTCCAGTGATAGGAAAAAGTGAACACCCCCCTCCCTCCACCTCCACCAGCTCGAGTTCAGGTTGTACCACTATCGCCTCCTCAGCCATGGATTCATCCCTCCTCCCTCATCACCAGCCCGTCCCTTCCTGCCCAAAACCAGCCCCAGGTGATCATCTCGCGCACTTTTTGAACGACACTCGACCAAACACCCCTCCAGACAAAGGTAGACTAATCCCCCGGCTCACCTTTACAGCAAATGGTCTGCTCCGTGTCGAACAGTTGCCGTTCGTGATATTAATTTCTGAGGACCACCACACCAGCAAGGGGAGATTCATCTCCTTCCCTGAAGGTTACTTAATAAATTAGAAGCTTCTTATGGGGTTTCTAGTGTTTCCTGCCTCCAGAGCTCAATGTGCAACAGTTGGTCTTAAGATGAGGAAGGCTGTTCTACAGCTCACCTTGTTATGCATCTAATGCCCCAATCACTCCAATGGGATCAAGAAGGAAGTCTCTACACGTTACTGAAAGTCAGATCAGGGCTTCTTTAGCACTGGAGCTATGAGAGAAATATTTCCCTTAAAAACATCTCTTCCGATACATGCAGCTGGTGCAGATTTGTAGAGGTGGTTTAGAAAATATTGCCACACACACACACACACACACACATATATATATGCTTTTTTTTCCATTTCTTGCTGTCGTCTGCATCTTCCTCCTTCGAACCAACCACCTGCATGTCCTCTCTCACCACATCCATAAACCTCCTCTTTGGTCTTCCTCTTCTCATATTTTCTTGAAGCTCCATCTTCAACATCCTCCTCCCGATATAATCCTCGTCTCTCCTCTGGACATGTCCAAACCAGCGCAACCTTGCATCTCTAACGTCTCCAAAAATCATCCAACCTGAGCTGTCCCTCAAATATTCTCATTTCTAACCCTGTCCATCCTCGTCACACTCAACAAAAATCTATTCATTTTTATAGCTGACATTTTAGTAGTTGGCAAGTTATACTGTATGCTAAACCATGTCTATTGGTCTTTGCCACCTTAGTGAACAGTTGGATGTGGCGTGAGTGGGTGGAAAGATGTTTTAGAGATTTTTAGCATTTATGGTACGGTTTTGGTGAATGTTGACTTCATCGAATTTAATAATGTGACATTTGTTTTTCCTGTTTGTACAAAATATGGACAGCTATTAAGTAGGCTCTAGGCTGTAAGCAAGCCTGTAATGTGGCAGGTTTAGGAATATCATTTCTTCATAGAACGATCAGAAAATAATGATAAAATTATTTACATATATTTACGTATTATTTCCATATGTAGATTTACATTTATTATCAGCTAAAACTCCATGACTGGATCCAGTATACCTAAGACAGTGTGGCTGAATGAGCAAAAAAGGATAATTACACTTATTTATGAACTTAGTTGCTTGTTTATTCTTTTATTCATTTATTTTCTTCATTTTATCCAGGACCAGGTTGCAGTGGCAGCTGGGGGAGACTGGGGATCCCAAGGCTCTCCTACAAGTTTTTAACCCAAGTTAATGTTGCACAAAACTGCCGTTGACCCCAATCAGGACAAGCGGTTAAGAAAGTGAGGGAGTGAGAATTCATTATTGTGGTTTATTCTTTTTTGTCATTATGTGCCATACTAAACGGTTAGCTAATCACATTGCTGTTCAGGTTTCTACAACTGGGTTTCCTGGGTCAGTCTTCTGTGATTAGAAGCATGAAAACAGATCAGATGAATCAGTGAGAAAAAAAAAGATTTTTATCATTCATAAAACTAATTATCCTTTATTATGTTCATCCTCTATTGTGTTGTTTCCAAAATTAGGTTTTTATTTCATGCTTTGTCTTGGAATGACTCAGAGATACATTTCACTCCTGGGTGTACTCATATAACTGTGTATGTAATATATAAACTGCTTGAATCTGGAATAAGGCAACAAAGAAATCAGTTACCATCTCACTCACAGTTAAAGAAACATGCATTAGGTTGGTTAAAAGGCTTTTCTAGCCAAAATGAATCATTTATTCATATGCTATATTGGCTGATAATATCCCTACGTGCTTAAAACCTTGAAGCCACTGTAGTCCATGAGTGACTTTTCCAGTAAAAGGCTAGACAGACCTTCTGACATGTATCTTGAAGGTATCTTTAACCTTCTTTTGCATCTTGAAGGACAGGCAGTCTAAATTTTGTCCCGCTGGCTGATGTGGAAAGAAGCCAGACAGCTGAGATTATTTATTCTGAATATGCCTTATGTATTTTCTACATTTTATTATCAGCAACATTCTGTATAGGTATTGTATTGAGAGAACATTGATACAAAATCACATCATGCTAGATGCACAGTACCTTGCTCAAGGGTACCTCGGGGCAAACTTGACCACAACCATCCAATTATAGGGCCTAGTCCCTAACCACTAGACCATCGCTGCCCCAGTGGATTTATACAATTAACATTTATACTTTAAAAATGATATCACTTTTTAAATAAACCAGTCATGTGATTCGACTAAAACGACAACAGATCAGGTAATCATGCTCCGTTTCAGTAGAGTATATAGAGTAGGTGCTTTATTTACTGCAAAGCAAATAAGAGTTTAATCATTTAACTCATGTTCAGTTGTGATGCCACAAAAGAGTCAGGTTAAGCTTCAGTGAACAATAAAGTATGTGCTGACATATGTCAGGATATCCTGAGTGTCACTGATGTAGATGGGACGTCAGGTCAGACTTGTGGAGGTGGTCTCTGCCGGTATGCTGGTATATGATGCATGATCCAGCCCGCTGGGATCAGAAGAGCAAATGCAAACACGGATAAGGTAAACGCCGTTTGCTGTGGAGACATAAAGGGGATGTAAAAGCAATTTAGCGAAGGAAATTAATCACTACACACATTATTGCACAGGGCACAATAGTGCACTTCCAGTGGCCATTAGTGTGCACCCTATATATCAATACGTGTCAATACAACCCTGTGGCTATTAATTCAATGCCTAATATATTGATAAGTACCATCTTCTCATACATGCTCACATATATGGGTCTTTTGTAGGTCCACATCTCTGTATCCCTAATCAGCCTAGTTATGATGAATAATTTTTGCAAAAATCGATGATTGATTTGATAAAAATGACTTTATAAAATAAACATGCCTTGAAATAATTATAGGGTTGTAGAGCTTATTAGACATAATGACTAGGTCTTACCTGTTACATGTTTATCACTGAAACGTTTGCCATTTTTTCTGTGTCTAAGGAATCTCTTAATTTTCATGATCAATTTACTCCAAACGGCCATGGAACCTTAAACCTTAAATATTACACCACAGACTTTGTTAGTTGTTTATGAATATTAAATCCTAAAAATGCACCTATTTGCTGCACAGCAGAAATCAGCTTCATCTTGCACATTATCAAACAATACTAATAGATACTCACCCCAGGTCCAATCTTGTCCTTTGGTGGTCTGCAGTGGATAATTGACCGGTGATCTTGTCTGGCCAGCTTCATTTGTGCCAGACCCCTAATATGTCCTCTCAGGCATACAAGCATTTTAAACTTGAAATTCTGTTGAATAATTCCACATTCAAGAATGAAGTGTCTCTTGCATGTGCACCATACAGATGTGGCGAGATGGTATGTCCTGTTGTGACTGTACAACAAAATTTATCCTACCAACAGGGAGGCCCCTTGGGCTATGCTAATGATCCAGAACTATCCGCTGCATCCCCGGTCTCGAGAGAATAGCTACAGATAGATTTTCTCACATTCTCATCTTTGACTTTGTTTTTCAGAGTTTAACATGGGAAGAAAGATCACAGGACTCTCACATAGTGCTTCAGATGTATATTCATCATAAAAAATGCAGTGATTAGATTTTTTGGATTGATACCCTTAAAAACCCAGATCATATTGGTGCAGGATAGCAGTTAGAAACTCATTTGCCCTTTTTTTGCATGTAATCACTGTTACTAAGTCATAAGAGGCAATGAGACTTTGGATTTTAAGTTCTGAAAGATATAAATCTGATTTAAACTAATCTTGATTACTGTATACTTTAAAAGCACAACACTTTCCTCAAATAAACATGTTAGTTGCATTGAACTGGACATTATATATATATAATATATATATTGGGGAAAAATGGGGTGGGGAAAATTTTTAAACATTCATTTAAAACAGGTTATGCTTAGTCCTAAAAAGAAATTATCTCTTTTTTTTCAGACAAGAAATTCAATAATGTTAATTACAACTACCGAATGTGGAAAGGCTGCACAAAATGAAGTAGCAACAAACAGCTGTGTTTTGTGTCCCTCAAGAGGAAGCCAGAGGTCAGAGAAGTCACTACAGCAGATGTCCTGTTTTAAAGAGTATACACACTGCCTGGATATTCCAAACACACGTATAATAACTCTGCATCCTGTGAGACATTATGGAGCAGTTTTCAGAATGGTCTTGGACTGACCCGACGACTGCATTGGTTGTGTGCGATTTTAGGCTTAGCATCTTGGTTTATCATTCAGAAAGAGAATCTTGAATAAAGAACCATCATGTCATCTGGAGTTCCACAGGGTTCTGTTTTAGGACCAATGTTTTTCTTATTTTCTGGACCTTGGGGTCTGGTAAACTGTGAATAACTGTCATACTGTTGTGGAATATACATTTCTTTTCTTTCTTAAGTTAAAAGGGACACATGAGTAACAGTTACTTTTTAAGACTCTCTGAACATTGAGGTTCAGAATTAAATGGAGAGACAAAAAATTGCCACTGAATCTCATCAGAAACTGATCACCTTCATCATTTTTAGAAACGTATTATTTTGGCTGTGCGTTTTGGGAACAACGATCTAAAGCATATTGTCAAGAAAACACAGGAATGACTTTGAGAAAACTCTGTGAAAGTTCTGGAGTGACCCAGCCAGAATCTGGACCTGAACCTGATAAATTATCTCTGGAGAGACCTGAAAATAGCTGCACCCACGCTCCCCATCCAGCCTGGCTGAGCTTGAATGATTCTACAGAGAAGAATGTGAGAAGCCTCCAAAAGAAAGGTGTGCCAAGTTTGATGAATTATTCTCAGTCATCTCTGAGGCTGTCGGGAGCATGGGTGCAGCTATTGCCTTGGATGCATTAACCAAATACTGGGAAGGGTCTCAATCATTTTCAGACGAGCATATTTGAGTTTTTACTTTTCATAAATTAACGAAACGCTCCAAAGAATTGGTTTGCTTTCTCATTATGGAGTACTGCGTGTTGACTGATGATAGGTGAATAAACTGAATCTGTATCTTGAGCCTGAAAGCTTTCAAAAATTCTTAAAACATTTGCACTGTAAATCCTTCCTTCCTGTGATGCAAATAATTTAAAAAATCTTCTTTAAACATTACCATATAATGACAGTTTGATATCTGACTCTCTCTCTCTGACTCTCATTCGCTCACTTCTTTTCATCCTTTAATATGGGCATAAAAGTGCACAATAAATAAATGGACACAAATTCCTGCAGAAACTCTCCTGAATCCAGGATTTCAACATCCAAAAAGCTTGTTTAGGGGTGATGGGTGTCCGTCTACTTTTGGCCACGGTGAGTGTTACATTGAAAAAGCATTTAAACCTTTCTCTTAATGGGAAAGAAGATAAAAACTTCAACAAAATAAGACTGAATTAATGAACAGTAAATAAATACATGCAGCAGTGGGGATTAGTGTTAATTTATTGTGGTGATCAGTTTTCCTTCACTCCCTTCTGAATCCCTTCTGAACGCCCCCGTGTGGATAACTGTGGAACTGCAAATATTTCTTCTTATTATTATTATTATCATTATCATGATTTTATACAAATACACAGTGCATAAAGGATACAGCATACTTTATACAGTGATATACAAATTATTATATAGTATAAGTAAACATATATATACAGTTTTGTATATAAAATAAAGGGCATAAGGTGTGTGTGCGGTTCCGCCACTCGCCGCTAGTTGGCGCCACAGGACGTGCAAAATCATTTCTGAGCTCGGCGGAGTGAGTGTGTGCAGAAACACATCCACATTCACCGTCATTCACTCCAGACCATAAACCTCCGTACGCACGCACGCACGCACACACACACACACACACACACACACACACACACACACAGTCTTTAACCCCGGGTGGGACAGCAGGCATGCACAGGGGGGCTCTGGTCGCTCTACTTCATGGAGCCCCGAGCTGACATGTAGGAGGCTTTGTGTTCCATGAGAGGAGATCCTTAAACTTAAACACACACACACATACACACACACACACACACACACAGGCGGAGGGAGGGAGGCGCCTCAGTGCTGCAGCAGCGCAGGGAGACAGAAGCAGGACTGCGCTTACAGAGGTGAGCTTCTGCCTTTTTCCCTTTAAATGCTTTGCTTTCATCCTCCAGGCTCTGTCCGGTCCACACCGGACACCGTGCACGCGTGAAAAAGCCCCCCTTTCTGCTCATCCTGCTCTGTCTGAGAGCCATGTGTCTCCTGAATGGACAGAGAAGAATGAAATGGCTTGGCATGCAGCACTGATAGCCTCTGCAGGCTTCTCCTCTCACCACTTTATCTTTGCATCTGTATAAAATGGGAAACCTTTAGTAATCAGCGGATGGGGAAGGGTGCTTGCATGCAGGTATCCAGTCATTGTTTCTGTGCGTGGATGCTGGGACCTGTTGTTCTCTGCCGCCCCTTCCCCATCACCTCAAACTGAAAGAAAGAAAATGCAGAAGGCAGTGACACCACCTCTTCCCAGTCCCAGATCCTGGAAATGCCATGCAGTTTTGCTTTTGCTTTGTGTTCCTGTGTGAGTCTGCTTGAGCTCACCCTCCTCTTCCACCCTACGATCATGGTGGGCATCGGGTCCTTTTCACCACCTTTTCACACAAGATTACCATGTAGTGCCACCGCTGGACAGTGCAGAGGTCATCCAGGTGACTCAAGGGACGAGGCCAGATGTGTGTAGTGGTTCTTGTCTTTGCACAAATAGTTTGCATGCCGTTATATCTCAGCGACAGCCCTTCCTCATAAGTCTTCATCAGGACCTTTCTGAGCCTTTCTCAGCTGGGACACACTCTTTAGCATGCCTTTTTCCCAAAAGTGCTGATTAGGCATCAGTGATGTTCACACACTCAGAACCACTGGTGTTTTTGCTTTCTCTTTTTGGTTGTTAGATTGAGTTTCTCAGACATTCTCTGTCCCGTTGGCCTGCAGGTTTAAGGGTTACTGGAGCCTGTACTGCATCAGGATCCATCAGGTTTTAAAAAGGCTGCAGCCTGAGTTTGGAGAACACAGACCCTGTAATGTATAGTAAAACTGAATGTCTGGCCTGCGAATTGTGGGACATACACCATGATTTTGGGATTGACAGATTATTTTTTAAGGAGTGGTGTGCATGTGTGTGTGTATGTATGTATATGTGTATATATATATAATGTGTGTGTGTGTATATGTGTGTATATATATATATATATATATATATATATATATATATATATATATATAATGTATATATACACACACATATATGTATATGTGCTAAGCTATATAAAACTGCAACTCCTAAAGGCACAGTAATATATATAGTGTTTAAATCATACACTTCACTTTCAGCTTCATGTACTAGACAGGGTTTTTAATGCACTGAACCAAGCATCGAGCAAAGACTGAAAATATGAGCAAAAGCATCCACAGTGTCAACATTAGCATTAGGCATATTTTCAACCAGCTTATTTTTTATGGTTTCATCCCTGCTGTATCAAAAACATAAGCTGAAGCCACTTGTTAATAAATTCCCTTCTTTTCCCTTCTCCTTCCTCGAGCTTTCCTCTTGCCTGATTCTGCTATAAAAAGAAGTGATCAGTACTTTACGCTGACTGCTTGTGCCATGTGTGTATCTTGGGGACACGTGTAGGTTGTTTGTTTATCTCGTGTGCCTTGCACCACTGAAGGTCCTTAGGATTTTAAGCAAGTGAACTTTGGTCCATCTGGTGCTCACACACACACGATAAGCTCACCTGAGGAATGAGCTGTTTTGGATCAGACCGGGTGCAGTCACTGTAGGCCAACCGTAAACCAGGAAACCACCTCCAGAAAACTGGAGATAAATTAGTCCATGACCACATACGTTCTCCATCTTCTGAATGGATTAAAGTGTCTGTTTAAAGATTAAATTAGTTTTAACTGATTTAACAAAAATATATACATTTGCGTGTGTGTGTTTGTGTCTGTGTCTATATATCTTCTTCTTTCGGCTGCTCCTGTTCAGGGCTGTTCACTGAGTCATCTATTCCTATTTCTTCCTGTCCTCTGCATCTTCCTCCTTCAAACCGACCACCTGCATGTCCTCTCTCACCACTTCCATAAACCTCCTCTTTGGTCTTCCTCTTCTCCTCTCTCCTGGCAGCTCTATCCTCAGCATCCTTCTTCAAGCACAATCCTCGGCTCTCTTCTGGACATGTCCAAACCAATGCAACCTTGCTTCTCTAATTTTGTGGGGGGTGGTGGTGGTCCCAGGTTCAAATCCCACTTCTAGCACTACCACCACCGGGTCCCTTAGCAAGACCCTCAACCCTGAGTGTCTCCAGGGGGACTGTCCCTGTAATTAGGACATGGAAGTTGCTCTGGATAAGAGCGTCTGCTAAATGCCATAATGTCCCCTCCCAATGAAATTCTCTGCGTCTTTAAGTCTGACACCTCCAGCATCTGTCTTTTTTTCAGTGCTACTGGGTGATATATTTATTTCGAACACTTTGTTTTTGCCTCGTGATTTATTCTTTGTGTACTCATGCCACTGCACCAGGTTATTTAGCTGTTGAATGAGAGTGATATTTCACTGGCCTTTTGTCCTGCTGGTTTCAGCAGTGTCCCGTAGTTTCCGCTGTCTGCCACTGTGTGGGCTACACACGATTCCAGGATACACAAGCTGCCATTGTTTAGTGTTTATATCTGAAAGAGAAGTGTCGACGTTGCTGTGTGTTGTGCTTTGACCTCGATGAAATGTATGACTGCTTGTTACCTATTAGTATATGGTATAGAACCTGTTGAGTCAGCAGCTTCCCTGCTGGAAAAATACACTGACATAAGCAACAATAGGTGGCATATAAGATATATGGCATAATAAGGTAAATAACCACACTGATAGTGGTTGGTATGGCACCAGACTTAATAAACTTCCTTATCAAAGCGCTTGTTACTAAACCAGTAAAGTTCCTGAAGCAAAAAAGAAAAACACTCTTGAGTCCAACTGAGTTAACTCAGTAGAGCCAAACCATTATGCGTATAAATCTCTGAGCTCTTAATTCTTGACTCGATTAAATTCTTTAAAAAAAACACTTAACTCACTAAATCATTGTTGTTTGTTTGTTAAAAAAATTTATTATATTATTATAAGATGCTACGAAGGAACTATGTTCAGAAAAAAGTAGGATACAAATAATAAAGACATCAGTTTGTTTATTATTTATTTTCATTATTGATTACTTAATCCAAATTTTATGGATTATTATACGTTTTTATCATTATTACTGAAGTGCCAAAAAGAAACAGATATTCAGGAAGTTCTCGGGCCAAATCTGATCATATGCCTTGGGTGTCAAATGGGATAGAAAAGGCAAAGTAAATGTGCTGTCTGTTCAATTCAGTTTCTTTATCTTTAAGAAGACGGTGCCTTTTGCAGATGAAACGTTTACATTTGCAGCCTTTAGCAGACTTTCCTATCCAGAGCGAATTCCAATTACTAACTACTGCGACAGTCCCCCTGGAGCAACCTGGGGTTCAGGGTTTTGCTCAGGAACCCAGTGGTAATGGTACAGAATGTGGGATTCAGACCTGAGACACCAGAGACACTAGACCAGCAGCACCACCAAAACCAAAAAGGGATTGTTCTTGGCTGAAGATTTTCAGTGGCCCTCAATTATAATCAGTCTCACAAATTTCATTTAATGCAGTTGAATCTTCTGATGCTAGGACGTGATTCATTTTTCGTAGCTCATTGTTTTGTGTAGTGCGTGTGAATTCCTGTGTTTTGTGAGCAGATGTGATGTCAGTCTCTCAGTCCTTGGAGCAGGGATCATGGGGTAAAGCCCTCGTCAGTGGTCCACATTTGCCACACAGGCCGAGCAAAGGCTCTGTCTATGATCTGGTCTGGTGCCAGTTGTTTGAGTGCGTGCTCCGACGCTTACGTAGCTGCTTTCGTGGGTATTGGCGGATAGCTCAGTGGCCTGACTACTTTTGGCATCCCTGACGGACTGCCAGTGAGGTCGAACGGGAACAAAAGAAGTTCCTGAAACTCATCCTCATGAGTTCCTCTTTGTGGCGATCCTTACACCACACAAAATGTATTTGTGTGCTAACTTGTGATTAGTTTCCTCTCATCATGAAGCAGCAGTTGTTGCCTTGGAACACTTAGTGCAGTTCTGCTTATGGTAGTTTTGTCGGTATGATATGCTGTTCATAAAAGTGTGTAGCTATGCAATGTAGCCCTAAATTTTTATAGATAACTGTGATAAGTGAGAGGGCCTGTTTATCAACTTAAGTTCCATTCACGCATCCATTATCTGAGCCACTTATTCAAGCCAGGTCTGGGGAAGATGGTCGGGCCTATCCCAGCTGTCACGGGGTGCAAGACCGAGACACACTTGGTTGCCAGTCCGGCAGACAGACAAACACATGCCCACACAAAGTCTCACCTACGGGCAATAGCATCTCCAAACCACCTGACGTGAATGTCTTTGGACTTTGAGATGAAACCAGAGCACCTGGAGGACATGGAGAGAACATGCACTTTCCACACACAAAGGAAGAAAGCTGCCCCAGCTGGGGATTGATCCTAATAATGTACACACCCAAAGTCTTTTGTACTTTAAAAAATATAAACATTTTAAAAAGGTGCTGGACAATGCACTGGACATTCTGACATCAGTTGCGAAGATTCATTTAATAGCAATCAGAGTGAAGCTTCCTAAAGTTCCCAGTTGGAACAGTATAGGAGGTCTGGCTATATGCAAGTGGAACATTCATGGAACCATCACTTTGTCCTGGGATATTTACACCTTTAGGACTAATGATGAAGATAAGAAAGAAGCCATCAGTCTCTCAAACAGAGCTGCAGGGCAAACTGAAGGCAGTAGGAATAGCAGGTACACAGAGAACAGAAGGAATTAACTATGGTCCAAACAGGCCATGCGGAACTCCTCGGTTAAATGTGATGCACAGAGATGCCCTTCTAACATTTGCGTATGATCATTTTGACAAATCTGAACAGCTGTGATTGGTTACACCTTATTAATGTAACCATGAAAAGAGGGAGCCTGGTTGTGATGCACCCTGGCATTGCAGAGGGGGTGCAAAGCACATCAAATCCCTGAAAAATGTGTAGCGGGAAATATTTTGCTTCCAAAGACCTGGAATTCTTATAGTTTTTAAATGAAATGTTGAGGATTCGTTCTCTAGGCTTCGTGAAGAACATTTCTCGGCTCTCGTTTTCAGTGCAGTTCCTGTACCTGATCAGTTTCAGAAGCTTTGGAATGTCCTTCAGGAAACCTGGAGACACTTTGAAGAATGACAAGAAGCCTCACGAGGACTTTTCAGGCAGAAGAAAAACTGTTGCCATACCAAATATTGACTTTAAAACTGGTCAGAAGTCTCTTCGTGAGTAGACTGTACTTACATGTATGTTTGCATATAAATCACTTTACCTAGTGTCTCATTTTCATACACACACACAAAAGATGCAAAATACACCAGCTAACTCAAACTTCATCGCCTAAACTCACCGTGCCCCCTGTTTAACATTCAAAACATGCAAAATGCTGGCCTTATCTACAAACCAGGACCTATATAGGATCAGTGACTCATCGTGTTGTGAGTAATTCTGGGGGAGAAAGGAGATTATTTGACTGTAAATATGTAAATATATTGCACAACTGAAAGAGTTGAAGAAACATTAGTGCATTTTAAGATGCGTTATTCTTATACCTTTAGTGCAAAACTGAAAAGACACCATACGTGACCGTTAGACATAGTTGCATTTGAAATGAAGGGGATTTTTTTTTTATCAAACTCTTGCTTTAATCTCGGGTCCTCAGGGTTTTCAGGTTGTATTTGGTCAAATGATGCATAGTATAATCAAAGTTTTGTGAAAAAAGGGTGTGTGCTGTGATGCTCCTGGGTTTTTCTCTATGTAATCTGAGACTCACACTGAATGCCTGAAGTCAGTAACAGAAGACAGGAACACTTGTCACAAGTTAATGAGATATTTACCCCAAAAACAGACTGCCCTGGTTTAGCTGGTTTAGCCATTTAGTTAACAAACCATTTAAGCACTGCCTTTATTTACAGCTGAATATTCTCCTTTTTCTGACTCCAGAATTACCTGCAACATGATGAGTCACTGATCCTTGTATGCTCTGCTCGTAGATACGGCCAGCGTTTTACATGTTTTGAGTGCAAAAAAAGCAGCACAGTATGTTTATGAGATGTAAGTGGGGTGTGTTCGGCATACTGGTGTCTGCTTGCCCACATGTCAGTGTTTGGTAACATTAATGAATAGGAGGTTTTGTATTACAGCTTCTCCTCGACATGAAACTTTCTGGAGGGCCCAGGTTTTTTTTTTTCTAATATAATCTTTAAATGTCAGAAAGGATTAAGGTAGATATAATTCAAGCTGTTTGAGAACAGTTCATTGTGCGGATGTGGGTGGGGTCACACCTTGACAAGGCTCAGAGTATGGCCTGGCTCTGTCCCTGCTTATTAATCTCATGTTATCCAGCATCAGCAGGCATCACACCATACCCGTCACCCCTCCTCTCCAACCTGGATGCTGTTTCTGAAGCTTGTTACATTACTTCTGCTCACTAAATGTCCCTTAAAGACAAAATATCTAATGATTGTTTTAATGTCTGTTTTCATCTAGCGTTTAAATCCTTTCCAAGTAACTTTTGCAAAGTCCTTTTATACATGTTTGAAAATTGTACCAAAATAATAAAATAAAGATTAGATTTGAGATTTCGTGAAGCTCCTTGGGGTTAAGCAGTTATTCTTTATTACTGTTAATCTGGCAAGGAAATATAATGTCCATCCTGGGGCTAATCTAGGGAGTTTTTATATATAATTCAGTCATGGAAGGCTCAGATTTCTTCTCTATGAGGGACATTTTCCTGAAGTAATTATCCTTGCTGTGTGTGAGGTTGTGTGTGTGTGTGTGTGTGTATCTCTGTGCCTGCCGGTGTATGTATTCCTAAGTCTTTGTGTGTCCATGTTTGCACATCTGTGGTTGTCTGTGTCTATGTATGTCTGTGTAATTATGTGTGTGTGTGTGTGTGTGTGGAGAGTAGAAGTGATTTAGGCGGAGGGATTAGTGCAGAGGAGAGATTGAGAGCTGGGTAAAAGCTTGTGTTTCTCTCCACTGAGCCTTTGAGGGGCTGTGCAATTGAGCAGATACATCATTGTGTCCGCACACACACATGCATGCACACATGCACGTGTTTACTGCACGAGAGAGAGGAACTAACATAAATATCAGCTTGAACTAAACCAGACCTCCCAGAACATTCAAACATGCCGCCTGCCTCACAGAGAGTAGCAGAAGGA
Organism: Hepsetus odoe; assembly: GCA_017165825.1. Lineage (NCBI taxonomy): Eukaryota > Metazoa > Chordata > Actinopteri > Characiformes > Hepsetidae > Hepsetus > Hepsetus odoe. The sequence goes on along the minus strand of CM029374.1, from coordinate 25,638,754 downwards.
AAGGAGGGAGTGAGGGAGGGAAGAAGAGGGGGGGAGGGTTGGAGGGTGTGTGTGTGGGATGGGAGTGGGGGGTCGAGCATTAGGCATGTGTTTTATGCCTCTCCTGAAAGTTTGGTTAAGATGAGCTTCTGCTTCTTTTCAACAGTATTGGTGTATTGTCTGTTTGCACTGACAGTCTTCTTTCCATTTTCTTTTCAGACAAAAAAAAAAAAAAAAAAAGTATTTCACTTACTGACCACTCCGGCTTTCAGAGTCCAGTCTGGTATATCTAGGGTTGGGTGAGACACTGTACTCTGGTGGTTGTAAACTTGAACTTCTTTATTTGACAGGTTTTGTCCATTGTTTGACAACTGTTAGAACAACCTGATTATCCATCCAATACCTGAGACACTTGAGCCCAACCAGGATCACAGGGAGCACTGGAGCACTCTCAGGGCTCAAAGGGTGAAAGACCCCTGGACTGGTCACTATTCCATCACAGGACAGACAGAAACACTCACACACAGACACACATCAGAGGAGTTTTAGCATCTTCAGTCCAACTGATACATGTCTTTGTACCATGGGATTAAACCAGAGGACCTGGAGGAAACCCAGGATGAGACACCGAACAATTAACGTAGATGGAGACCTGTCCCAACTGTTTCCCTGCCTTTCACACTTTGAGCGCTGGTACAGGCTCCAGCAGGCTTAACCCTGGTTAGGCTCTGGGTAGGCTAAGCAGCTCAAATAATGGATGGATGGATAACAGCGATCTAAATCCTTTCTGAACGAATGACCTGCAAATAGCAGCTCAGTAATTGCCTGCACATGTCACAGAAGAAGAATTTGTGGGTCTGGAGCCCTTTCTGAAGGGAAGGGTAGGAAACAAAATTCATAATTAAGCATGCACGAACTAAATTCTAAAACAATTGTCTTTTTCTTTAGTTCCCAGAACCTGTCTTGAAATTTTCTCTGTATTTCTCTAATCACTATTGTTGATCAAGGTTTTCACCCTCTTCTCATAATCACTTGCATCGTGCTGGTACTGTTGGAAAGCAGTCAGGTCCTGCATAATAACACTCTTGATATGAAGGTGCCTCTGAGACATGTAGGTGTATTTCCTGACATGTGAGCAGACTGTTTAACCTCTCAGATGGAAAAAACCTACTCTTCATATTTAGTTACAACCCACATAGCAGAGAAATGAAATTGTACAGCTTACTATCACTAACTGCACTTGTCTTATTCTCGTGACTTGGTAGTAACACAACAGAGTTGCCATTCAAGCTGCACTTCTTTGTTTTGCAGTTCCCAGTATGGGTGTTAACACCTGACACTTGATTAATAATGACGGTAAACAGTAGCAAGTTTTACACAATGGACTGAAATCTTATGTAACATTTCCTTAATAAGTGACATGCTGTGAGACGCACTAGTTTGAAGATGAAATTTTCTAATTTCCCAATTTTCTAATTGACTGTGAAGTTGTGTTCATAAAGTTCGTGAAGAGAATTGACATAAACCGAAGATGTATGAAATCTTATTCCAACAAAAGTCCATTTTCATTTCACTTTATGGGGTGATACTGACCAAAGTAGCTTTTTTGACACTTTTTGCAATAAACCCTTTTAATGGGAATGTCATGTATCATAAAAAGCATATGTAGCTCGTGTATTCCTGCCCAACGGTAAAGTGCTACCATTTGTTCTAGAAATAATCCAAGAATATGAAGCAGTTATCAGTTTTTCCAACTCTTATTCAGTCTTAAACATGGCCAGTTGTTGTAGTGACGGTGTAAAGCTCTCGCCAGCTCCCAGTTTAGGACCGTAACCGCCCAAACATGGCCCTCACATGACTTCTTTATATGGCGAAGCAAGTTCAGCTGTTCTTGTTGCAGACAGACAAAACACTCATTTGAACAAAACCGTGTTTATACAGGTCTTCAGAGGTTTATCACAAGTCACTCAGTGGAAAGAGAGACTCGGTGGGGTAAAGCAGATTACCATAATTTTGCACTGAACCAGTTAAACGCTCCAAGATGTGGCATTGTCATAAATCTTGCATCTGTTTGTTCGTCTTTCCCATTTTTTTCCTTCGTGGCAGCGTTTACCCGCACGTTCAGGCTCAGGCTGTTTTGTTCCATATAAAGTAACTGTTTGACCCCCTGGCAAAATGACATTTTGTTGATTTTCTAAATAAAAGTAGCTTTACACAGGCATACACAAGTCTAATCACAACTAGCTGATTGAGGTTTTGAGGAGGACAGATACCAAACTGTGCAGGGCACCAGGACTGGAAATAAGGAATAAACAATCATGTTTTTTAAATGCTATAACTTTCTGTTTATTAGGCTTAAGATATTTTGGGAAAAAACTGTATAAATGTGCCATGACTTTTATGCAGGCAATATTTTGTGTTTGTTTGTTTTTTTTTCCAGCATGTTAAATCCAGCAATTGAAACATAGTTGTGAATTCAAAAGTGCAGAAGTTCCTCATTAAGGATGCATTACTTATTTTCACACATTGCACACTTTAAAACCATTTGGTTGGCCCTCTTTTAAAGTCGGTTGTTTGGGAGTTTTAGTGATAACATCAGGTCCCATTAATTCAGAGCCATCTTACTGCCTGTTCTTCAACAGTCACGTTGGTATCCAACTGAGGTAGTTATTCAGTAACAGTGGTGGACCAACCATCATGTTATCTTATCTTATCTTACCAAACAATCAGCAGTTTGATTAATTCAAAGGAGTGACTCATAGACATCTCCACCCTCTTTCTGCAGGAGGCATGGCTGTTTGGGCCTGGGCTCTCAGTCGTGCCCATGCACTAGAGGACAGAGTTGGCAGCTGAGAAATGGAGATCCTTGCTGGGCCATAATGACGAAGAGACAAGGACGGCCCTGCAGGTGGAAGTGAAGAAGTGTCGAGGAAGAGGGAGGAAGAAGATGGGCGCCAATGCCTCCAGCTACCCACACTCATGTTCCCCTCGCTTTGGTGGAAATGCCCATGCACAGCACACCTTTATTGGTAAGTACTTTAATTATAGAAAAGAATTTTACATTTGAAGACATGCTAATCATTGCCTTTCCTGATTGCAGGAGCAGTAAATTACATATTTCTCTTCACAGTGTAGAGACTTGATAAACAGTTTAGACTGCTGTTTAACCTCACTCTCTGATTGAACTGGGCATGATGTAACATTTTAAACTAGCTTTGATTATGAGTGAGTATCACAGTCAATTTCTGATGAGGTGAATGAGACAGATTTTAGGGCCAGCCTTGGTGCAGAGAGCAAGAAAACATACTCAAAAAACTAAATTTGCCAGTAATGAGTGTAGGTACTATCATTAAATAGGCCAGACGGCTTGCACTGTGTGCGTCTAGCCTGGAAGAGGTGCAGACATTAGGATGTAGCTGGTAGACGTATAATTCCAACTGAGCATGCAGTTTTATGTAATATGTACTTATAATTGTCCAAAATAAAATTCCCAAGCTATTTTTAAATTTAGAGCCATTAAATTTAGATCTCAGGCCTGATGCAAAACCAGTTGATGACATGACATAACTGGGTGATAAAGGGATGTGCAGGCAGATGTGCTTGGATTTCCCCAAGGAGTATCAACCTCTAGTATTCTAGTGTTTCCTCTCCACTGGCTTTGAACACAGCAATTCTTGATTGAAAAAATGGAAAAACAAACAGCTAATTAATATGGAGTTGTCTCTTTTTATAGGATATCACAAAAGACATAAAGCTTGCCTGGAATTTCCTCGGTGGAGGTTTATTCCAAGAAAACCAAACCAAATAAGCTTCCAACGTCCTAAAGTGAAAGTGACTGCTGCACCACACCTCATTTATCCATAGTAGTTAGAAATTTTAAAAAGAAGCAATTGACACATATTTTTTCCTCCAGAGGAAACATGCAGGAATGCACTTTTTGGTTTTAAACAACAAGAACTTGAGCAATTACTTGGGGTCAGTCAGCACAAATATAGGCTGCAGGTCAGCACTTTTGTAAATTTTGAGACCCTATGAAAAGGGTTCTAGGCCAAGGCCAAGTGTTTTGTCACTTTGGTCTAGTGGTAGGATACTCGACTGTGGTTCAAATCCCAGCACCACCACCGTTGGGCTCCTGAGCAAAACCCTGAACCATGTTGCTCCAGGGGACTGTGTTGTAATTAGGAACTGGAAGTCACTGGACAAGATCATCTGCTAAATGCCATAAATGTAAGGGCCAGTCTTGTGGACGCTCCTGCCATTTCCAGTGCGCACGTACAGTAATGTTCAAAAGCAGATCACTGTTGAACCTTTTAGGGGAAAAAGTGAGTATTTAATACATCATTAAATATCACTCTGAAATATTGGTCAAATCTTTACATCTCCAAGGCTGATACTAGTATTTCAAGCAAAATCTCCCCATGTTAATCTGATTTGGACATCATTGCTCACCCCTGCTCTTCCAAACTTACCTGTGGGTTGTCCTCCAATGAAATATCCTTACCCAAATATTTTAAAACAGAAGTCCTAGGACACTGAGGATGATTAACCCTGGCCCCTGACATTTGCTGGCATTTCTGTAATGGTTTTTAATCCTCCCCCAGTGGAAAGTGCAGTTCAATTACCAGTGAAATGGGGCTGGAGACTGTGATTAACACAGTGTCACCGGAACCATTAGGGAGAGGCAGTGGAATAATGTGCTGCTGAAGTCTGCACGAAAGCTGGCTTTTTTGGGAGCAGCTTGTTATCAGGTCTGCTCAGTCCAGGAGAATATGTGTCTGCCGCCTGAAAGGCTGCTGATTTTAGGCAAAAGAATCTTTCTCGCTTGACGTGCTTCCAGACGTGGGTGGCTGGGGGTGATTTGCATAGCTCTTAGTCCTCGATTATCCCCCAGGTCTCTGAGATCATGCAGAGTTAATTGACTTATTTTTCAGTGAACTCTTCAGTGACAGTCTTTAGAACAAACACACTCAACTTTTAAAACAAATATTCAAAGCATATACTGGAATCCTCAGGGTAAAGATCCTGCTTCTCTATCATATGGGCAGTGTCATCATCTTGCTGTTTTGATATTTATGCTCTTGAATGTATTTCTATTCGCTATGTTGGAATATCCCTTAAACAGAATCAAATTATTTTCGGCTGGTTACAGAATCATCTTGTTCAGGCTGGCATGTGAAGGGGTGTTTGTTATTTCATTTTTTTTTATCTAAGCTTTTGTAATTGTCCCTTGCGCTGATGTATAATAACCACGGTGTTAGGATCTTTGACAAATATACATACAAAATTCCACACTTCAGCAAAGCTGAAGCTGAAGACTGCTGTCTAATAAAATTATAATTAATGTCATAATTTAGACTGGAATTATCAAACCCACGTCCATTCCAGGCTGTGGTGTCTCCTTGGGAAGTTAGCCTGATGCTTTTCTGTCTGGCCTCATATCCAAAAGATCTCCATCATTTCTGGTTTGCAGAACCTTCTGGTTTCTGGAAGCAGGCTGCAGGTTTAACAAAACAGTCAAATTTTAACTCATTTTAATGTCAAGCTGCACTGGAGACCCAAATTAAAATCACCCTGGGTCTTGGTTCTCGGGTGGGGGATATGGAGAAAAAATATTATCTCAGGTCGGTATATTTTTTATTTCTCTGGATAAAGATACATACAGTGGTGGCCTACTGTGTTTAGGGACTAGACCCCAGGATCTGAAGGTTGTGAGTTTGAATCCAAGACCAGTAGGTTGCCCTGAGTTACCCTCAAGCAAGGTACCATCCCCATCACTGCTCCCCAGGTATCTGTGGTCATGGTTTTCCTCCTTTGTTGATCAGAATCAAATTCTGAAATCGGAATTTCAAGTCAAGTCAAGTCAAGTAGGATTTCATTGTCATTTCAGCCATATACACAGTACTCAGTGAAACGAAATAACGTTCCTCCAGGACCCTGGTGCTACACACAAGACAAGACACAACACAAGACACAAGACAACATAAGACACAACATAAGACACAGAACGGGGCAGTCAAGTGCAGAAAAGACAGACAACAACAGACGGCACGACAGACAGTACATTCATCCGTAGAAGGCCGCAGTGTTGTGGAACAAAGCAGCCCAGGTAGATTATAGTGTGGCAGTGTGGTGGAGCAGTGTTACTGATAAAGTGCAGAGTGCAACATGAGATAAATAAATAAATACAAGATGCAAATGGTGGACTGGGTAGATATTGGCGGTTTAAGAGTTCAACAGTCTGATGGCCAGGGGGAAGAAACTATTTCCCATCCTGGAAGTGGAGGCCCGTATGCTGCAGAACCTTTTCCCGGATGGTAGGAGGGAGAAGAGAGTGTGGGAAGGGTGGGAGGGATCATCCACAATGCTGGTTGCTTTGCGGATGCAGCGAGTGGTGAAAACGTCCTGTACAGAGGGCAGAGAGACCCCGATGATCTTCTCAGCTGTTCTCACTACCCGTTGTAGGGACTTGCGGTCTAAGACGTTGCAGTTCCCGTACCAGGCAGTAATGCAGCCACTCAGGATGCTCTCAATGGTTCCTCTGTAAAAGATGGTGAGGATGGAAGGTGGGAGATGGGCTTTCCTCAGTCTGCGCAGGAAGTAGAGGCGCTGCTGGGCCTTCTTTGTGATGGAGCTGGTGTTGAGGGACCACGTGAGGTTGTCAGTGATGTGAACACCAAGAAACTTGGTGCTCTGGACCATCTCCACAGGTGAGGTGTTGATGATAAGTGGAGTGTGGTCCTGACGTGATCTCCTGAAGTCAACAACCATCTCTTTAGTCTTGTCGACGTTCAGAGGTTGTTGGTTCTTCACCAGTCCGTCAGCTCTTGTATCTCCTCTCTGTACGCCGCCTCGTCTGCACCACTGATCAGACCCACCACGGTTGTATCATCAGCGAATTTGATGATGTGGTTCGAGCTGTGCTTGGCTGCACAGTCGTGGGTCATCAGTGTGAACAGCAGTGGGCTGAGCACACAGCCCTGGGGGGCTCCTGTGCTCAGTGTGATGGTGTTGGAGGTGCTGCTACTGATCCTGACTGACTGGGGTCTCCCAGTCAGGAAGTCCAGGATTCAGTTACAGAGGGAGGTGTTCAGGCCCAGCAGCCTCAGCTTCTCACTCAGGTGCTGAGGGATGAATTTGCTTTACTCCTGGGACGGCTTCAACTTTTTGAGGTATCACTGGAAGTTACTGTTAGGAAATAATATGTTGCTTGGGAAGTTATTTTTAATGACAAACACAATCTGTCCTAGCCTCCCATACAGCCCCAGTGTTTTGTTGTTTAAAGACCGGAAATTAATGAGAAGTCAGCGGAAGTGACAAGCCGGAAATGCTGAAAGGACCTTTTGTACATGAGCTTCGGCTGACCTTGTTTTCCCCTGTGACCTAAAGACATCTCCGGTGTGAAACCTGACACTGTGGCGTGGGAAAGTCTTGACACGCACACACTAAATGTTTGGTTGTTGGTCAACTGTTAGTGGTGAGTGTCGCCTGAAGTTTCTTTGTGGTCTGTCCTGTGCCAAATGCCCTTATTTGCTCAGCACCGTTTTGGCTGTTTGAGTATGTTGAGCCGGTGTCAGCGGTCTGTTTTGGAAGAGCAAGTAAAGTAAAGCAAGTACTCGTTTAATTTATGAACATTTGACTTTTTTTCATATTATTATGATGGACATCATCATAAAGCATTTTCTGATTTATATAATAAAGTATTATATATGAATTAATTATATCATTTGTTAATCCTCATCATGATCTCGATCTCTGCAGTACGGATGTCCCAGAATGCAAATGAGCTGTATTTTGTTATGAAATGTGATTATTTTTCTGACTGGTGTGTATTGCAGCAGCTGAAACACTGAACTTAGAACGTCTTTGTGAATGGGGAGGGCTAAACTACTGCCGGTTGAACAAGGAAATATTTGTAAATGGGTTTTTTGATGTACAAAAAACTGTGATTAAAAAAGTTTCATTTTTATTGTCATTTTCATTGTCATTTCACAATGAAAAGCGCAGTCACTTTCACTTCACAAACATTTTAAACCCCAGAAAAGTGACCAATTGGGCTCTTTAATTGATCATAACAATCACAGAATGAATTTAGTCATTTTCATGCAGTTGCATGTTATTGCATCTGTAAGATCCCATTTCTGATTTGTCTTTTTGATTAATTTAATATTAGTTGTCTATGAATGCTTTAATGCAATTGTTTTCACATTTTAGTGATGCTGATAATGAGTGCTAATCCCTTTCATGTATGTGCATGCCATTGGTGTGTTTAAGTGAAGCTTTTTAAAGCAGATGAGAGATGTTTTCTTTGGCACTAGATCTTCAGCTTGTTGTATTCAGCCCCTACATTTAGGATATGAATGCTGGCTTTTTAAACTGTCAGTGGATGAGTTTTTGCTGGCATGGGGCTGTTACCATGGCAACTCTGTTTACCATACCTGTCCTGGCACAGGTCTATTTTGATTCTGAAAAAGGTTTGTTTATTGCATGCACCAAATAAGTTATTTATCTGACATGTATTTTCGCTCATTTAGTGATTTGCCTCAAAGTCTGTGATCTATAGATTTAATAAATGGTCATGTCTTCTCCTCTCAGGAACATCACTATACTCACAGCAGAGCTACACTTGGGAGCCAAAGCTGTACAGTCTGGAGGATGGCCGGCAAGAGCGGCCCCATGACCGGAAGAAGAAGAGCTCAGGCTTGGCCACCCTGAAGCGAAGGTTCATCAGACGGCGCAGGGCCGGACGGTCAGCGGACCACGCACGACAGATGCGCGAGCTGCTTTCAGGCTGGGATGTGCGGGATGTTAATGCCTTGGTGGAGGAGTATGAGGGCACTGCTGCCCTTAAAGAGCTGAGTCTGGGTGCTGGGTTGGCCAGGCCTGAGGCATCTGCTCTGCGCTCCGACATGGCTGCCCTTTTCCAGCACAAGCATTGCACTGATGTGGACCTGGTCTTTCAGGACACCTGTTTTCCTGCTCACAGGGCCATCCTGGCTGCCCGCTGCCCTTTCTTCAAGACCCTGCTGTCATCCACTGGTGCAGCAGCTTCAGGATACGGAGGAGCTGAGGTTCTGCTGGATGTGGGCACTGTGGGCATGGATGTGGCACTGTTCTCTGCTCTTTTGCACTTCCTTTACACGGGCGAGCTGGATGCTGGAGGAGTGGGCGAGGCAGAAAATCGTCTGAGGAACATGGACGTTCTCCGGCAGCTGAGCGAGGAGTTTGGCATGCCAAACCCTTTGGAGGATGATATGAGGGCTCTGTTTACTTACATGTGCTACTACGACTCCGTCCTCAGCTTTTGCTCTGATCCTGAAGCTGCAGAAGCATGCGATGGTGTTGGGGGCATTAACAGAGGGGGTATCACTGGAGGTAGCACTGTATACAGCAATCCTGGAAGCAGTGGGCAATCGCCATCACCTGAGGAGGACCTGAGGGCCCACAAGGCTGTACTCTCCGCACGCTCCCCATTTTTCCGTAACCTGCTGCAGCGGCGCATTCGAACCGGCGAAGAAATGACTGAGCGGACACTGCAGACTCCCACCCTGATTGTCCTGGACGAATCAATCATCCCGCGAAAGTACGCCCGTGTGATCCTCCACTGCATGTACACAGATGCTGTGGATCTGTCCTTGGTGCTGCATGGCAGTCCATCTGTGGGCAGCCTGAGTGAGGCACAGGCCTTGCTCACAGGAAATGGAACTGGCAAGGGTGCTGTATCTGCACGAACTGAAGAAGCTATGGAGCTCTACCACATCGCCCTGTTCCTGGAGTTCAGCATGCTTGCTCAAGGTAGACACACACACACATACACTAACAAGTAAGTAAATTGTATTTAGAATTTTGTTTAAAGCAACTGATGTGACTATTTGTCGTTGTGAAACACAGCACAGTGAAACACAACAAAATGCTTCTCTGCATTTAACCCACTCACACATGCAGCAGTGGGCAGCCATGTCCAGCATCCAGGGAGCAGTGATGGGGAAGGTACCTTGCTCAAGAGTACCTCAGGGCAGCCTAACCCATGACCTTCTGATCCTGTGGCCTAGTCCCTAAACACTAGTCCACCGCTGCCCCTGTAACTGATTGAACAGATCAATATCCTCCCTGTTTACCTGTACAGTTGTAAAACACCTGAAATTGATGTAGATATGTTAATATAGGTCCATATATCACTGTCAGTATATTTATGATACACAGTACCTGTTTCATATAATGCATTTCTCCAATTCTGGAGAATGTAATGAAGTATTTCCCATACATATAAGAAATGCTAGCTACTGAATTGACCAATTTTGAAATTAATGTTTTTGTTAAGTCACAAAAAAACATATTGGCATTGGATTTTGTTAACCACAGTTCTGTAAGCGTCTATACAACATACAGTACTGTGGGGCAGTGGTGGCCTAGTGGTTAGGGAGTTGGCCCCAAGATTGGAAGGTTGTGGATTCAAATCCCAGAACAGTAGGTTTCCCTGAGTTACCCTTGAGCAAGGTACTGTCCCCATCAATGCTCCCCAGGCTCTTTAAATAGCTGTCCCCTGCTGCATGTGTGTTTGGGTTAAATGCAGAGGTTGCATTTTGTCAAGTGTTGTGCTCACATGTTGTCATTAGACTGTGCAAAAGTCTTAAGCCACCTCTCATTTCTTTATATTTTCCTAGGGAATCACCCTGTTGGTGCAAAAACACTATTTTGCATTTGTGAACTTTGGCATAATCTTTGGCATATTTAGTAGATTTAATGAAAGAAATAGGTTCAAATGTTTTCCTGTGGGGGTGGTACAGTAGCGCAGTGAGTAGCTGGAGACCTTTCCAGGGTGTTTCCCCGCCTTTCGTCAGTGAGTGTGGATAGGCTCCAGCACCACCCTGCGATCCTAATTAGGACAAGCAGCTAAGACAATGAATGACTGAGTGAGTGTTGTAGTGCTCCAGGCTGCAAAAAAGTGCCTAAAGTTATAAAGTTATAAATGAAGGGGCTCCAACCACTCAGTATTCAGCAAGACTGTCTCAGAAAACCAGGATTTTTAAGGCTGTGGTTTAAGACCTTTAGGGTTTTTCAGCTGAGTGAAAATCTCATTTATACCTTCAACTTTCCTCTCACAGCCATCTCTCCTTATTCATTTTTATATCCTCTTACTCTTTTTGTTCTCACTTTCTTTGCGTTTAATCGACTACTTTTCCTGATCTCAAGCTACTTTCACAATCTCTCTGACTTCCCCCCTCTACCACGTCACTGCTCCTCTGTTCTGCTCAGTAATTTCCCTGTTCTGGTTTCTGTCTCGTACTGTTTATCCAAGCTTGTCCTGTATCTCTAAGTCATCTCGTTTTTGGGGTGTGAAAAACCCCTCACCCTCCTCTTTTCCTTTTTTTGGTTCTGCTTGATCTCCTTTTCTGGGTGCAGTCATTTGATTTAAGAAAGCTGAGCACAGTCACCTGTCCCATGTGTCAAGCTGCATTGGACGTTTGCATGCCAGCTGACTGAAATCTTGAAAATTAGCTCATGTGTTTGCATGCCAGAAATAAACAAATACAATTTCCCGCATCCTGTGCTAGACTTTGGGCGGAAGAGCAGGTGTGCAAACGATGAATCGCTGTGATTGTTGATTATTCATGTCTTGTAAATGTAGGTAAATTTGTTTAATCCACTTCTATATATACAGTATCTCAAAACACTCAACACAACTCAACACACAGCCATTAATGTCTAAACCACCGGCAACAAAAGTGAGTACACCCCTAAGTGAAAAATGTCCACATTGTGCCTAATTAGCCATTTTCCCTCCCCGGTGTCATGTGACTCGTTAGTGTTACGAGGTCTTAGGTGTGAATGGGGAGCAAGTGTGTTAAATTTGGTGTTATCGCTCTCACACGATCTCATACTGGTCACTGGATTTTCAACATGGTACTTCATTGCAAAGAACTCTCAGAGATATATATATATATATATATATATATATATATATATATATATATATATATATGGGGAGGTGGTGGTCCAGAAGGCAGTGGGTTCAAATCCCGGACCACCAGGCTGCCCTTTAGGTACCGACCCCATCACTGCTCCATGGGTGTTTTAAATAGCTGCACCCTGCTGCACGGTGTGTGGAGGTGAAAAGCAGAGGTTGAATTTCGTTGTTTCACTGTGTGCTGTGCCGTGTTTCACAATGACAAGTCACTTTCAGTTTTCATATTGCTTACAGATAAAAAGATGGTTTCTGTTTTGAGGAGTGACTTGTGCCTGTACTGTCATTCAGGTTCTGTCAATTTAAGGCTATGTTTCTGAACAGCTACATTGGTGAACATTGCTTTATTTCATGACTCTCTCTGTATTATGTGAGAAAATCATTTTGAGCTAATAAGAATAGATTGTTTTAACCTAGATTCATTTAACACAGCTCACACTTCAAGTCAGCCTAATGGCATTTTTAGTTTTATATTTGTATGAACTGGTGTGAGCCAATGGTATTTTTACTTAACTTTACTGCCTTTTTTTTTTTATCTAAGTAAGGACTGACTATGTTTATAGTGTGTAGTTTTATTCTCGGTTTTTGTTAATATTGTCTGGTTGCCACTGGTGTGTCTGCATTTGGTACTTTGTGGGAGACACTTTGCTGTTTTGTTTTATACAGTGGCAATAAAAATATGTGACTTCCTGTGAAATCTTTATAAAAAGGTTTTAAGCAAATGAACCAGTTTCACTTATCTGTATGATGGATGTGTTACTGTGACAGGATGAGCTACTGAATGTGCTCAAACATTTTTAGAGGAAGCTGCTGAAAACTTGTAAAGAACAGAGCCTATAGGGCTAAGAATATCCCAGTTAGTAGTGTTAGTTATGTTCATTTATAATGTAACACTATCTGCTGAGTGGGAGAGGAACGTTCGCTCGCTCGTAATTCCCTCACAGCATGGCCTGCGTGTCCTCAGAGAGTCGATGTAGGTCTGTTTGCCAGAACCCTGCATGGAGGGAAAGCTCCCTTGACCTTTTCTTTTCAAGCAGTTAATGTTATATTGTTGTTAGCCTTGCATATGTAATCTAAAGAATGAATCACAATTGAAAAGAGTGCAGTTTTCAGATCAGAAGCCCTGCGATTTTTAAATGCTGCATTCTAATTTGGAGACATTATTAATACTAATCAATAGGGACGCGCAGAAGTCAGAAGTTTTTTTGCAAAAAAAAAAATAAATTAATAACTACAGGAGGAGATTTTCACATTTCAATTGAGAGGAAATAATTTTGGACCATGTTCGAACAATCTTTATAGCATGGGATCGTTAGTGTAATGCTACACTGCAGTAGGAAGGTGTTTTTTTGACATCTTAACAAATTTAACCATTTTTATCTGCATATTTATTTCTAACCTTGAAAAGTCTCAGGTGGATTTTTTTCCACCTTTTGCCGATCAGCAGCGAGAGATGCAAATTTTCTTTCATTAAGATTAATGAGATCAGCTGTTGTCAGTGTTCACTTCAAAGCGTCTGTCTCTGGCCAGTGATACATTTCAGTAGTCGATAAGGACAGCGGTGACAGTGAGACGGCACTTCTCAGCGGGACTCCTCGCTTTGAGGCTGAAGATGTGATGTCCTTGCTCCACCTTAATCCATTACAGATGAGGGCCGGAGCTTAAAGTAATAGTTTTACCTACAGAGGGTGAAAATTTGTGAGTAAAACGAGGATATACCTGATGGATTGTCAGAATTTGACTCTCATTTACTAGTAATTTTACTTTCAAGAAGGTAAAACCGAGATAAATGGTTTTAGCATAAAAAAATGAAGAATTAATGATCAAATCAACCTCGCTATACCATACCTCACCCCAACCTTGTGACAGTGGCATCAATTGGTGACTGCTAACATACCTTGTACATGATGCGTATCACACATTTCATTTTTCTTTTTTTTGTCTGCACTTACAAATATGAAAAATAGATATTGTCTTATGTATCAAAAAACAAGTATAAAAAACTGTTTTTCCATCACTATGTCTGTGATGCACTAACAGTCTGTGACAAGGCAGTGGAAATGAATTCTCTCTTACTTACAGGCTTGTTGAAACATGCAGTATAACGCTGTTCCACCTGTCGATGCTTCGTTGTTTGCTATATTTACTGAAGGATCACTCATAATCAACACTACTGACTCTTACTGACTGAGAGCTGTAAGAAGCATCTCTCAGGAAGGAAGGGTCACCAACTATGCCAACCTATGCCAGAAGAAGAGCCATATTATGTTTTCAACAATGGCTTTGTTTTCTGTGTTGCTATTTTGAAACAGTGCCCAAAGCTTTGTCTATCCGTTTGCTTTTTTATTGCAGTCCTTTTCCAGTCTTTTTTATTGCAGCCACAAATGACGCATTGAGATTTATTGGGACCTCAGTGTAACAGTGTCTCAAAACCTTTTTAGGAAACAGTAGCAGTCATGAAATATTGCCGTATTTACCCTTCAGGATTTCCATCCTTCCTCTGTATATAACATTATTTGAAGATTTAGTTAGTAAACGAGAAAAAACTGTGGACTGAAGAGAATGTGTGCAAAAGGGTGTTTTTGAGCCCAGAAAGATCAGCCATAGCGCTGAAGCCTCCTTCCTGAAATGGTTTCAGTCTAATTTTGCTGCCCAGAAAAAAAAATGACGCATTAAAGCATGGACAGGTCCTCACATATTTGTTGGCACTTTTGGCATTGGACAGTCTGTCTGCTCTATCATAATCAGGGGCAGGACCAAGGCTGACCAAAGATTGATGACCTATCTCCTGCTCTGTCACTCGTCATTGAATGTTGCTCTAAGAGCTTCTGAGGAAAGCTCTTAGAGTATAATTAATGTTATTTCCCATTTAATTAACTTCTCCAGACAGTCTCCAGTTTAATTAACTTCCCTTTTTATAGGGGCAGCGTTGGCCTAGTGGTTAGAGAGTTGGCCCCAGGATCAGAAGGTCATGGGTTCAAATCCCAGACCAGTAGGTACCCTTGAGCAAGGTACCATCCCCATCACTGCTCCCCTGGGCAGCTTTAAATAGCTGCCCCCTGCTGCACAGTGTATGGGTAAAAAGCAGTATTTCGTTTCAGCTCACTGTGTGCTGTGATGTGTTTCACAATGACAAGAATAATCACGTTCACTTATTCTCAGTAACAAGGATTAATTCTGACGTCTCTAGAAAAAGGATTAAAAGAGGGCAGAGGGCTCAAATATTTACTGAAATAGTCACTTTAAAACTGCAACGCACAAACCCTAGACAGTTAGGAGATTGCAAAGTCAAGATTTAAGATATAAAATGAAATATACGATTTTTACATTGAACATTGTTGTGTCATGACATTGCAGATAGAATAGAATAATCATTTATTACCCCACGAATGAGAAATTTGGGTGTTACAGGGCTCTTGAACAAGAAAGAATATAAAAAATATAAAAAACAAGGAAAGACATCCATATACAGAGCTATATATACACACACGTTCATGAACGTCATATGCACTAGAATTAAAATAAACACAACCATTGAGAGAGAGAATGAAGGATGACAACATGCAGAAAGAAGGTACAACAGAGCTGTTGGAAAATGAGTTTGCTCGTGTAATTTTTTGCACTAATCAGTGGTGCTGAGCATAAATCCAGGTCTAAGCCCTCAGTGAGCAGCCAAAGTTGAATGTATCAGGGACAAACTTTTTCTGAGCAGGTGGAAGAAGTCAAGTCAACTTTATTTATATAGTTCTTTTTACAACTGTTGTTGTCACAATTGGGTAAGCCGAGAGTGACAGAGGCCAGGAAAAACTCCCCAGACATGAGGGAGAAACCAAGACCCAAAAAGGGAACCCATCCTCCTCTGGTCAACACCGGAAACGAAAGGAAAGAAAGAAAGAGAAAAACCCTGTATAGTGGTAATTTCCAGTAAGCATTAGTTACAGTAAAAGTAAAAGAGTCCACTGGTGACTGTAACTGGAGGTTGATGAGCTAATGGTGGGAGCTCTGTTTGGTTGGGAGAAGCTTTAATCTTTGTGGCAGCAGCTCCTGCAGAAGAGCCAGTCTGATGGAGCTGATCTGAAGTTCAGGGCGGGAGAAAAATAAGATGATAGTAGTTTCGCCGACTTGGTGTAGAAGCTGGCATGGAACTCAGGAGACCCTCAAGGAGATCGATGGACTTGCTCTCAGGAAACACCCAAACCGTCCACTATACAGGTGTTGGAGAACCGCCCGCCTCATACAAAGAGAAAGGAATTAGATCTGTTTTGAACTCATTGTACAGACCGTAAGTTTAAAGAATGCAGTAATGTGACTCCGGCAAACTCGCTATTACAACCTGACTAAAAGAACAGATCCAGGGGTTTTACAAACACGAGAGCTCCCTGTGACACTGGCGACCCCCCACACCACCCTCAACAAACCTGAATTTGCTGAGCTGTCTGGGCCTTGGTTTGTCCCTGAGTTTTTTGTGCGGCAGCACCAACATCCCAGTTTACAGTAACTGTGAACCCCCAGATCTGCACCTCTTAACTAACAGGAGAATTAACTACTAAAAGCCTGACTAAACCAGAGGGTCTTTAGTCTGGACTTAAATACTGAGAGTGTGTCTGAGTCCCGGACAGCAGCTGGAAGACTGTTCCAGAGATGGGGGGCTTTGAATGAAGAGGCTCTTCCCCCTGTTGTTGCTTTCAACATTCTGGGAACTGTTAGAAAACCAGCACCTTGCAATCTAAGTGAGTGTGAAGGTTCAGAACTAGAGATAAGCTCGGAGAGATACTCAGGCACGAGGCCGTTTAGGGCTTTGTAATTTAGCAGTAAAATTTTATTGTCGATGTGGAATTTCACAGGAAGCCAGTGAAGTCTAGATGATATCAGGCTAATATGATCAAATTTTCTGGATCTAGTGAGGACTCTAGCTGCTGCGTTCTGGACTAACTGGAGTTTAAGAAGGCTTTTACTGGAACATCCTGACTGCAGGGCCTTACAGTAATCTAGTCTTGAGGTGATAAATGCATGTATCAGTATTTCTGCATCTTGTAGTGTGAGTGCGCTTCTAAGTTTAGCAATGTTTCTGTGGTGAAGGAAAGCTATTTTAGTGATGTTTCCAATCTGTGTTTCTAGAGAACGATCCGAGTCAGTTGTGAGGCCCAGGCTTTCGACAGTGTGTTTAAGATTAACTGTAAAATTAGGAAAATCTGGCATTAAACCTGAAATTTTGTGACCTAGTAAAAGAACTTCTGTCTTTTCAGAATTTAACATCAGAAAATTGAGTGACCTCCACTCTTTTTTATATCTCCTATACAATCCTCGATCCTCAGTTAAAAAACTTTTTTAATTTGAGTTTATCCCATGAGGCCCAAAGGGGGAGGTCATCATCCTTGGGTTGACACCAAGCCAATACCACAAGAAGTAGTTAGCATTCTGATTTACAGAGTGAAAGTGAAAATGACTATTTTGTTATTGTGAAAAACAGCACACCGTGAACCACAATTGAATTCAACAGTTATTTAAAGCGCCCAGGGAGCAGTGATGGGGACGGTACTTTGCTCAAGGATACTGCAGGGCAACCTTCTGATCTAAGGAACATGTACTAATCAGTGCTGGATGGTGAAAGAAACACAGGTTGCCTAAAGACTGACAAAGGTAAGTTAGCAGAGGAAAAGTGTGGGGTCTTCTGGATGAGGTTCCCAGTGTGGCGAGTGAGTGGGTTTATGGGTTTCCTGGCACAGCAGAAAGGACCTGTGTCTCCATGGCGGTAGAACTGGTCCAGAGGACCACAATCACCCAGATAGCACTAATATTGAGTCTTTATTGAGAGACCAAATCAAAATCTGAACATTAATCCCATCAGCCTTACAGCCTTTAAAGAGGATGGCATTTCATGCTATTAAACATTGCCCAAACACGACACGCATTCTTTTTTGAGTTTATTAAAGCACACTTTGTATGAGCTCTATTGTTCATACATCTTGTTTTTGACATGAACACTTAATTCATCTAACATTTTCTTTTGACCCTTGAAGGAGAAATAATAGCTATTGGAAAAAAAATAATAGTAATAGTTGAGCCTGAGCTCACACTGTGTGGAATGAAAATGAAATAAACATCCCTTAAATGAAAAAATCAGTTCCTATTCAATAAAATTAATCAAATAAGGTGCTCCATCAGATGTAACCGGCTGTTTAGTCCATCGAGTCAGGAGTAATTATGCCACAGCAGCATTCAGAACCTATTAGAGCAGGTTCTGGCCTGTCATAGGATATTACTTATATAAGCCACCAGCATTAATGTATTAATTTGTGTTTTTTAATGTTTTTAATCCTACAAATGTTCAATTAACTTCGAAAAAGAACATTAAGCTTTAATAGTGACTTTTAATCTATTTATTATTATTGTTATTATTTTATTATTAATTGATTGATTTCTGACGCACACAGCACATCCCTGGGAGAGCAGGAGGAGGCCTGCTCCAGATTTAACATTGATTCAGATCACACGGGTTTATATTGAGAATGTAGAACTTTTAAAGGTCTATACAGTGCCGCGAATCCCAGTTGGCTAATAGAGAACAGAGGCAGTTTCTTTCATCTCTCTGCAATAACCTCCAAAGCAAACCTCCAAAGGAACAGCAAGGATTTACCCTTCAAAGGGGGTGTGTGTGTGTGTGTGTGTGTGTGTGTGTGTGTGTGTGAGCGCACGCACGTGTGTGCACAGTATGCCTACTGTTAAGAGAGAGACATGAGTTAGAGAATGTGTTAGAAACTGAAAATGTAGGGAGTATAAGTGTAGAGGTTACCAGGTTGGGGGGGAATAGAGACTCGTGGGAGGTTGGATGCATAAAACGTGAAGTTAGAATGGGGACAAGTGGAGGAGAAAATTGAGAAAGAGGTAGTTGGCAAAGTAAGGAGGACTGTAAAATTCATTTATTTCACTAGTCTGTTTTCAGAGATAAATGACAAATGCTGATGTACCGTAATCAACCTGAGCAGCCAATTAAAAACACAACCAAGGCTCGGCATGGAAGAGGGTGCAGGTGGGAGTGTCACACATAGGCAAGAGTGACTTTTACTCCATCACTTTGTGTTATTTGGCAAATTTAATTTGCTTACATGCTTATAATATGCATATTATAATATGTGCTTATAGTATTAGTGAACACAGTAAACAATTTTCAGTTCATCCCCCAAATGCCAAACCATCTACTTGATAAGGAATGGGAAATGTTAAATGCAGACTAGGAGAGACTCATCTTAAGGTGAGGCTCTGATGTGGCAATGATCGGGCAGTATACTCTGATACCAGAATAGCAACTTCAAAAATGTGCGAAACAAATCTGGAAATACCGAGTTTGAAAACCGCAGTCCATTGATGAAACCAAAGTACCGCTGCTGTGATGAAACGCTGATGCAGGCAGCAGAACTGATCAAACACCCCCGACCTGAACTATAGCTGAGAGCACATGGACTGATGTAAAGGTAACAGCCAAAAATCAAACATATTCTGTGGGTAGCTTTTGTTGAGTCACTGTCATGCATAGTCTTTCCAAAACGTATCCTATATTTCATATAACTATATATTTTATCTTTTTTTTTTCCTGTTTATAAAAGACTTGTGAAAGAGTGGGACAACTCAGATTGGTTGGTTTGGAGACAAAGTTAGAGAAGCAAGATTGTGTTGGTTTTGAGGAGAGATGAGGATTATATCAGGGGAAGTGAAAGTGACTATTCTTGTCATTGTGACACAGCACAGCACACAGTGAGCCACAACGAAATTAGACCTCTGCATCAGGGGGCAGCTATTGAAAGCTCCCAGGGAGCAGTGACAGGGATGGTACCTTGCTCAAGGGTAATTCAGCAGTGACAGGGATGGTACCTTGCTCAAGGGTAATTCAGGGCAACCTACTGATAAGGGATTTGAACTCTCGACCTTCCGATCCATGGGCAAACTACCTAACCAATAGGCCACTGCTGCCCCTCAGCCTCTGCATTTAAACCATACACACAGCTTGCAGCAGGGGGCAGCTATTGAAAGCTGTCTGGGGAGCAGTGATGGGGACAGTACCTTGCTCAAGGGTACTTCAGGGCAACCTTCTGGTAAAGGATTTGAACCCATGACCTTCTGATCGGAGATCTAGTCTCTAACCACTAGAGTGTTGAGGATGAAGCAGCTCAGCAAGAGAAGACCAAAGCTTAAGACGTATTTGGTGAGAGAGGACATGCAATCCATGATCCACTGTGGCAACCCCATAACAGGGGCAACTGAAAGAAAAGGAAGAAAACTGTCCAGCCTTACTCATAATGCTGCATTCCCCTACATCTGTAACATGATCAAATGTGAATGTATGAGTATATGTGAATGTAATTTTAATTTTAGATTGCACACATTCGGAGCTTTTCCGTCTAAAGTGTTCTGCATGCACATTGAATGCCATCATACTGGCAAGCTGCATTTTAAATCATGACGTCTATTTGCAATGTTCTCATTTCTCTGTCTCTAGTCTTTGGAGTGAGGCTGTTTCATGTTGTCACTGCGAAACCTCTGGAAAATCTGAGAGAAGTAGGGCTGCCCGTCTCTCGCAGAGGAAGTGTTACCCATTAAAATGGAATCAGAAGAGACATGGTGATTAAATAAGCGAGTGCTGTGGTGTAGATAAAATCCCCCTGCAGTAAGGTGATACCGGGGCTTTCTCCCCATCTTGCAGAAGTTTTAGTTTGGACCAGAGAGGTGACATTCAAAAACTGAGCTTCTGCTTTTGCCAACAGCTGACAGATACAGTTGTGTTTGTGTGCGTCGGCTCACTAATCTCCCTACACTTTTCCAGTACAGTGCCTTAAGCAATGCTTTTTTAAACTAGAAGAAGAAATCTTCCATGTCCCTGTGTGGTAATCTCCTTCATATTTTCCCTCCATCACCTGACAGCTCACAAAGCTTCATATTCACTGGCATCCCTAGACAAAGCTTATTTTGGATAGATTAACATCCAACAGCCTACTTCCCTCCTCTCGGTGGCCACAGTGTTTACTTAATGCGGAGAATGTGGGTCTGGAATGGGGGCAGTGGGAAGTGGAGCCCGGAAGGTGTGAAGGTATCAAAGGCATTGCTGTGGGTTGGTAGTTAATGGAGTTCAGGCAGCACCCGCTGTTCTGGTATGTGCTCTGATTTGAGAAATGTTTGGGAAATTGGTTCAGAGGGGTGGGAGGGGGTGGTTAGATGACTGGGACCTCATAGCTCAGGATCATTTCTTCTACTCTGAATCTGTGTCGCTAAGTTCTGCTGACCTTGTTTTGTTTAGTTCCCGTTTCTCTCTCAGGGACGAGCATGAAAGTGTATTGTTTCTTTTCATTTACATTTGTATTTTTGATCATGCTGTTCTAGTTCCACTGTTAGCAGTAAAGGCTCTTTGAACAGTTCTGCAGTAGGTAACATTGTTGTCCCAGGAGACAGGGGGGTGGTTTTATCCCCCCCACTCCACGGGCATAAACGACACATTACCCCATTAAGAAACTTCAGGTTTATGTTCGTCTACATCTGTAACATGAATAATAATCTGGATAAGGGCATCTGCCAAATGAATTAATGTATGTTATAAATAACATTTGCTGCTCTGGAACCCTAAATGGCAGCGTGTGCCTTTTACTTGCTAGAAGGAGTGGAAAAGTTAAGCCATTGACCTTGACAGTTAAGGGGCAGTGGTGGCCTAGTGGTTAGAGAGTTAGAGAGGCCCCAGGATCGTGGATCGTGTGTTCGAATTCCAGACCAGAAGGTTACCCTGGGGTACCCTTGATCAAGGTACCGTCCCCATCACTGCTCCCCAGGCGCTTTCAGTAGCCGCCCCCTGCTGCACATGTGTGCATGGGTAAAAAGCAGAGGCTGAATTTCATTGCGTCTCACTGTGTGCTGTGCCGCGTCCCACAGTGACAAGAATAGTCACTTTCACTTTTAAGTCTTTTCCAGTGAGTAGGTGAGAAAGTATCATCCAATAGTATTATGATCCATCTCTTTTCCCACCACCTCCAGCTATGAAGCGAATATGCTTAGATTGCTCAGAAATCCTCCCTACAACCATTTTCAACACAGAACTACTGCTGTACTAATCACACAGATTCATTATGAATTCAGATTCATGTTAAGGATAAGAGAGTTAGTTACCCAGCTATGGTCTGTTTTGAAATAAAAAATAAGGCGATGAGTTTGAGAAAAGCCAAAAACAAAAAAGTCCTTTGCTTCGAAAATGTCTTAAAAAGATCCTTGTTTACACTGAGAGGACAGAATATTATTTAGATTTTAAACTAAGCATCAGGAAATGCATTGTAAAATGAAACAGCAATATGAATTTCCTATGGAATGGTATGTGATTTTTTTACATTTATTTATTTATTTTGTTTTGGTTTTTTTTTACTCTATCCATCTACTAACCCTGGTGCCAATAAACAGGTTCCGCAAACTGTGTTCCGTTCACTATGCCTGTTTAGTGATACTGGCATAGTGGTTTTTGGGGCAGTAGTACTTCTTTGGTAGTACAGTGTAATATTGCATATTGCTTTGGCTTCTGGTGTTTGCCCAGGTAGCTGCTGGACGGCTGAGACTTTGACTCTTACGTGAGAATATGAGGAGGGGGTCAAGGTACTGCAAGCTGTTGAAAACAGGCCCTGAATTATCAGTGGGCTACATTCTGTACTTACAGCCACATAGAATGATTCATAGGTGTTGAGCTGTGGGTGTGCTTGGCTGCGACTCTGCAGCACACTCTGGATGATTTTATCTCTCCCCTCTGCTCTTCTGTCCTTGTGCAGTTAATGTGTGCAGGAAGCGAATTGCGGAACACCCCGAATGGAAAAAATACAAACCCTGAAAAGAAAAGAAAGTTTATACTATCCTCTACTTTGCAAAGTTTCATGCGGAAAAGGTATTGGGGATATGAATCTGTAAGGTTGAATTACGGTTCAGTAATATCATTTTTCACCTCTTTTATTTGCAAGTATCGGTTTGGTTTTTCTAAAAATACTTTGAATACACAAACATGACTGGAGGAATCGTTTGCACAATAGTGGAATTCAGTCAGCAGCTTTCTTGTATTTATTTTTTGGATGAATCATCACCTTCAGACGCCTATTATAATCACTTCCAGAGCTATCGGCACCGCTATATTTTCTGAAGTCTTTTCTGAAGACAGTCACAAACATGTCATTCTCTTTTCTCAGGCTGTGAGGACATCATTGTGGAGAGCATCTCTCTTGAGTCCCTGGTCTCCATTCTGAAGTGGAGCTCCCAGCCTTATGGCTCCAAATGGGTCCACAGGCAGGCCATGCATTTCCTGTGTGAGGAGTTCAGCCAGGTCATGTCCTCAGAAGTGCTCTATGAGCTGACCAAGGATCCACTGTTGGCTGCCATCCAGTCAGACTACCTGCAGGTATGGCTCCTTGATGATGGTGATATTTAAAAACGCTCACCTTGTTTTTCCATTCTGGTCACATTTCCTTTTTATCATTCATGCCCTGCATTGCTAACTCTTTATTTCCTTTGTGTGGAAGCAGACATTGTGTTCTTGTTTCTCTCGTAATCATGCGGGATGTAGAATAGGGTGACCCAATGACCCACTTTCCACTGGGTTTTGTAATTAATCTGAGCTGCATCTCCCAGAGAGGAGCAATCTGATGAACCCACCTTTGTGTCAATGCAAAACATTCTCATGGTTTAAACTGGGCCTTAAGGCACCCAAACACACGCCCACTTTCATACACTGTTGGGAGGGATTTAAGTGCCGCTTTACAGTGTTTGAAAAGTCTGTCTTGCACTAATTAGTTAAAGTGAAAGTGAAAGTGACTGTTTGTCATTGTGAAACAGAGCACAGCATACAGTGAAACACTTCAGCTTCTGTATTTAATCCATACACAGCAGTTGGCAGCATTATCCAGCACCCGGGGAGCAGTGCTTGGGATGGTACCTTGCTCAAGGGTACCTCAGGGCAACCTACTGGTTTGGGATTCATGGCACAACTGGCAACTAGTTTTCAGCTTTAAGCTTGTTATACTTTTCAGTGAGGATGCAGTAGTTTGACAAGATAATAGATCGCGTTTAACATGCAAATAAAAAACTAAATTATGATAAATAGATATATATTTGGGCCTGATTTTACCTTTCAGCTCACTGCATATACTTGGTATTATTTTAAGCCAAAACCTTCCCAAAAGACCATAGAACAATGAACCATCATCTCACAGCCATTTCATTTAATCACTTTCTGAGGTAGAGTCATGCTTTGGGAAACTTGTTTCTAAAACTACTGTTGTAAATCATTATGCGTGACTCATTTTTTAAAGAGGCACTTTTCACTTTTCAATATATATTTTTTTTATGTGACATTTGGAGAAATTCACCTTTAACAAAGAAATGGTGGCAACACAGCAAGTTGAGGACTTTATTGTAAGGGCTACAGTGGGTTTTTGTCTCTGTATCAATCTATCTTGTGAGTCTCAAACCATTTAGCCCATCTTCATGAAATATGAGGCCAGTGATATTCCTGCGCTGTGTCTCACTGTCTCTCCGGCCCCTGCCGCCCTCTCTTTCACAGGCGAGCGAGCAGGACATTCTGAAGTATGTGATTAAGTGGGGCGAGCACCAGCTCATTAGGAGGATGGCTGACCGAGGTGAGATCGCTGTTCCCAATGACCGACCAAAGTCTACCCCTTCACATAAAGCAGTGACCAAAATGTATCCAAGCTCATGCTCTGTAAAAATTCCAAACTTTTGAATGGTGAAGTACACATACCATGATTACATAATACATGATTCTTTCATTTTGGTGTACTAGTCATACAGTATACAGTTTGTGTACTTCACCATTCAAAAGTTTGGAATCACACTTTTATTTATTTACAGTATTTAGCTGACACTCTTCTCAAGAGCGAGATAAACTTGGGGTTGAGGGCTTTGCTCAGGGACCCAATGGTGGTGGTGCTGGAGGTGGGATTCAAACCTGCAATCTCTTCATCTGCAGGCGAGTATCCTACCACTAGACCACCAACACTACCTTCAATAATGTGCTTCGTCTGAATGCAAAGTAATTTTATGTATAACAGAAATGTTTACAATGTGGTGGTGGTGGTCTAGTGGTAGGGTACTTGTCTATGGACCTATGGCTCCATAAGAGGTCCCAGGTTCGAATCCCACCTCTGGCACTACCACCACTGGGTCCCTGAGCAAGACCCTTAACCCTGAGTTGTCCCTGTAATTAGGACATGGAAGTCACTCTGGATAAGAGCGTCTGCTAAATGCCGCAAATGTAAAGACATCTGAGTGGAACATTCCAAAAAACAATGAGGAGTGCTTAAAAAACTATGACTGAAAGGATTTTCACAAACTGCAGTGAACTAAATCCAGATAAACTGAACTCATAATGTTCACTTTATAAAGAAACATGTAGATGGTCAGTGCTGTTTAATCGACATTAATCCACAAAATGCTCAGGAAGCCATCTTGTAATGTGATTTATCATAATGATAATTGTTGTAAATAGTTTATTTATTAATCACTTTGCACATCAACTTAATAGAACCCAGGTTTGAACCCAGGGCTGAGCAAGCCAAACCTGCTAGAAATTACTCTATTTTTCCAGATATTTGGAAAATAGAGCATCAGTAGAACATTGTATTATAGTGATATAGGTAGGTGACCAAAATGTTATTACTTTTTGTGATGAGAGAAGTATTTTTTTATGTATTCTCTCACTGCACCGCATTAAACCAACATAACCCTTCATCTTTTTTCACTATAATTAAAAAAAACTTTGATTAGGATTTATTATCCTTATTATTTTGAAGTAACACATCCATTAAAAGCTTAGTTAGATGTGGAACTATCATGCAGAAATGGATATAGTATAGTATGTATATCAACAACGTCCAAAGCTTCAGGCAAAGCTTCAGTCTCAGCTATTAAGCAGTTGTAATAATATTGCTTACAATAAATGTTTGAATATGTTTTCAAAATAAAAGTCCCATTAAGTGATAGTAAAAAAATCCATAACACACTGTCAGAAGCTGGCTAGTACATGCTTTCGTTTTAATTACCGGCATTGTAAACAGTTACATATGATGTTGAGACTGTGTTAAGTACTGATATGGATGGTATTCATGGAAAATCATAACATGGTGTAATGTGATGTAACTAGGAAGGACCATGATAAGGATGCACATCTATTCATTGTCCATGCCTATTGGCACACTGTTCATGTGTGTAATGGCACTGTGTTTGTGTGTGTGTATGTGTCAGAGCCCAACCTGCTGAGCGGTACAGCTCACAGTGTGAATAAGCGAGGAGTGAAGAGGAGAGATCTGGATGTGGAGGAACTGAAGGAGATCCTTTCTCCTCTGCTGCCTTATGTCCGCATGGAGCACATTCTCCCAGCCAACAGTGATGTCCTCACTGATGCAGTGAGTGTTTGTGCACAAGCACCATGACATAAGATACAAGACCTGATTGGAACTGCAGTGTTTTGCAGTCATTCTCACACTGTTTGTCAGCCACAGCTGAATAAAGGTGTGTGTGGAAGCGGCCGTGAAGTGTTTGAGATGTTTGTGCTTTTCTGCAGATGAAGCGTGGCCTGATCAGCACTCCACCATCAGACATGCTGCCCACTGCAGAGGGAGGCAAGGCCAATGCCTGGCTCAGACAGAAAAACACTGGCATCTACGTGCGCCCACGCCTCTTCTCTCCATATGTGGAGGAGGCCAAGGTAGGACCTCTTTCAACTAGATAGGACAATATATAGATGTATAATTATTCCTAGACTTTTTTTTTGCTTTCAGATTCAAAACCAGAATTGGATTTATTGGCATCACTTGCAAGGAATTTGCATTGGCAGTAGCTCCTGTCAGGACAGAATGAAAAGAAGAAGACAAAAATAGCAGTAAAAAGAGGAAATGTTAATAGAGAAAATTACCAGTCATCTGTTAAAATAAAAAAAATGTAAAAATTAAACATTTGAATAAAAAAGGTTAACTCTTTTCACATATTTGCTTTAGTCCTTGGTTTCTGAGCTCAGTTCAGTAAAATCTGAGATGTGAAAACTACAGACAAACAGACTCGCACAGAAAAACACACTGACACACACTGTCAGGCTAGGGGGAATTTATCATCTCCATTATGGATGTGTGTGTGTGTGTGTGTGTGTGTGTGTGTGTGTGTGTGTGTGTGTGTATTTATGAATGTATTTATGTATGTTTTATTAGATTAGATTAGATTATTCATTATGAATGCAAGATGTGCAGAAAACAAACCAGAAGTATTTTCTTCTTTACAAAGAAGAAGGTGGAAATCCAGCTGAACGTGAAAAAGATGAAAAGCAATCTAACGTCAGTTCAGCTTCAGTTCTAGTGCTGATTAATGTTGAATGTTGAATTCTTAGTTGTCAGTATGGGCTTAGGCATCTCTACTCCCACCTGATCGTACGGGTTATCATTTTTTAAAGATGTTATGTAATGTAATGAATTACCTTCCCATGAAAAGTTCATACCCGGTTCTTGAGTCAATCAGCATTAAGACTTGAAGTACTTTTTTATGCATTTTTAATATGCTGAAACACTTACAACTGTGTGTGTGTGTGTGTGTGTGTGTGTGTGTGTGTGCGTGTGTATGTGTGAGTAGTCTGTCCTTGAGGAAATGATGGTGGAACAGACTGATCTTGTACGGCTGAGAATGGTCCGCATGTCTAACGTGCCTGACACCTTGTACATGGTCAATAACGCTGTCCCCCAGTGCTGTCACATCATAAACCATCAGCAAATCACTGGAAACCAGGCAACTGCCCCATCCGTCGTAGCCAATGAGATACCAGGTAAGAGACTGACCTGGGTCATGGCCTTGACAGTGGAGTTAAGAGTTCTTCTCCAGTTGTATTAGCCACAAAACCTGTTTAGCAAAGACATTTATGAGACATGACTTGGGATCTGATGTTCTGTCAGGTTTGTCCAAGATAAGAGACAACAGCCTAGTACTGAGAGCCATTTAGGGGCTAAATGAGGGTGACTTAGATGGATACGAAGAGACAGGAGCCTAAAACTCCCATCACAAAGTCATGAGCGTCCTGTTCTGGAGATGGGCAGGGTAGACTGTGTGTGCTGGACGCGTGATGACTTGTTCAATTATGCAGCGATTATCATTCCCTCCCATCCCAGCCTCTCTTTCTGTGTGTGTGTACATGTGTATCAGTGCCCAGGCTGGCAGTGGTGAGAGAGATGATTGCCAGACTGCAGGAGCTGAGGCACACAGACCAGGTTCAGAGAGCGTATGCTCTGAACTGCGGGGAAGGAGCCACGGTCAGCTATGAGCTGCAGCTCCGTGTGCTCCGAGAGTTTGGGCTGCCAGATGGAGCAGCAGAATTGCTTCAGGTGAGATAATGAGCAGGCTGACAAATAATAATAAATGTTGTGCTGCCACTCTCCATTATGTTCGATTTTGACAAATTATTTAGCCGATTATTTGAGCAGAATTACTGGAAAAAAGGGTGAAACATACGCACCTGAACAATAACAAGCTATGCAGAGCCCTTCAAAGATTCAGAAAAAGTCATAGTGAGACACTACAGGTAAATTGGGTCATTTTTTTACATATACATTTTCTAATGAAAAAAACAGACAGATTTTACCTTTGGGGAATTTGAAATGTCTATTGTGAAGATTCCCTCGTACAGAACTAAATATTTGACTAGTGCTACAGTATACTATACTATTGAGACCACTGTATTTTACTGAGTATCTCATGGCTTATAAGATCTCAGTTAACACCTTTTTTTGTGAATGTTTTCTTTAATACAGTGGAAATATACATACTTTAATATTCTAGTTAGATTTTACAAGAAAGTTTATTCCAAAAATCTGCTCCGAATTACAGTTTCAATTTAGGAGTTGACGGTCAATGATGATGTTGAGGATCTTGAGACCCTGAGGCTTTCTTTATATCTTTCTCCAAAATGTTTCAAACGTTTTGGCCTTTGTTGGAAACGTAGCAAGAAAAATATATATTTTATTACAAGCATTTAAAAAATAAACAATTAGTTCAACTATTTTTGACTGCAGTAAATGGAAGATTTGCTCACTGTTGATGGATTTCATGTAAAAAAAAAAAAAAAAAAAAAAGGTTCCCAAACAGGTAACAAAGCATGAAAACTAGGTTGAAATATGAGTTTGAGTACAAATGCTGACATTTTTCCTGTTGTGTCTCTGCAGAACCCTCACAAGTTCTTTCCAGAAGAACGTTTTGGCGATGAGAGTCCTCTCCTGAGTTTAAAAGCTGCTGGTCGCTGTAGAGTGAACAGTTCTCCTGCGATGGAAACTTTGTTCACAGACCTGGAGACCCTGGGGAGTCTCAACCCTCCTCTTCCTCCACCACCTCCCCCATATCACCCTCCAGCCATGCCTGCTCACTCCCAGCACAGAGGAAGCTGGAGGCCGAGGATCCCTGTGCCGCCACCCTCCCGCTCCTTCTCTTATCCTTGTAACCACACACTCCTTCAGGGGCGTGGCTCCACCGTGCCCAAACACAGCAGCCAGGGCTACCACCCTCCTGACTACAGTACTGCACAGAGCTTGGGGAAGACCATCACAGTAGAGTCATGTGGGGTGAGTGCAAAACAGACAAGTATGTTGTCAAAGGTCATAAAAAGGTCTCCAAAGTTATTTCCTCAAGTTGCTATTGGTCCATTTTTGATTAAATGTAATGGGCTCTTTGGTGTAAAAGTGTAGTCTTTTCTATACCTGGAAAAAACCCTGAGGTTTTGTTATGACTGTGACAATGTTTCTTCCACTGTGTTAGATGGTCTATGATTCCATTTACAGTGGTATGAAAAACTTTAACCATTCTCTATAATGAGGGAAATTTCAACCCATTCATTACATATTCAAGATTCTTCTGACCACAGGAATACTGTATGGTGAGAGCAAAAAGCAGTAATGTAGTTCATTGCTGTCTAGATATACATGTGTATCTTTTCCTACAGCTTCAGACTGGCAGCCTTTCAACTGCTCTGTAATGAAATCGAGGTTATGGATGGGTAGGTCACCTATTATTAATGACAGTAATCAAATAAAAAGCTTACTGTTTAAAAATTCATTCCTGCCTAATCTAAAATGCTGCATATCCATCCTACAAACACTATATGGCCAAACATTTGTGGACATTTGTTTACCCTCAAATCGATCAGTGCATGTTGGAATAAATATGGTATAAAGGCTGTGACAACATTTACTATCTTCGGAAGCACAATTATGGTATATTAGGAAATAGCCTTTCCTAAACAGTTGCCAGCAATTTGGAAGCATTTAATTGCCCAAAATATCTTTGTATGTTGTTTGCTAACATTAACTCTCAGTGGAACCACAGGAGCTAGAAAACAAACCCAGATCTGCATGATTATTCCTCCTCCGCCAATCTTTATATTATCTTTAAGACCATTTCAGTCAGCACTTGGCATTAGGATCTTAGACTGCATGGTTATGGAAACCATTTTGGTGAAGGAACTCTGTAGTGAGTGAAACCCCTTTGCAGGCATATCTGTGTGAGTATTCCTGATCTACTACTTAGATCTGTTGCTTCTAGACATAACTGATAGCAGAAGCACCTGCACCATCCTAGGTACTCTTTGACTTCCCATGTTTAATGTGGTTGAGCTCTACACATTCTACTGCCAGTCTGAATAAAGACATTGCATGGCTTAAATATCAACACCAATTTGCAATTAGCATGGCTGAAAAGACCATGTCCACTTACTTTTGGCCATTTAGTGTATCACTCTATCACTTATATAAATGATCATTTCCCCTTAAGTCTTTAAACAATTTTCCAACGCATTTTCTATGTACTGTGGCAATAAATCAAAGACAGTTCATTGTCTTTCTTCAGAGAAAGGCTGCTTATTTCTACTTCAAGCTCCTTACTGATTTATTTGAGGATTTATAACAAATAACATTGCATTCATGAAGAATCATGGAGATTTCCGATTTCAGAAATAATGGGTACTTTCTTGGGAAGAGTGCTGCCTCTGTGCCTCTGTGCCTCTGGAAGCTATTCATCTTCGATCTATCCCGTTTCCCTGCCATTTTGTCCAATTTGCATGGTTTGGGATTAGCGAGTGGAAAAGGCATGATTATGCATTGTGATTTGTCTTTGTTTTCAGAGTTTGGAACCTCTGATAAGTGATTACATGCCGGACATCGCTCTTGGCGTGTCTGCTATGACCCTGTCTGAGCGCACCGCGGCCCAGGACCACGCCCTTCATCCTTGTCCCCGTCCCAGCAGGGCCTCCTCAATCCCTCATTACCCAACTGGACCGTGCCCCAGTGGAAGACACTCTCTGGCTCATCTGTCATGCAAAAGACATGCTCCTAAACAAAAAACAGAACCTCCGTCAGAGTATCCAGACCTTTATGACTTCTCCGGTCAACCAGACACTCCTACATCCAGCCGTCCTTCTCATAGCCACTGCGGGGGTACATTCAACACCATGCACCTCTCGTATCTCCCTGACACTTCCCTGTCAGTGCACTCCCAGGCCAGGCTAGGACAGCCAGCTGACTCTCTTCATTTGGATGTCTTGGGTCAAAGGCTGGACTTGGCCCAGACCTCCCTGGGAGGACCCACAGGAGGGGGAACTCTTGTGCCCAGTGGGCGCTCGATAAATGACTCTGACCTAACATGTGGTCTTGGACCGTCAAGGGTTGGTGCTGACCAATATGAGGAGCACACACCAGTCACAGATGGCACAGGGAGCATGAGGGAGCCTTCTGGAGGTGTTGGGCACCACAGGACCAATAGTGAAGAAATGAGCATAAGCCGGGATCACAGGTCACCCAATAAACCAGAGTACCCGTATAAGAAATCTGCACTTTAAAGGTGACACAAAAAAGGGAATATTGGTGTGACTGGTAAAAGTCACGTTTATTTACACAAACAGTCAAAAGTTTAGACACATCTACTTTAAAAGACTTTTCCTAGTTTTTAGCCCATTAAACACATTTTTTAAATGTTTTTTCATCAGCTTCCTGATCTCTTACGCAACTTCTTACCCGGAATGTCTTTCCAGCGGTCTTGAAGATCCACATGACCTGAAACTCCGAAACTATTCGGAAACTGAAACTATTAACTGCTTTTTAGGAGGCTGTCCAAAAAGAAGGAAAGTCTTGATCATATCAATAAAAAAGACATAGGCATTACTTGCATTCTACAACGTTTCAGACATTTCATTATCAGCCTGCAGATCAAAATGTGTAAGATTAAGGCCCTGTTTTACTCAAGCTTATCTAAACTTTTGACTGGCTTTGTAAATCTCCAGAATGGAAAGAAAAGGATGTTAATTGCCATTTCAGAATGTTTTGGATTTTAAAGCATGAGCTAACTAGGAATGAATGACTTTTGTAGTTCTGTGTTTTTGTGAGTAGGATTTGCAGAGAATTTTTGGTGTTTTTCAGTTCTCAGCGCCTAAAAACAAAAGAATTGGGTGATCAGAGACACGAGGGTAATATTGATCACATATCCTGATCATTAAATTGGGGATTAAATCGGCATCCCTACAGGCTATTTGTCTGCTCTTCAGAACAAAACATGAGGGCAACCACAATGTGAAAAGCCCAGTGAAGAACTCTACACTAAGAGTAAGAACTATTGTTTTGGTTGCCAGAAGTGCAGGATGTGGTGTTTCTCGTAGCAGGTTTGTGGGTTTGGGTGAGAGTGTTTTTTAGACTTTTATTGCCAGTCTATTTTAGAAAATTAGTTGTAAAACCATACTGAGTGCAGGTTCGCTGTGACTGTTCAGTCCAAAGCCATCCTTTGGTCTTATACAATGAGAGCCAATACTATTTGTTTTTTTCAATGGCCATTCATATAAGCATGATGATGGTATCTTCATCCAGAAACTGAGACTCTCGTTCTGCCACAGGCTAAATGTCTACACAAGTGTGGAAGGTTTTATTTTCTTCTCACAGTTATCATTGCCTTTAAGCTTCCGACAGAAAGTGCATGCATGGGAGAGGCAGCCCTGTTCAACAGCAGCCTGATTGGGAGAAATGGACCTGCAGTTCTGTATTGCAATATGAATAACTCATATGGCAATGCAGGCTCAGCTATGTATTATTAATTGCATCATTTTCTTTTTTACACAGATTACCACCTTTGTTAGCTACACGTTTAATCTATGTAAGAGACTCTTGGTTTCTACAATCAGGACTGTTCAATATTTACATTAGCACCAGCCTTGAGAATGATTAATCCATGTACTGTAGAGAACATCTGAACATGCTTGAAATCACCTCCTTCTCACATCCAGTGGCCTTAGCAGTGGGGTTTGATCTTGGAGAACATGGATCAATTGCAAGCTGTCATTTTTTTTTTTTTCCCCCCATGGCAAAAGGTTTTTATTGGACTAACATCTTAAATGGAGATTTTTATTTAGGGCAGTCCTTGTTCCGTAGGGCAATTTGTTGTTTCGATACCTCCAGATTTCACTAACAGTGCCACCTTGTGGTAAAGACCCCAGAGAGCTGTGAGGTAGATCACAACTACTTTTAATCCTAAAAGCTACTAAAAGAAGTCTAATGCGTTCTTTTAGGCCAGTTAAAGCAGCCCATCATTAGTTCATCTTTCTATTTTTAGACTGCATGCGGATAGGTAATGTGTTGGCAATAGGCCATTAAGTTCTATTCTGACCCAAAATGAGAGTTGCATGTTTTTTTGCCCACGTTAATGCTTTATGAACGTCTAAGTTCAATATTCGGATACCTAGCCGTCTAAACAAACACCACTATTAAAAAAGGGCCCAGTGCGAGATGTGCCGCCGTTTAAAAAGTAGTCATTACTAGCCTTCATCTGTGCTGCAGAAAAGCCTTTTAACAAGGCAAATGCTGTATATGCACGCATTCTGTACCTGTTCTGTGCTCATCCAATTACATTAGCGGCACAATAACCGGGTGTTTAAAAACATGAATTATATTATAAAGCACTTGTGTTTGTTTCATAGCATTTGGTTTAAAAAAAAATAAAAAAAAAAAAAAAAAAAAAAAAAGGTTGAAAACTCCTAAGCAGGACTCGAGGGCTTCAGGGTTTGTCCTTTCATCCATTTAACACTGTAGAAGACCTGAGAGTCTGTGCCTTGCCTGGCAGAGGTATTTTCTTAAAGTGATTTGGCCTATGCAAGCCTTCTTAGGAGCCTGCGTCCATCTGACAGTTTCTAAACTGCCTGTATTGCCTCATGTACATGATTTTGAAGATAGTATTTTTTGATTTTTAGGTACACTTTGACTCAAATGTGTTGTGGTTTGATACAGTTGTTTCAAATAAGTATGTTGATTGTACTTTAATATATAATTGCATTTCTTGTAATGAATTTTGAATTTTCACTGGTTCTATTTTTCTACTTTTACCTCCAAGAGGGTAACTGACGGTGACCAACTTTGTAGCTAGAGAGCATCTGCAAAATAAAGCTTCAGGATTGCAATTTTGTTGCAATTTTATTTCATGGTCTGGTTATTAGCATCACATTCATCCTTGAGTCCTTCCAAAAAACATTCTACATGTCCCTGGGGGGGAAGGGAAGAGAGAGAGAGAAAAAAAAAAAACACTTTCTTGTAAGCTGGGGAGAGTAATGGTCATTACCTTATTTTTCTGAACACATGATGATCCTTATGCAACATCCATAACTTTGCAACTCCAATCGATCCAATTAGATGTTTATTTACTCCTACTGTCATGGAATTCTCATAAAAGCTCGGAGATAAACATCCACTTCTGTCAGCTCCACGTCAGCATCAAGTAAAGTGACATGCATGCAAAAAACACTCCAGCAGCTTTTAAAGTGCAGTAAATTTTACACTTGTAAACATCTCTTTTTAGCAGCAGCAGCCTTTTAAACTTCATCGTTATTTAAAAGAACGGTTACTGAACTAAAGAACCGTGATTGTTCAGTAGTAAGATGCTCAATCCCATTTCAGCTGCAAAGGTACTCCCCAGTACTGGACAGTCTCTTTTTTCTAGACTGAAGCTCTTCAAAGAAGGCGTAGATAGCCTCGGCGGTCACCTCCTATAGTTGTATTTTTAAAAAATGGAAAATGGAAAATTCATTACAGAATTAATAAGCAGAAATCCAAAATAAATACCCTTATAAATTATTCAACATCCACATCAATTAACCCTAAAAAGCCTGTAACAGTCCCTACCTTGCCCTGGTCAGCCAACTCCTGGAGGAATGCATGTAGCTCAGCTTTCATGTCATTGTACTCTGTTGGGACAAGAATGATCAGATTCAATTAATTGATCAACAAGACCACTGTCCAAGTAGTTTCGAAGAAATGTTTCAAGAGCAGTTATTTTCTACTGAAGTGACTGAGACTGAAATTGTTTATTGTAGACAAACCTTTTTTTTGTATGTAATGTTGATCATGATAAAAGTGGTAAATCTGGGGGGAAAATGTTCACTTTGGGAATTATTTAGTCAATAACCTTCTCAAAATGGTGGTAAAAACAGTTCATGCATCAGACAAAATGCAAAATAGTTTTTGGAAAAAATACACTTCAGATGTCTGGATCTTATCACCACCACTGGGAACAACTGACTGGGCAAAGTTTCTTGTGAATGGACCACTGCACACCAGACCTCTCAGAATCACGTGTACGTTTATGTCTTAAATGTGCATGCAACTATGCAGATCTTTTTAATTAGTGGAATCCCTCTTCATGGTTAAAACATGCATAATTTCAGGAGTTAATTAGTAAACAAAGCTGTAAAGAGCTGTTTATCCTCAACCCTTACGGTAAATGATCTCCAGCTGCTGGACGCGGTCCAGGGAGTTAAGGCAGGTCATGAGCAAGTCCTCCCTTAGCAGCGCTTTGCCCTTATTTTCATATGCAAGCACGGTGTCTGACTCATCCAGCAGGAACTGAACACCTGTCTCCACGTAAGTTCTCTAAACAGGACATCAGACTTGTTGTGAGAATGGGGTAAAATAACACTTTAAGACCAAAACTGAACACACAACTCAACATTTATAAAACGTCACAGAGATACTTCAAGGACATAAAGCAGATGTTTCAACTGATGTGAGAGGAGGACTTCTTGGTGCTCACTGAAAGGTGAGCCACAGAAAAAAAAAACCCCAATGGTACTCATTTGCAAGCTTCATTGAAAACATGAATGCGAACATACCTTACAGTCTGTGCAAGTGCAGAGCTTTGCCCGCCAGTAGTACGGCCAGAACACTGCACCAACCCTGGGTCTCACTAAGCCTTTGGCCTTAAGCTCTTTAAATTTACATGGTGAAAATTCAGACTGGCATGTTGAACTCCTCTCCATATCCTCATAGGTCCTCTTGTGGCTCACACCTCCAGTCCCATTAGGAGTTGACTGCCACGACAGAAATCATTTTTTTCAATTTTTATTTTTCAGACATGAAGAGAAGTTATAACTAGGCATTTATTTATAATACGTTAACATTGCTGGTATCATGAAACTTCTTGGACACCCAGCCTACTTTAATGTTTTGGCGTCCTCTGCTGGTGCAGAATGAAACTTGCCAGCCCTAGTTAAGTTAACTGAGTGCCACTAGAGACCTAAAGTGGGCCTAGAAGGGTCCAGAACTGTCAGAAAGCTGTCCCAGATCATGGTCCAAGAGCTATTCTTAATCCAAAATCTGTATCTTCACCTGCCCTGAAGAAGGTTAGGAATAAGATATCATGGTGATGCAGAGAAAAAAAAAAAGAAAAAAAAAAAAAGATTTCAACCATTTTCAGTATGACACCAATACTGAGTGCACAACAGACAATATATTGCCAGCATTAATGTACACTAAGTTCTTTCTAACATGTTTTCTTCTCTACCTCACCGTGCCGACCACCTGACACCAACCCAATAACACTGTGTGCACTTTGGTCTGTTTATCACCTTTTGACAGCCTTGACTTGTAGAAGGTTCATCATGCCCGTTCATGAGTGGACATAGTGCTGTTTCTGTCTTCTTTTCATTTACAGTCACATCTTCATGCTCTTTACTAGTAACTGGAGGAGCTAACAGAAATGCAAAAAACAAACATTACACCTTAAAAAAAAAAAAAAAAAAAAACACAACATGCAGCAAATAAGTGCAACCCCTGCAGTATGTCCTAAAAAAAATCTGAATCAGCTAGTAATGAGTGCATGAATACAGGTAGGATAACCCACTTGCATGATAAGCAGCATAGGTCCAAAGGAAGGGAGCTCTGTTCATACAGCTTTCACACACCATCTCCAGCAACTCTTCTGACTCCACCACTGCGCAGCCCAGGTGCTGGGATAAGGAGAGATACTTACTAAAACATCACAGCACATTGGACTTGAAGGAGAAAACTTAATGAGCTTCATAGCAGCCTACCTTTGAGTGGTACCAATCTTCACATACAATACACTGAATCATTTCTTCACCAACCTTCCATCAAAAACAAAAAAAGAGGCAAAGATTAACACTGAAAGCTAACATGCCTGGAGCAGTGATGGGGGCGGTACCTTGCTCATGGGTACCTCAGGGTACCTACTGGTGAGGGAATCGAACCCACAATCTTCTGATCCGGACAAACTCCCTCACCACTAGGCCACCGCTGCCCCATAATGTTTCCGCCCAGTTAATATAAGATACAATACAGGGCAGCCAATCAGAATGAAAACATGACATATATCAGCCTTAAAGGCACAGTAACTAAAATAAAGACCCTTGTGTAAGTAATTTCACTTTGCTCACGTTTCCCAGATCAATTTGTCCCACATACCTGGTCTTCATCATCAGGGTAAGGTCTATCACAGGAGCAGTAACGTCCAAAGTAATTGTGGTTATAAAGGTTGTTGATGTTCTGGTCATCTTTCTCCTATGAACATTATATTTACAAACAACAAATTAGGAAAAACTGAAGATAGAATATTCATGTTTTCTCTCATAATTCAACTCTTTGCCTTTGGAACAGGGCAGTGCGGCGGCAAAGAAAAAAATCTGAATTCTAAGGAGCAGGACAAACTTAGAACACGCTGCATAATTCTGTACAGTATAAACTTACAGGACTGAGACTGCACTTAAATGAGCCAAATTTTCTGTTGCCACAATCACAGCGAAAGTTCCTGTGGAAAAAAGACAATTACCAGCAGAAAACAATGCATGTTCTACAAAATCAGCACAAGTTAACGACACAAAGTTTGCCTCAAGTCAACACACATACAGCAGGCAACAAAACACAATTACAAACAGCTTTTGTATGTGCGTCAGTGTATTGACAGTCTGTACCTTTTGGTATACAGTTCAAAGATGTTGTGGCCATCGTGACAGTGGTTTGCACATGCCAGGCAGACTCCGGCTGGCTCCATGCCTTCAGCTGTACAAGTAGTGCAGGCAAACACGGCTTGCCTCTTCACATATCCCTGCAAAATAGAGTATATATTTAAAATCATTGATGAGCTTTAATTTGCTCTAAAATACAATACGACACCTCATTCAACCTTTCTTCAAGGGTATTAATAAACCACTTTGCTCAAGTTACAAATTCTACTCTTCAGAAATGATACTTTGAGGATTTGATTGCAGCCAGAAGAGCATTAATGTGACCAGGTACTGATGCTGGATTACAAAAGGGTCCCCACATCCCAAAAGAGTCCAATACATTGTGCAATGGTACAGAACGACTGTTCTCATACAATCTTTACTAATCTTTTTTAACTTGACCTATTACTTATTATTTACTCCTATACAAGTAATTGTACAATCAGGAGTTTCAATTACTTGACATGCACTATCGCTGTTATTTAGTCCTTGCACCCGAAGATTTGATTCCGATACACAGACCATCTCACAAACATGATGAGGTGTCGTGTTAATCGCACTAGGTATCACTTGTAGCATGAAGTTGAGTATGCACGTTCTGTAGCCTTATCTCTTGCTGATAACCTCTTCATTGCCCGTTATCACATACTCTAAGCATATCGCGTGTATGTTATGTATATAGTGTGATTCAGGATGTGATTCAAGTGATTAGTCACGTTATACACCGTGCAGTGAAATGTATCACTGAATAAGACTGCACTATGGCTTACATTCAAACTAATTCTAGGTAAAAACATTACATTAGTTAACAAATTCATAAATAAACTAAATCAACTGAAGTCTAATGAAGTCTATCAAATCTAAATGAGTATATTAAACATTAAATCTGTACAGACAAGGAATATGTACAGACTAAAAGGTTTGTTTAACTGGTATAGCAGGCTTCTAGATGGGCACTGGCTGGAAATTAATTGTGTGTGTGTAACATACTTGGCCAATTAATCTGATTCATGTATAGCACCAGTGTTCCTACTGTTGAGTTTAATGGTTCTTCATGTCCGGTTCATTTTATACCCAGTACATCAACAATCCCTGTGTTTGCATGAGACCAATAAACTGAACTGAACCATTGCTGAGGATCTTTAAAACTCTCTGGCTTGGTTTAGCCACCTTGGGCTCATGTGTCCCTGAGCATCCCATTCAATGCTCATTGCTTTTCTGTGGCCATCAAGCAAGCTGTAGGTGCACCTTAAAGCAGTGCAGGTAAACTCGCTCTGTAGAAGAAGTGTGTGGACGCACATGGTGCCAGTGTTTAGTGGGACGTTGCTCTTTGTCTCTCACCTGCTGGTAGGAGCACTGGTTGGGGTCACTGCCAGCCAAAACAGCCAGAGCTTCACGAAGCTCTTCCTCATCCTCTTCTACATCCACCACAGACGGGGCAGACTCCTTCCCTTCAGCATCAGCCATTCTTTTAAGCGACGCACAAAAAGAAACCGGTTTAGTGGGCTTAGACAAGAATATAATACTAAAGGTTTATGGACTCCCCATCCTGATGGAGCTCGCGGCACATGCACACATTGGCGGGGTAAACATCACGTGACTTCCGGTTTGGAATTTTGGCGGGATTTTTTTTTTTTTTTATAATTTTATTTTAAGAGTTGTAATTTTTTCTATGTTTATGCGTGGGTGTATGCTACGTTAAATTTTTACATTTTTACTTTTTTTTATTTTCAAAATCAGAATTAAAAAATAATAC
This sequence comes from Hepsetus odoe, assembly GCA_017165825.1. Classification (NCBI taxonomy): domain Eukaryota; kingdom Metazoa; phylum Chordata; class Actinopteri; order Characiformes; family Hepsetidae; genus Hepsetus; species Hepsetus odoe. The sequence goes on along the minus strand of CM029374.1, from coordinate 25,598,743 downwards.
CGTCCGCTGGTCATTGTGTTTGTCAACGAACCTAGAATAAGAGTGCAGCTAAAATCAGTTCATTCCGATTGTAAATATATACCTGCATATAATTATACTACATGTATAAGTGTTTTTACACGGAAACCGTCAAATCCTGTTCACTATTTTACCCTTCATTCAGCACAATCTACTTTAGATCATTTTACACATCATTTCATTACTGCCGAACCATTTTCCTTACACTGAATGAAGTGTATTAACAGATTAAGGTGGGATAAATAAGCATAAGCTTGTCTCTTACCTGCTTCCCTCAGTGGGACAGTGAATGAGCCTCTCTCTGGACCAAACAGTGAACAATGGGCTTCAGTCAGAAAGATCATTATGACACCAAAAACAGCCTTTTGACGTGAAAGTCTGGCACAAACCAGAGGCACTACTATTCAGTATTATTAGGTGCCTTAATTGGCAACTTTAAACACTGTGAATTAATGTACTGAAGCTGTATGCTGATGACATTGCATGAAATAATATATTGTAGGACAATATACAGCAAAAAGACCTGATCAACCATTATTTCTTTCTATTAGTATGAAAATGGTTACAGTGATTTATCACATATGCAAACATACACTTAAAAACAGTATAACATAATTCTATAATTCAAATAAGCTTGAAGTCAATATCTGGCACTGTGTTGTTTTATTCTTGGGGCAGCAGTGACCCAGTGGTTAGGGATTTGGCCCCAGGACTGGAAGGTTGTGGGTTTGAATCTCAGGCCAGCAGGTTGCCCAGAGGTACCCTTGATCAAGGTACCATCCCCATCACTGCTTCTCAGACACTTTCAATAGCTGCCTCCTACTGCATGTGTGTGTATGGGATAAATGCTGTTTCACAATTTTGTTCTCACTTTCACACAGCCTGAGCTCTCTTAGGCAAGCTTTGAAACTTCCACAAGAAGTGAAAATGAGAAGAAATCATGGATGGCTCATGACTTTTGCATTGTACTGTATACATATATGGCTGGGGTTTATTTAGCTCTATTGATGTAATGTGGATTTGTCACAGCATGACTTTTCACTAAGCTTTAGTCATTCATGTCAATCTGCTGTATCTCATAGGCTCAATGATCCATATTCAACTACTACTCTGTGCTGGCCATGGTTCAATCTGTTTATTCTTCTTCTTGTATACTGTTAGATATGTCCTGAGTGGTATTCTTTTCATTTCTTTTGTTATCCAGTGTTGACCAGAGGAGGATGGGATCAACATTTGAGGCTTGGTTCCTCCCAGGGCTTCTTTCTCCAGCTTTAAGGATTTCTTTCTTCCAATCAGCTTGTTGCTTTGAGACACTATCATTTGTCAAAAGTGATTTAGCAACGACATTCAATTTTAACATTAACTGGGATGTTTTTAATGTGCAGTCATCACTTGGGCTTGGGTTGCCTAATTTACAAAAATCTCTGCCATGGCGAGTTTAACCAGAATTCAAGATGATTTACACTAATGGAGTTCTGCAAGTGTCTCCTACGGGTTAAGACTCAGATTTTTATTCTATAGAATCTTTTCTATCCCGCACTTTTTCACTGAGTGTTATCTTTCATGCAAAAACATAGATGTTACGCTAGTTACCGTCTCCTAGAACGCATGCGCAGTCCCAACCGTTAGACTCCACCCTCCACTGTTAAAAAGAAATAGTTCCAGAGAGAATAAATCCACTCCGGGAATTTGTTCCAACTGGATAGACACCCATTAGCGGTGAATTGGGCACGTTGGAGAAACCAGGCGGTTGAAGCAAAATCTCGGACTGGATCTTACTTTCTGAAACTGAAATTTCCGCCTGTGTTGAAAACTAATAACGATCTACACATTACAGCGATCATGCTTGAAGTGTGCCTTTTTATTATATTAAAACCGCAAAGTTATACATTTGTTTTTCATTATATTCTCAATTTGAGAAAAAAGTACAAATATTGAGCCTGCGTGAAAGACGTCGGTTGCATGTTCTCCAGATTGCTTTAAACTCAACATAAAGTTTGTTTTTAAATGAAAAAATACACGTCGTGTTATGTGTTATGATAATCGGCTTACGCTAAACGCATGCGCATTTGCCAGCTTTCCGTTGCCCGGGTAACGCGAAGCGTGAGGCTAGTAGCATTAGCACGGCGGCTGTTTACTGTTAGCTCACATAATACACTTAAAAATGGAGGTAACCTTGTCCATGGACCCTCTTTTCCTAGCCTGGAGCTATTTTAGACGGCGCAAGTTTCAGAAATGTTCGGATATTTGCACAAAAGTGTTAGAAGACAGTCCGTACGATCAGGTGAGTTTGTTTTGGAGCTAGGCTAACGGAGTTTAGCATCGCAGCGCGCTACGCGATCTGTTTTAAGCCGCTAAGCTGATTTGAGGTAAACCACTTTTAAAACAAAAACCGTCTGCTTGTCTAACTACTAGTGGAGCCTGACATTACATAATATACATTGCAAACATTGGGTATAAATCATATTCTGTAAAATGAGTGGAAAAGGTTTTTTTCGTAATGTATGTCAGGTCCAGTCCTGACAGAATTAAGCATTATCTCTCACTTTACTACCCATATATATTAATATCTCTTTCTGCTTTACATTTATTTTTTGCCAAGGAGCATGATGCTTCACTTCATGTTTCTGAGGTAACAACCAATCTGTGCCTGTTTACGTTTTATGAAGGTGTCTCCAGTTCCCTTGCTATCAAGCCCACTAATGATACGGGGACATGCTAGTAGGCAGAAACCTAACCATAACACCCTCCTCACCCTCCACTGTTATGTACATGTTGAAAACTAATAGTGATCTACACATTAGGGTGACCCTGCTTTTAGTTCTCCTTTTCATAGACATAGAAACCACACAATCATTTGAGCCTTGCATATGTTCTCCATGGCAAAGTTGTAGAAGACACAGTACTTGTCAATGAAGAAAAAAATCTAATGTTGAGTCTGCATGAAAGACACTGGTTTCATTTTCCCCTGATTGCTTTAGGCGGCTTGGAGCCTGAAGACAAGGGCTCTGACTGAGATGGTCTACATCGATGAGGTGGAAGTAGATCAGGAGGGGATTGCAGAAATAATGTTGGATGAAAGTTCAATTGCACAAGTTGCACGTGAGTAGCATCTAATGTTCTCATAAATGGCATCAGTAAAAATAGAACCTTAAATGTTTTGTTGTGAGATTAACCAATCTTTTTTTCCGTTCAGGACCTGGAACATCACTGAGACTCCCTGGAACAAGCCAGGGTGGAGGACCTACTCCAGCTGTCAGGTGCATTAGGATGGTTTATTTTGAGTAATAGGTCAGTTAGTAAAAGTTGCCTGTATTGTTTAATGTCTCTGTGTTCCCCATATATACTTGTTTTATGGGAACAGCTACTACTGTTCACTGCTTACTTTTTGTGTATCACATTGTCATGAATCTAAATGTATTTTTATTTCATAAACATCTGTCAAACATAAGTCAAAAAGAAAAAAATGAAGAAAAATTTGAATCCATAGGCTCTCATTCATTATTCTAGGTAAGCCTAAAGCCTAAATTAATTTCTGTGTTATTCAGAGTGGAAGGCTGCTTGACCTTCATTGACAACCAATTTTAGGTTTTTTAATTAGAATGGATTTGTTTGCTGTGTTTTAGACCAATGACCCAGTCAGGACGTCCCATTACAGGATTTGTAAGACCTAGCACTCAGTCAGGTAGACCCGGAACTATGGAGCAAGCCATCAAAACACCCCGAACTGCCAACACTGCCCGTCCAGTTACCAGTGCATCTGGCAGATTTGTTCGATTGGGCACGGTAGGGTATTAAAGAGTCTAGTTTAAACAATTTGTGAGCATATTTTGTAATTCGAACTCATGGTTTTGCATATTGTTTCAAAGTTGTAGTCACCTGTACTGTCATTTCAGGCCTCTATGCTTACAAATCCAGATGGACCATTTATAAACTTGTCCAGGTTAAATCTGGCCAAGTATTCCCAGAAACCAAATTTATCAAAGGTATTTCAAAGTGAATTAAAATGTGAAAGTGATTAATTATATCATGAATGGCAGCAGTGCCCAAAGATCAAAATTTCTTTTCCATCTGTTTTCTCTTTTACTCTCTAGACATTATTTGAATACATCTTCCATCATGAAAACGATGTTAAAAATGTAAGTCAAATTACTACAAATTAGATGTTAGCTTCTTGTTTGCAGTTCATGCATGTTATATCTAACTATGGAACCTTTTTAGGCATTGGACCTGGCTGCCCTCGCCACTGAGCATGCCCAGTTCAAAGACTGGTGGTGGAAAGTTCAACTTGGCAAATGTTATTACAGGTCTATTATTACCGTTGCTATTTGTCATTGTATAAATATAGTCCATTAATTGTATACTTATGATCTTATATTAGGATCTTAAGTGAAACGTTTGCCTTTTCAGACTTGGTTTGTATCGTGAGGCTGAAAAACAATTCAGATCAGCTCTCAATCATCAAGAGTTTGTAGATACCTACCTCTACCTTGCAAAGGTAATGTTTCCATCCCATTCCATTTACAATCCTTTCACCTAAACAATGGAACTGTAAAAATAGGAAATAATTTTTATAATTTTCTTGTTACACAGGTATATCAGCGACTGGATCAGCCGATAACGGCCCTGAACCTGTTTAAACAAGGACTGGATCATTTCCCCGGAGAAGTTACTTTGCTCACTGGAATTGCTCGCATTCATGAGGCATGAGTTAATATCAGAGTATCATCATTGGGACATGACCTTGTATCACCACTTTTTGTACTTTTTTGCATCATTTGAAAAGTCCAGTTGCTCTTTAAATTGTGTTAAAAAATCATGATTAATGGACCTATCGAGGCAGTCCAAGTATACATGGGGGAAAAAAAACTATCTACATTAACTGATTATTAAAGTTAAGAGTGTTTCTCTTGTAAAGTTACATTTATGTCAATATAAGCCTTTGTTCCAACAGCGATGCTACACAAACTCATTAATATACATGTTATTTATATCTACATGTTAATGAGAAAAAGAGCAGCATTGTATCCTCTCCCAAGTACAGTAGCTCAAAACTGTGGTCCCTTTCAGGAGATGAATAACATCACTTCAGCGACAGAGTACTACAAAGATGTTTTAAAGCAGGACAATACACATGTGGAGGCCATTGCCTGCATCGGAAGCAACCACTTCTACACAGACCAGCCAGAAATCGCTCTGCGTTTCTACAGGTTTGTAATTTTGTTTTATTTTAAAAATGTATTTACATTGCAGTCCACACATTAGCAAAGTGCAAACAAATGATAGCTTTTAGGCTTCTGTGGTTACTGCAGCTGGTTAGTCTCTCTCTTCATTTACCTGTTTCTTCTACTCTTTCTTGCACACAGACGGTTGCTGCAAATGGGTGTGTATAACTGCCAGCTGTATAATAACCTGGGCCTATGCTGCTTTTATGCCCAGCAGTATGATATGACTCTGTCCTCCTTTGAAAGGGCATTAGCCCTGGCTTCAAGTGATGAGGAACAAGCAGACGTCTGGTACAATCTTGGACACGTTGCAGTGGTGCGTCTGCTCTAACAAAACCCTGTTCAAAGATAAATGATTTTGTGAATTAAATGTGAAATGAACCACTTTTGTGGTACGAGGGCTATTCATCTGTTGTTTTGTGATATCTCTTGCTCTCACAGGGTATAGGTGACTTGCCTCTTGCCTATCAGTGCTTTAAACTAGCTTTGGCTTTCAACAACGATCACGCTGAAGCTTACAACAACTTAGCAGCACTGGAGTTGCGGAAAGGCCGTATTGAGCAGGTGAGATGTTACAGTCTGAATAAATCACCAGGACTGTTCAACAGAAGGGTGGAGATTTGGGACTCATTCAACTGAAGCAATGTAATGAAATGTGTGTGTATTCGGTAGTCCATGACAAAAAAAAAAAACTGAATTAAAAGACTCTTATGTAATATACCTCAGATCTAAAGGGGTTCAGTGAGTCTTTGCAGTGGCACGAAAGAATTGCTTAATTTGAGTAGGTTTAAATGATAACATTTGCATCTTCTTTGTCTTCATACAGTCAAAAGCTTTCCTTCAGACAGCGGCATCACTGGCTCCTCACATGTATGAACCACATTTCAACTTTGCAATACTGTCAGATAAGGTATGGATTACTGATCTTTTATTTTTATTGGTCTCATTGCAGGGATTTTCCTAGCAAAAGCAACATTTATTTCATAAATAAAAAGACTAATTATAATTGTATCCCCACCATTTGCATATGTGTCTTGTGTGATTGTGTGTGAAACAGGTGGGTGATCTCCAGAGTAGCTACATGGCTGCCCAGAAGTCTGAGGATGCTTTCCCTGAACATGTTGACACTCAGCAGATCCTGAAGAACTTAAGGCACCACTTTGCTGTTTTATGAGTTGACAAGCCCAAACTTTTAATATGATTCAAGTGAAAAGAACGAGCAGAGCAGATCCAAATGATGCTTAGACAGGCTTATAGATTCTAGCTGCATTTGATGCTTGTTTTCTTACAGGTAGTTCAAAGACGTATTGGCAGGAAAGCTTGTTGCAGTGGTTGGGATCATTTTTTTATCATATAGTATACAAGAAGTCTAAAAAAGGCTTGAAGGAAGTCACTGTCAGCAAACACACAGACAGAGTAAAGAAACACTTGAGTTTTTGAAGGGAAGTGTTATTCCAGTGAGTATAAAGTCTCTTGTAACTTTGTAAAAAAAGGTATTTTGCAAAACAAGTGTACAAAGTCATTAAGGAAGTAAAATGAAGTATATTTGAAGAATATAAATGAAGGAAGTATATTTAAGAGTATGAGTAAGTGCAATAAGTCAATGCCATTTAAGATGAATTAGAAAATAGATTCCACTCAGTATGTTTTTTTGGATTATTGATTCTCCAGCTCCTGAAAGATTGCTGCCAGTGAACAATAAAATCAATCAACCGTAAAAAAGCGGGTGTGTCCATTGTTAACTTTAGGTAGAGATGGCCCAAGACCCACTCTTCAGCAGCCTTGTGATGTCCTTACAATCACCTAAACCTCACCTAATACCTCACCAGTTAGCTTCTGTCAAAACTGGACACACAATCCAGAGGTCTAACTAAAATAAGATAAATTCACTCAAATATTCGTCTTATTCAGGCAAAAAAAAGGGATAGGGTCCAGCACCGCCCGCAACCCTAATCGGGACAAGTGCCTGAGAAAATGAGAGAGATCAGTGAGAGTGGTAGTTACTCAGAATAAAAATGGAATTGTAGTGAAACGATGAGAATTTTAGACATTAGGTCATCGTACAGTCTTGCACTTAAACACCCCAGTCACATCAATAATGTTTTGTTAATTTAAGTAAAAATGAGTGCACATCCTTTGATGGAAACCATAAAATCTGCCATCAGACTTTCTGTGCTTTAGCAGAAATCTGGCATCTTACCAGAGCACCCAAAATTTGCATCCAGTATTGGTGCATTTTCATGGAGTCTCTGGTGTTTCAGTTATTTTCATCTCACAAATCCATTTTAGTGGGTGTGAACAAGGCATATCATTCCAGGACTTCATCGGGTTTACGTTGGGATACATGGCTGCACAATCCTCAATGCCCAAGTCATCATTTGGCTCTCCGTCCATCCAGTTTCTGTAAACAAAACCTTTTATCTTCTTAGCACAAAAAGGCTACAGACTCCATTAATGAGGCATTCATTTTACTAGTTTGTTCAATCTGATTTGCTGATGGCGATGCTTGTTTGAAATGGTAGATAAAACATTTTGAACCAAACACAATTCACAGCCTCTCAGTGCCCAGAGTTATCTATAATGTGCTCTGTCTCTTATGTGAGAAGGTCAGCAATTGCAGCACATAATATCTATGAAGGAGGTTTTAGACAAAAAGGTTTGAATACTGATGTAGCAAATAAAGATAAAATAAATACCCTTCGGTCACAATGGTCCCGCTGAACCATTTCCAGACCCCCTCTGTTTGGTCATCTGTCAGTCCCATCCAGAATCCATTTTGATAACTAAATGGTAAATTATAGTTCAGGGCCCTTAAGGTGTCAGAAATGAAGTCCTATGAATGAGAACAAACAGAACATGAAGATAAGGTTCATTGCAAATCAATATGGTAAATACAGCAGATTCTGTTAATTAAAGTGAAAGTGACTATTCTTGTCACCGTGCATAGCACAACACAGCGAAATTCAACCTCTGCATTTCACCCATACACACACATGCAACAGGGGGCAGTTATTGAAAGTGCCCGGGGAGCAGTGATGGGGACGGTACCTTACTGAGGAGTAACTCAGGGCAATCTACTGCTGAGGGAATCGAACCCACAATCTTAGAAGCCAGGTTCAACTCCCTATAGCATTATAGATGAGTATTATTAATGTGTGTGGGGGGTGGGGCTTCCAGCCCACTTCCAACCTTTCACCGCATGTGTTAGGACATGTGTTAGGTTTCAGTACCCCCCCCCCCCTTATCTTGGTTAGGATAAGCCCATTTTAGAATGACGGATGTGTGCTTTCTAAACCCTCTACAAAGAAAAGTGTAAGATCACCTGTTCGTCACGTTACTCTATGACTAGTAAATCGGCTCCTTTTTTGGTGCACTCTTCTCTGCCTCCAGCCCAATCCTTGCGTGGCAAAGTGTCTGAAACCGCAAAGAAATAGCAGGTGCGGTTCATCAGCAGCCAGTGTGTTGGGCACTCGCCGGAATTCTCCTCTGTTATAATAAGAAATGAGAAAAGAATAATTGACCACTGTAACGATAACAGAATGATTTACTCTTTTTTGTGAAAGTCTGAGGTTGTACATCTATAAGGATTTTTACAAGAGGTGGCTATTTAACCATTGTTATGTGTTACTGTGGACGCTTGCTCATGACCGAAACTCACCAAGATTACTGAGCAGGGACCTGAGTTTCCTTTTCTCTTCTTGTAAATTCCGATTCTGAGTTTGCTTCTCATTCTTCAGTCTTGTGTTCATGCCCAGATTTTGCCTCAGAGGTTTTATCAGTTTTGCATCCTCAAAACTGTCCTGAACTGACCCTAAACACCAGCTCCATCACAAAGAAAACCCAGCAGCGTCTCTACTTCCTCCACAGACTGAGGAGAGCCCATCTTCCTGTCTGTCTTTACTTTCTGGTTTGGGAACTGCAATGTCTCCGACCCCAAGTCCCTACAATGGGTAGTGAGGACAGCTGAGAAGATCATTATGTTCAGGACATTTTCACCACTTGCATCCGCAAGGCATACAGTATTGTGGATGAACTCACGCATCCATCCCCCACACTCTTCTCTCTCCTGCTGTCTGGGAAAGGTTTCTGTAGCATACGTGCCTCCACTACCAGAATGGGGAACAGTTTCTTCCCCCTGAACATTAGGCTGTTAAATCAGAACTGATTCTTCATCCCCCAGCTCCACTCATACACCTGTATCTGCTCATACAGCTGTAGCTACCTACTTCCTGCTGTTTGCACACACATATTTATTTGTAATATTTATATTCTGCACTACGCACTTTATAAATGATGCTTTTACTGATACTTCATTACAACACTGCTGCTCTATACATTCATGTACACAGTGGCTCTGTCTCTGTCGGATGAACGTTTCCTGTCCTCTGTTGTGCAGTTGGTTTTGCGCTGATTGTTGTCTGTCTACACTTGTTAGTCCTGTCTGCACTTGTCTTGTGTTCTATGTGATGTGAGTGTTGGCCCGGTTACATGAGATGTCATCTTATGTGTAGCACCAGGATCCTGAAGGAACGTTGTCTCATTTCACTGTGCGCTGTGAATATGGCTCAAATGACAATAAGATCTACTTGTAATTGTACTTGATCACAGTACTTGTACTTCTCATTAATGCTTGGAAAAAGCTTTTTTTTTAACTACATATTTTGTAACTGGACATCTATAGATTACTAATAATGGTACTGTTTAAACTGTCCACACTTTATATAATCCCTGCAAGGATTGTTCAACAAAACAATCTGATGTGCTCAACATGCCACTTACCCTAGATATAGTCTAATCAAACATGCTTCAGATAAAACCCCTCAAACCACCTCCACTGTTATGGTGCCCTAGATATGGTTTAGGACATAGTATGACTTATGTGAGCCACAAAAATGAAGTAAACCCCACCAATAAAGATAGCCGTTTCAGATCAAAGCTATTTTTCCTAAAGCAGTCATATTCAAGTCAAGTTCAAGTAGGTTTTACTTCTAACGTTATATAGAACACAAGACAAGTGCAGACAGGATGAACAAGTGCAGACAGACTACAAGCAGTTAAAAACAAACAATTGCACAACAGAAGAAACTGAGGGATTTTTAAGGATCTGGTTTCTCTATACTTATGATGTTCATTGCCAAAAGAAAAGCCAATTTAGATCAGCGCTTAGCTTACTGAGGTGATTTGTGAAAAAAGTCTTGCGCTATCTAAAAGCTGTTTGGTAGCACACTGGAAATTCTAGTTCTTATTATAGTGTCCTGAAACCCAGTGACATGTCTGGGCCACCTTAACAAAGAGCAAGATTTGAATTAAGCAAATTAAGAAAAGTTTAGCAGGTCTATTTAAATATGAAAGACTGGATGTCAGTTGATTTCTGGAGTTGTCTCACAGCATAAATGTATAACTATAGAAGCAAAATTCTGTCTTTTTTTTTTTTTTTTTAGTTAAGTGTCACAATAAGGAATATCCACTGTGTGTTGTAATCAAGGGGTCAGTCTAGAGTTTAAGTCTAAGTGTGCTAAAACACTGCCCCGTCTATAAGATTACATTCCATTTACATTTTCTCATTTAGTCTTTACTTTAATCCAAAGCACCTTGCAAGTGAGGAATGGAAAAATAGTCTGTAAAGTGAATTATTTCAACAGAAATGATCAATTAAATGAGAGCTTAACATATTATACATATATATAATAGCCTCAGAGACAAGACTGAGGCAATTTCTTATAGCAATTACTGTCTGTAATTGCTATAAGAAACAAGAATAGTCAAATTACAAGAAGTAATCAGACAAACACTGACTTACCTTTCAAATAAAGAGGATGTTCACCTGCAGTGAAGTCATTGTAAACATCTATTGCAATGAAGTCATCATGAACATCATTATTATACGCCCCTGTGACATGGTCTTTGGGGGTATCTGAAGTGATCATTTTATAAAACAGTTCTAGAAACTGCATTATATGTCTATGCTCTGTTCTCACAGCACATGAAATCCCTTCTTCTGTTTGTCCAAACAAGGTCACCAGTTGCTGGTGGTTGGAGTTATGCTTGTTGCTCCAGGTGTTCAGTGAGGTAATGTGATAAAAAGGTACACAATTTTATGCCAATATATACAAGTATGTGTATATATATACAGTACTGTGCAAAAGTTTTAGGCAGGTGTGGAAAGAATGCTGTAAACAAAGAATGCTTTCAGGAATGGAAGTGTTCATCATTTAATTACTAATCACAATTATATCCTTTCCATTTACATGTGTCTGTGTGAAACAGTTGGGTGATCTCCAGAGTAGCTACATGGCTGCCCAGAAGTCTGAGGGTGCTTTCCCTGAACATGCTGACACTCAGCAGGTCCTGAAGAACTTAGGGAACCACTTTGCAGTTTCAAACTTTTAATATCATTCAAGTGAAAAGAACGAGCAGAGCAGATCCAAATGATGCTTAGACAGGCTTATAGATTCTAGCTGCATTTGATGCTTATTTTCGTACAGGGAGTTCAAAGACGTATTGGCAGGAAAGCTTGTTGTTAGTGGTTGGGATCATTTTTTTATCATATAGTATAAAAAAAGTCTAAAAAAGGCCAGAAGGAAGTCACTGTCAGCAAACACATAGACAGAGTAAAGAAACACTTGAGTTTTTGAAGGGAAGTGCTATTCCAGTGAGTATAAAGTCTCTTGTAACATTGTAAAAAAAAAGGTATTTTGTAAAAAAAGTGTACAACGTCATTAAGGAAGTAAAATGATGTGAATTTAAGTATATTTAAGAGTAAGATTGTTTCAATTCTACCAGTAATTCTACCACAATGTCCATTTGAATAGCTCATACAATAACAGTCCAATCAGTCTGTACAGTGTCAGAGTGATTTAGTACCTTAAATAGGGTAAGTGCAATAAGTCAATGCAATTTAAGATGAATCAGAATATGGTCCAACTAAAGGTACACATGACCAGATTACTGTTGCTTGCGCTCAGTATGTTTTTAGGAGAATTGATTCGCCAGCATTGATTCTCGCAGCGGTGGCTTAGTGGATAGGGAGTTGGCCCTGGTTCAGAAGATTGTGGGTTCAAACCCCTTCCCGGTGGGTTGCCCTGAGGTACCCTTGAGCAAGGTGCCATCCTCATCAGTTCACTCCTCCCTGCGATAGGCTGGCGACCTGTCCAGGGTGTTCCCCGTCCTTCGCCCTGTGTGAGCTGGGATGGACTCCAGCACCCCCCTGTGACCCTAATTAGGACAAGTGGCCCTGACAGTGACTGACTGACTGACTCAGAACAATAAAATCAGTTTCATCCATACAAAAGGGGATGTGTCCATTGCTCACCTTGGGTAGAGATAGCACAAGATCCACTTTGGCTGGCCAATGCAGTGTGATTGTCACTGGTTCTTCTGGCAATGCTTTGGATCGTGGGTTTTCATGTTACTAAACCCTGTTTAATGACCAACTATCTCTCATCATGGCAACAATATTCCCTAATGGTGCTTGCCACCTAATACCTCACCAGTTAGCTTCCATCAAAACTGAACAGACAGTCCAGAAGTCTAATTAAAATAAGAAATATTCACTTATTCAGTCTTATTCAGAAAATAATTGGGATAGGCTCCAGCTCCACCCGCAACCCTAATAATGACAAGTGGCTGAGAAAATGAGTGAGAGAGAATTATTCAGAATAAAATGGAACTGTTGGGGCAGCGGTGGCCTAGTGGTTAGGGAGTTGTCCCTGCATTGGCAGATTGTGGGTTCGATTCCTTCACAAGTAGGTTGCCCTGAGGTACCCTTGAGTAAGGTACTGTACCTGTCACTGCTCCCCGGGCGCTTTTAATAGCTGCTGCACGGTGTTTGAGTGCATGGGTTAAATGCAGAGGTCCAATTTCGTTGTGGTTCACGTGTGCTGTGCTGTGACCTCACAATGACAAGGGTTTTCACTTTAATGAGAATTTTGGACATTAATTAGGTCACTGTACAGTCTTGCACTTAAACATCCCAGTCACATTAATAATGTTTAATTGATTAAGTGAAAATTAGTGCACATCCTTTGATGGAAACATAAAATGCGCCATAAATTATGCTGCAAAATAGACTGCATCACTGCAGTAACTGCATCAGACTTCTTGCGCTTTAACAGAACACTGGCATCTTACCAGGGCACCCAAAATTTGCATCCAGTATTGGTGGATTATCATCGAGTCTCTGGTGTTTTAGTTATTTTCATCTCACAAATCCATTTTAGTGGGTGTGAACAAGGAACATCATTCCAGGACTTCATTGGGTTTCTCGAAGGGTACACGGCCGCACAATCCTCAATGCCCAAGTCATCATTTGGCTCTCCATCCATCCAGTTTCTGTAAACAAAAACCTTTTATCTTCTTACCACAAAAAGGCTACAGACTTCATGAAGCAGTAGAGGTAAGTGATGTTAGTTTAAAGCCATTCTTATACATGATTATATATGTAGGATGTTTCTCAAATCAAAGTGGTGTGATTAGGGCTCCTGGAGTCACTTTTAATTTTACTAGTTTGTTAAATCCGCTTTGGCCATAGCTGATTGAAATGGTAGATATAATATTTTGAACCAATCACAATTCACAGCCTCTCAGTGCCCAGAGTTATCTATAATGTGCTCTGTCTCTTATGTGAGAAGGTCAGCAATTGCAGCACATAATATCTATGAAGGAGGTTTTAAATGAAAAAAGTTTGAGAACTGATGTAGCAAATAAAGATAAAATAAATACCCTTCGGTCACAATGGTCCCATTGAGCCATTTCCAGACCCCCTCTGTATGGTCATCCTTCAGTCCCATCCAGAATCCATTTCGATAACTAAATGGCAAATTATACCTCATGGCCTTTAAGGTGTCAGAAATGAACTCCTACGCATTAGAACAAACAGAACATGATTTTTAGATTCATGTAATATTGCAGTAAATACAGCAGATTATATTAATAAGGTAGAATTATAGATGAGTGTGGTTAATGTCCTGAGGGGTGCAAATAAACCAAAAATGATTTCTCTCATATCTCAAGCTACTTTCACTATAGGGCACCTATTTCTACTTGCCCTTGATTGAATACGTTTTATCAACAGACGTGAACTGTGGACCTTTAACCTTCATCCTTGACCACCAACCAGTACTGCACTAATACAGAGGGAGATTGTTTAAATGAATTATAGAGAAGTAAAGCATTGTTTCTCCAAAATAATATTTCAGCACTTTAAACTGACACAGCATTTTATTTTTTATTTTTTGGCCAACACTGGAAAAATGTTCTTCCTTTGCAATGTACAGACTGAGCTCTATGGGGACAAAAGTATAAAGCTCATGTCCTACATGTCTGATGTTTTCACCTTGTACATGTTTGATATGTTTTTGTGCCAAAAAAGCCATTTCATTTTTACATGACTTCTTCCAGCCTTTTGCCTTTCGCCATGGGACAAGGTTTCAGTACCACCCCCCCTTGTCTTGGTTAGGATAAGCCCATTTTAGAATGACGGATGTGTGCTTTCTAAACCCTCTACAAAGAAAAGTGTAAGATCACCTGTTCGTCACGTGACTCTATGACTAGTAAATCGGCTCCTTTTTTGGTGCACTCTTCTCTGCCTCCAGCCCAATCCTTGCGTGGCAAAGTGTCTGAAACCGCAAAGAAATAGCAGGTGCGGTTCATCAGCAGCCAGTGTGTTGGGCACTCGCCGCAGTTCCCCTCTGTTATAATAAGAAATGAGAAAAGAATGATTTACTCTTTTTTATGAAAGTCTGAGGCTGTACATCCATAATTTTTAAGGATTTTTACAAGAGGTGACTATTTAACCATTGTTATGTGTTATGTGCTGGGGCAGTGGTGGAATAGTGGTTAGGGAGTTGGCCATAGGATCAGAAGATTGGGGGTTCGAACCCCTTACCAGTAGGTTACCCTTGAGCAAGGTACGGTCCCTGTCACTGCTCCCCAGGCACTTTCATAGCTGGCTCCTGCTGCATGGTGTTTGTGTGCATGGGTTAAATGCAGAGGTCCAATTTTGTTGTGGTTCACTTTGTGCTGTGCTTTGACCTCGCAATGACGAGAATAGTCACTTTCACTTTCACTGTGGATGCTTGCTCATGACCGAAACTCACCAAGATTACTGAGCAGGGACTTGAGTTTCCTTTTCTCTTCTTGTAAATTCAGATTCTGAGTTTGCATCTCATTCTTCAGTCGCGTTTCCGTGCCCAGATTTTCTCTCAAAGATTTGATCAGTTTTGCGTCCTCGTTCTGTCTGTCCTGAAGGGTCTTTTTGGACTCGATCAGGTTTTTGTGGTCTCCTCTGAGTTGTGCGAGTTGAGAGTTGACTATTGATGAGTTGAAGGACAAGCTGTCATGATTGACTGTCACCCTGTTAACTGAGGGAATTATAGTGTTAGTCTTTGCCATGGTCTTAGTGGGTTTCTCTTTAACTGAACATGTGCTAAACCAAAAACCCATTTGAATTATATATACACTCACTTTGAACACTCAGTCCGATTATGATGAAGAGAAACACAGCACTGAGGAGGCCCAGAATTATAGCTGCCAAATGATACGACTTTGACCTGGGTTCATCTCTGACCACGTACCTGGTCACTACAAGAGTAAACAGTGAATAACATCGCTCAATGCATTCTTTCAAAGTAATTATGTCATGTGCCACATATACCACTATAAGTCTAGGTTTCTCATGAATGCCTGGAAAAAGCTTTTTTTAACTACATATTTTGTAACTGGAAATCTATAGATTACTAATCATGGTACTGCTTCAAATCTGATGAGCTCAACATGCCACTTATCCTAGATATAGTCAAATAAAACATGCTTCAAACCAAACCCCTCAAACTACCTCCACTGTTATGGTGCCATAGGATGTGCTTTAGGACACAGATGTGGTTTTAGGTATGACTTATGTGAACCATCAAAATAAAGTAAACCCTACTATTAAGGACAACCATTTCAGATCAGAGCTGTTGTTCATAAAGCAGTCTCATGGAGGTATTTTTAAGGATCTGGTGACTCTATATGTATGATGTTCGTTGTCAAAAAAGCCAGTTTACATCAGTGCTTAGCCTACTGAGTTTGTTTGTGAAAAAAGTCTTGTGCTATTTAAAAAATGTTTGGTTGCACACTGGAAGTTCTGATTATTATTGAAGACCATTAGTAGTGTCCTAAAACACAGTGACATGTCTGGGCTACCTTAACAAAGAGCTAGATTTGAAGATGAAGATGAAGAAGATGAAGTTTAGCAGGTCTATTTAAATATGAAAGCCTGGATGACTGTTGATTTTTTAGGAGTTGTCTCACAGCACAAATTTATAACTATAGAAGTAAAGGTCTTTTTTTTTTTTTTTTAGGTGTCACAAAAAGGAATATCCATTGTGTGTTATTCAGTTACCTAATTAAGGGGTCAGTCTAGAGTTTAAGTCAGTTGAAAGTCCAAAGTGTGCTACAACACTGCCCGGACTATACGATTAGATTCCATTTACTTTTTCTCATTTAGTCTTCACTTTAATCCAAATCATCTTGCAAGTGAGGAATGGAAAAATAGTCTGTAAAGTGAATTATTTCAATAGAAATGATCAATTGAATGAGTGCCTAAAATTGATAATGGTATCACTAGAATGACCTGTTCCTCACTGTAATGGGAGCAGCAATTTAAAATAGATATATTATATAAAAGCCTCAGAGACAAGACAGTCTGTAATTGCTATAGAAAATCAGAACTCAGACCCTCTTCATTTTAAGGGACAAACACTGACTTACCTTTTGAATAAAGAGGATGCTCATCTGCAGTGAAGTCATCATGAACATCTATATCATTATTATACGCCCCTGTGACATGGTCTTTGGGGGTATCTGAAGAGATCATTTCTAGAACAGTTCCAGTAATTGAAATATATGTCTATGCTCTGTTCTCACAGCACATAAAATCCCTTCTTCTGTTTGTCCAAACAAGGTCACTGTACTTTCTGGCACTTGCTGGTGGGTGGACTAATGCTTGTTGCAGCAGGTGGTCATGTGAGGTACACAATTTTATACCAATATATACAAGTATATGTGTGTGTGTGTGTGTGTGTGTGTGTATATATATATATATATATATAGATAGATAGATAGATAGTACTGTGCAAAGGTTTTAGGCAGGTGTGAAAAAATGCTGTAAACAAAGAATACTTTCAGAAATATAAATAATGATTATCAATAAATTATCAATAAATATTGTTTATCAATTTACAAAATGCAAAGTGAGCGAACAAAATAAAAATCTAAATCAATATTTGGTGTTACTAACTTTTGCCTTCAAACCAGCATCAGTTCTTCTAGGTACACTTGCACAAAGTCAGGGATTTTGTAGGACTATAGTCGGTGTCTGATCAACCAGTTTTACCAAACAGGTGCTGATGATCATCAATGTCACATGGAGGTTGAAACACAGTCATGTTTGGAACGACGACCAGCTGAGTTCCTTCAAACACTGTGTGTAAGTGTACCTAGAAGAACTGTGTGTATTCTCTGCATTTAACCCACACACCGTGCTGCAGGGGGCAGATATGTCCAGCACCTGGGGAGGAGTGACGGGGACAGTACCTTGCACCACGGGTACTTCAGGGCAACCAACTGGTCTGGGACTCGAACCCACAATCTTCCAGTGCTTGGGCAACCTCCCTAACCACTAGACCACTGCTATATATTACAATAAGGCCAATGCCAATCCCAGTATAGTTTAAAACTATTTTACAATTTTCAAGTTTATATGAGCAATTTCCAGCCTTCCTTATTCCCCAAAGGATTAGCAGGTTCTGAAGGTCGTGGGCTGGATTCCCAGCTGGGGTAATCCACACAGTGAGACCAAGGGGGAGTGGTCGACAAGGCAGGGAGAGAAGTTTAATTGGGACGTAGCCTGAATATGATCGTTGTAGCTCCGCCTATTCAGGGCAACATCAAAATAATTAGTTCAAGTAACCCAACGGTGGCGATGTCCCCAATAATTAGTTCAAAATGCCGTTTTGAAGTTGTCCAAATTATAGTTATTATCAATAATATATACAATAATATACTCCTCCTTGAACCGCCACCTTATCGTGGTGGAGGGGTTTGCGTGTCCCAATGATCCTGGGAGCTATGTTGTCCGGGGCTTTATGCCCCTGGTAGGGGCACCCAAGGCAAACAGGTCCTAGGTGAGGGAAGAGACAAAGAGCGGTTCAGAGGACCTCTTATGATGTATAAAATCTTTGGAAGACGTTCTCCCTCGCCCGGACGTGGCCTTACCGGGGCCTCCCTCTGGAGCCAGGCCTGGAGGTGGGGCCCGCTGGCGAGCGCCTGGTGGTCGGGCCTTCACCCATGGGGCCCGGCCGGGCTTAGCCCGAAGAGGCAACATGGGTCCCCCTTCCCATGGGCTCACCACCTGTGGGAAGGGCCAAAGAGGTCGGGTGCGTTGTGAGCTGGGCGGTGGCCGAAAACCGGGGCCTTGGCGGTCCGATCCTCGGCTGCAGAAGCTGGCTCTAGGGACGTGGAACGTCACCTCTCTGGTGGGGAAGGAGCCTGAGCTAGTGCACGAGGTTGAGCAGTTCCAGCTAGATATAGTTGGACTCACCTCGACGCACAGCTTGGACTCTGGAACCAGTCTCCTTGAGAGGGGCTGGACTCTTTTCCACTCTGGAGTTGCCACCGGTGAGAGGCGCCGAGCAGGTGTGGGCATACTTATTGCCCCACGGCTTGGGGCCAGTACATTGGGGTTTACCCCAGTAGATGAGAGGGTGGCGGCCCTCCGCCTTCGGGTCGGGGGACGGGTCCTTAGTGTTGTCTGTGCTTATGCGCCAAACAGCATTCTGGACTACCCACCCTTTCTGGGGTCTCTGGGGGGGGCGCTAGAGAGCGTCCCTCCTGGTGACTCCATCGTTCTGCTGGGGGACTTCAATGCTCACGTGGGTAATGACAGTGACACCTGGAAGGGCGTAATTGGGAGGAATGGCCCCCCCGATCTGAACCAGAGCGGTGTTTTGTTATTGGACTTTTGTGCTCGTCACGGATTGTCCATAACGAACACCATGTTCAGGCATAAGGATATCCACATGTGCACCTGGCACCAGGACACCCTAGGCCGCAGTTCAATGATCGGCTTTGTGGTTGTGTCATTGGACTTGCGGCCCCATGTCTTGGACACTCGGGTAAAGAGAGGGGCGGAGCTTTCAACCGACCATCACCTGGTGGTGAGTTGGCTTTGTTGGTGGGGGAGGATGCCGGTCAGGCCTGGTAGGCCCAAACGCATCGTGAGGGTCTGCTGGGAACATCTGGCAGAGTCCCCTGTCAGGAAAAGCTTCAACTCCCACCTCCGTCAAAGCTTTAACCACGTCCCGGGGGAGGTGGGGGACATTGAGTCTGAATGGACTATGTTCCGCGCCTCCATTGTCAAGGCGGCTGACCGGAGCTGTGGCCGGGAGGTGGTCGGTGCCTGTCACGGTGGCAACCCTAGAACCCGTTGGTGGACACCAGCGGTGAGGGATGCCATCAAGCTGAAGAAGGAGTCCTACCGGGCCTTTTTGGCCAGCGGGGCTCCGGAGGCAGCTGATAGGTACCGACAGGCCAAGCGGAATGCGGCTCTGGTGGTTGCTGAAGCAAAAACTCGGGCATGGCAGGAGTTTGGAGAGGCCATGGAGAAGGACTTCCAGACGGCTTCGAGGAAATTCTGGTCCACCATCCGGCGTCTCAGGAGGGGAAAGCAGTGCACGGTCAACACAGTGTATAGTGGGGATGGTACGCTGCTGACCTCGACTCGGGATGTTGTGGGTCGGTGGGGGGAGTACTTCGAAGACCTCCTTAATTCCACCAACATGCCTTCCGAGGAGGAAGCAGAGCCTGGGGACATCGAGGTGGACTCTTCCATCTCTGGGGTCGAGGTTGCCAAGGTGGTCAAAAAGCTCCTTGGTGGCAGGGCTCCGGGAGTGGATGAGATCCGCCCAGAGTTCCTCAAGGCTCTGGATGTTGTAGGACTGTCTTGGCTGACACGCCTCTGCAACATCGCATGGACATCGGGGACGTTGCCTCTGGATTAGCAAACCGGGGCAGTGGTCCCCCTCTTTAAGAAAGGGGACCGGAGGGTGTGTTCCAATTATCGAGGGATCACACTTCTCAGCTTCCCGGGGAAAGTCTATTCAGGGGTCCTGGAAAGGAGGGTCCGTCGGATAGTCGAACCTCAGATCCAGGAGGAGCAATGTGGTTTTTGTCCAGGTCGCGGAACAGTGGACCAGCTCTACACCCTTAGCAGGGTCCTGGAGGGTGCATGGGAGTTTGCCCAACCAGTTTACATGTGCTTTGTGGACTTGGAGAAGGCATTCGACCGTGTCCCTCGGGGGCTCCTGTGGGGGGTACTCCGGGAGTATGGGGTATCGGATTCCCTGTTAAGGGCTGTCCGGTCCCTGTACAACCGGTGTCAGAGCTTGGTCCGCATTGCCGGCAGTAAGTCGGACCTGTTCCCGGTGAGGGTTGGACTCCGCCAGGGCTGCCCTTTGTCACCGATCCTGTTCATAACTTTTATGGACAGGATTTCTAGGCGCAGCCAGGGCGTTGAGGGGGTCCGGTTTGGTGGGCTCAGGATTGGGTCTCTGCTTTTTGCAGATGACGTTGTCCTGTTGGCCTCATCATGCCGTGACCTTCAGCACTCTCTGGATTGGTTCGCAGCCGAGTGTGAAGCGGCTGGGATGAGAATCAGCACCTCTAAATCTGAGGCCATGGTCCTCAGTCGGAAAAGGGTGGAATGCCCTCTCAGGATTGGGAGTGAGACCTTGCCCCAAGTGGAGGAGTTTAAGTATCTTGGTATCTTGTTCACGAGTGAGGGTAAGATGGAGCGGGAGATCGACAGGCGGATCGGGGCAGCTTCTGCAGTGATGCGGGCTCTGCATCGGTCCATCATGGTGAAGAAGGAGCTGAGCCAGAAGGCAAAGCTCTCAATTTACCAGTCGATCTACGTTCCCACCCTCACCTATGGTCACGAGCTGTGGGTAGTGACCGAAAGAACAAGATCGCGAATACAAGCGGCCGAAATGAGTTTCCTCCGCAGGGTGTCTGGACTCTCCCTTAGAGATAGGGTGAGAAGCTCAGCCATCCGGGAGGGGCTCAAAGTAGAGCTGCTGCTCCTCCGCATTGAGAGGAGTCAGATGAAGTGGCTCGGGCATCTGATTAGGATGCCCCCTGGATGCCTCCCTGGTGAGGTGTTCTGGGCACGTCCCACCGGAAAGAGACCCCGGGGAAGACCCAGGACATGCTGGAGAGACTATGTCTTTCGGCTGGCCTGGGAACGCCTTGGGATCCGCCCGGAGGAGCTGGAAGAAGTGGCCGGAGAGAGGGAAGTCTGGGCATCCCTGCTGGAGCTGCTGCCCCCGCGACCCGACCTCGGATAAGCGGAAGAAAATGGATGGATGGATGGATGGATCAATAATATAAAACTCTTTCTCTAAAGTATCAGAGAATTTGAAAGTCTGGGTGCAATTGTACTACAGTCGCCCTAATTATAATTATTATTATTTACAATAAACACTTACTTTACAATAACAATCACTTTTATATCAATACAAAATAATATTAATACAGATATGGTTAATATGTAAATTTATACATTCGAATTTAAATGGAGTCTTCTAAAAACGTCAGTAAGTTGACTCAATTCGTTTAAAATGGTTTTATAAAATTGTAAAATTACCATCAACAACATAAACGTCACCGCGTTTTTGAAGTAACGCGCGTGACGTCACGCCGCGGGGGCTGACGGGCCGTTGGCGGAAATTTTTAAAAACGGCGAAGAGCAGCGCTGAGGAACTGCAAACATATCTGAGGTATTTCTTGAGAAATTAAGACACATTTAGAAATGAAAAAATGGCACAATTTACGTGACGACGTCAATTAAATGTATATATGTCAATATTTAATTTTATTAAGCTGTTTTTTGTTTGTTTTTTTGTCGGTTTCTAACGGTCGCTCGGTTTAGGCTCCAGTCCTCCAGGCTGTGGGAGGGGCTGAATAAGCCTTTTAGTCTCTCCTCCGATTATCTCTCTGTTTTGTTCAGTTTTGCGGTTTATAATTTGAGTAACTATTTATTTATGATGCACAGATTGGAACAGTGTCGCTGTCTGGTTATTGTAGCTCTGGTGGACTGTTTTTTTTGATGGTAAGACTGGGAGAAGGGGCCTGGGGAGGTGAGGGGCTTTAGATCCCCACACAAACTGGTGCTGTTGAAACTAACCGAGGGGTGTTTCACAAAGCTGTCAAGTCAAGCTATCGAGTTAGCCAGATAACTTAAGTCCAGTGTTAAGGTTCTCCGATAGGTATGTCCTTGTGCATGTGTCTCTGTGCTAAGCTGTCAGGCTAGCTTTAAAGGGTTATAAATTCTCCCTATTTAATAGAAGTATTGTCTAACTCCTCCAGGACTGGCAATCTAACAATATTATGATGAATCGCAGTATTCTTCTCAAAGAGTATACTAATATCAATGAATAAAAACCCTGATCAGCTGTCCATTTACCCTGTCAAACCTTTAAAAAAATATATGAATATCATATATATATATCATGTATCATGAAAAGCATGGGGATTCTGTTTTGCTATGACGTCAGCCCTAAACTCATGGTTTGCAGATGTCTGAGAGCTGACTAGCTGAATTTGAAACCTTGAAAATGGTTTAACATTAGATTAAGAATCAGATTTAATAAGTGTGGTATGATCTTGGTAGCAGAGGAATGAAAGGCTGTAGGACAAAGACAGAATACATGACTTTGAAGAATTAGGTTAAGATGCAAGGAGTAGAGTAGGTGAATGTGAGGAATTTAAATGCTTGGGATCAATGGCGAGTGTGGAAGAAAGGTGAAGAAGAGAGGTTGGAATAGTTGGAGAATAGTGGCAGGAGTGATCTGTCACAGAAGAGTATCAGTAAGAATGAAAGGGAACGTTTACAGGACGGTAGTGAGACCAGCGGATAGAAACGGTGGTGTTGATGAAGACACAGTGTTTGAGGGAGGTGTCAGAGTTGTAGATGCAAAGATTTGCATTGGGAGTAACAAGGAAAAGGTTTATTAGAGGGACAGCTCAGGTTAGACGGATTTGAGACAAAAACAGAGAAGCAAGGTTGTGTTAGTTTGGACATGTCCAGAGGGGAGAGGAGGAGTATATCAGGGGTAGGATGTTGAAGATGGAGCTGGCAAGAAGAGAAGAGGAGGATGTGGTGAGAAAAGACACACAGGTGGTCATTGTGGAAGAGGAAGATGCAAAGGACGTGCAGAAATGGAGATGGATGGCCCTTTGAGTTGACCCCTAACGGAAGGGGTGGAAAGAAGAAGAAAGGCTTTATGATGAACTGAGTGCCAGCTATTTTTATCAGTCATATGGAAAGTTATAGGTCATTTTAAGAATCTGAAGTTGAATTGAAGAAATAAAACACGATGGTATTAAAATAAATATTTATTTATATATGTTTATAAATGAATATCCATTTTTAAAACTGGTCTAACAGTTTTAACATGTTGCATGATGTGTCTTGTGTAGTGGACTGTATCTAATTTGAAACGGTGATACAGACAGACTTCAGATTTGAACAATTTAATGTTGTTTCAATGTCATGTTTTGCATCAAAATTCAGTCTTGCCTAGTTTTGGTTTTCAAAACACGTGTAACTATGCCTTACTCTTGCTTTAAAGCCAACAATGAGCCGAAGACCAAGCCGAAGATTTTCTGAGATGCCGATGCGCGTTTCTGATGGCAGAATGAGTTTGATGAATGCAACGCCACAGAAGTAAGTGTGATCCAAATTGGCACTTTGAACTGTATTTATTTTCAAACTTAATTTATCTGAAAGACAGAATATATTTGAAAGTTATATTTCACTACACACTACTGTCTGATCTGCAGGATTTCTGGATTTGTCCTTTTTGTTATGTCTTAGACACTGAACATTTTTGTACTTTTGGCAGTAAGGACAATGTTTTTGGAAAGCTGAACATCCCAAAGCCTCAGTCAGGCACATCAGAGAGGAGGACCAGCTTTTTTGGAAAGTGAGTATGAGAGTTGGTTTTTGGTACTATTCACGTGTATTTGTGTTCTTTAGCTAGAGGTACTAAATGAGATCCCTGTATAAAAGGTGTTCTCATGCTCTAGTTGCTGTGGAAGCTCGACCAGTCCTCGGCATTTGAAAATTCACGAGCTTGTTGTGATTGCTGGGTTTCTAATATAAACAATTGTGTTTTTTATATATAGGAGCTACAGAGATTGAGATTTTACATTCTGTGATGATTTCCCAAACTCTTTTATCTACAGAGGTGCTGGTGGCCAGAGAAACAGTTTGTTTGGGTCCTATGCAGGCACAGAAAAGATAAAGGATCCCAGACCCCTTCATGATAAATCTTTTGTCCAGCAATGTATCAAGCAACTTTGTGAGGTGTGCTAATACATTTTTATTTAATTCTGTCTTTGTTCTACCCTAATTTATTGGCACACATGGCAAATAATGTAATTGGTTAAATGGGTATGAATAATCAGGTCTTAATAATTCTCTTTGCAGTTCCTTGGAGATAATGGATTCCCAGGTACCGTCACAGTAAAGGCCCTGCAGTCACCTTCTACTAAAGAGTTCCTGAAGATCTTTGAGTTTATCTACAGTTTGTTGGACCCTACCTTTCAGATGCCCACTGCGAAGATTGAAGAAGAGATTCCTAGGATGTTTAAGGACTTGGGGTAAATTTGATACATTTTGATAGCTATAGTTACTTTTACTGGGCAACATTGTGTTCTACTGAAGTGCTTTTTTTTTTTTTTTTTTAATATCAGAAACATGACTGCAGTTGAATCAAAACAATCCCCGAGAGTTTGTTTGTTTGTTTTGTTTTAGGTACCCATTTCCATTGTCAAAAAGCTCCATGTACTCCATTGGGGCTCCACATACCTGGCCTCAAGCATTAGGGGCACTCATCTGGCTAATTGACATAGTTAAAGTAAGTTCAGTGAATGAATGGGTCTTTTAAATTTGATCAGTAATTTATTAGGAATAACAATAAACAGCTGCTTGAAACAGTACACTGTTTCCTTGTTCAGTAATTACAAATAAGAAAAATGTTATTATATGAGACCTTAAATATAAATGTAATATTTATTACTGGGTTATTAAAACCACATTGTCTAAAGTAAACAATATTATTTTAAAGTACAATTTTTTTTTCTTTCTTTTCTGATTCAGAGCATACTTTTTTTCCAATACTATTGTGTAAAGAAGTCTTTTTACTGGCCTTGCAGATCTTTAGTAGTATGAAAGGTCAGAATCTGCTGTTTGCAGACTTCTCTGATGGTTCCTCTGAGCTGGAAGAGGGAGCTGAGTACAACAAGGTACTTTTTAATGCTTAGAAGTCAAATTCATTTGTATCTTTTAAGAAAAACTTCTTAAATATAACTTAATTGTATGTTCAAACCCACAACCACAGGAAGGAAAAACCTTTAGTTTTGGTCCCTTTTTTAATCTCATGAGTTTTACGGTTGGTATATGTTCTTTGTCTCTTCGCAGCTCTTTTTGGACTACTGCTCTAAGACCTACAATAAATTCATGCAGGGAGCAGACACCTTTGAGGATGAAGATGCAGAATACCTTGGCCATCTAAGTGAGTCAGATCTGGTCACCTTTCTAAATCTGTTAATGAAATCAAGGAATGTAACCTTGGATGATAGGCTTTTGCTTAAACAAATTTGTTGCTTTTTTAACATAAACATTTTATTCGTATTTCAAATTTGATAGTGTAACCTTACTGCACAGTACATTAACCAAAGTTCAGGAAAAGAAGTTAGAGTTGAGGTGAACATCTTAAGCTTTGGAAAATTAGATTATTGTTTATTTCCCCTCAATTTGGGATGCACCAATGCAGAAACAGTGTTGATGTCTGATTTTTTTAAAAGTAGGTATTTGCCAGTGGTGATACAAAACATTTTTTTAAATGTAGAAATCTGGACTATATCTACCTGTATTAGAAATAAGAAATGGTATAAAACGTTCATGTATTTCTGTGAATTAAAATTTAGGCAAAATAAGACATTTTGTGTAGTATTCAAGCATCCTCTAAACATGCTGTGCTTTCAAAGTGCAAGACATTTTTTTTATTAAATTTCATTTTTTAATAACAGTCAAAACTTTTTATTAACGTTCAGTTCTATACACACATGTGCATTGTAATTTTCAAGCAAATATCTGCAAATACTGATGTGATTGCATCCCTACTGTAAACCCATTCCATAATCTATGGCTAGTGTTAAATGTTATTCATCTGATGATCACAGAGAGACTGTACAATGTCGATGAAGCCTTGCTGGAGAATCAACAGGCGAAACACAGGCTGCTGATGGAAGAGGTGGAGAGACTGGAAAAAGAAAGCCATTCTGTAAGTATGCACTTTTCTTTAACTTGGTATATAAAGGATGTTTATCATTTTTTCAAAATTGAAGCATAATCCAGTCGTTGCTGTGTCCATTTCCATATTTTCTTCACTTTTTGATGTGAAATGGTATATTCTCTGGAAATCCCAGCTTCCGGCTCACAGTTTCTTTTAGAGGGATATGAACCAGAGATTGCAATATCTCTGAAAACAATCAGGTTGCATATTCTATGCTTTTAGAGGCATTTAATGCTACAAATACTGAGACCAATCTTTAATGTTTGGAAAGATTCTTAACCTCTCTGCACATTTTAGAAACGACTCTATGAAATTTTTAAAATAAATAATTATTAAACAAAATGTTTAAAGGTCAGTCAAATTCCCTCTATTTTGAGGGATTCAGAATTGTCTCCTTATATGAACCTCTGAAGTACTGTTTTGACAGGATCAGTTTTACGGGGGAGATTACTACTAAATTATTAATAAAGTGTATCTGACTTTTATACTCACCGAACTGCTTATCATGAAATTCATGTTAACATTTCAGATATTGTATTTTTCACTGGTATGCTGATAATGATTTGACATTTTAAAGTAAAAGTGATTATTTGTCACCACAGCATAAGACACTGTAGCAAAAAAAAGGGGCAGCGGTGGTTTAGTGTATAGGGACGAGGCCCCAGGATCAGAAGATTGTGAGATTGAATCCCAGACCAGTAGGTTGTCCTAGGTACCCTTGAGCAAGTTACTGTCCCCCTCACTGCTCCCTGGGCGCTTTCAATAGCTGCTCCCTGCTGCGTGTCTTTGTGTGTAGGCTAAATGCAGAGGTGTAATTGTTGTGGTTCACTGTGTGTTGTGCTGTGTAATCAGTATGACAAGAATTTCACTGTCACTTTCACTTAGCACCTGGGAAGCAGTGTTGGAGAAGGTGCTCAACGGTACCTTAGGACATTGCACTGGTCATGGACTTAGACCCACAACCTTCCAATGAAGGGGCCTAGTCTCGAACCATTCATTTTGTATCTTGCGGCATTGGCATATCCCCACAGAGGCATGTTCTCAACAAGTCTCAAATGCCTGGACCCCTATTGTGTTTTTGTTTCCATCTCTACTCACTTGGCTTTATTACATTTAGTTTGTGTTTGTATCTGTGCACAGGATCGTTTGATGGCACAGAGGACTGAGAAGTTGAGGTTGCAAACTGATCTGCAGAGACTGCAAAACTACCGTACTGACATGGAGTCATATAAATGTCAACTAGAGAACAAGGCTACAGGGCTTTCTGAAGAGCTGGAGGCTTCTGGTATGACTTTTTTTTAATTCTTTGAGGAGTGTTCAGGCATTCATGCTGACACTTGTTACCTTACATGTTTAACGCTGTGGAGGATTATGCACAATGTTAATTGGCTGAATTTCAAACATTGGCCGTGTAGGCGCGAGGGTGTCTCTTCTTATGTGATAAAATGACTCATAATATTGTGGAAGAGGTTTTATGTAATGGGACTTTACTTTGAGTCCTTTCAAGTAGATCTGAGTCATTTGTTTCGTCAGGTATGCGGTTAGGCGAGTAACGGATTCTTTTATCTTATCAAAAGTTAAATTATGTATGTGTATCTTTTTACATAGATCTTGAGCTAGAGAGTTTGAAGCAGGAGAAGGCCAGACTGCAGCATATTCTGGAGAATCAGAAGTTCACTCCAGCTGATATTGAGCGCATCAACAGGGAAAGGAATGAACTACGGCAGACTGTTAATAGCCTGAGCCGCAGCCTAGAGGAGGCCCAGAAGCTGGCATGGAATGAGGAGATCACTTTGGAAAAAACAAGAGACAGTGTGAGTAGGCTGTTTATATTGGCATGTCTTTTGACCATGCTTATCATTCCTTTATTTATGACCCCTCAATTATCGTGTTCAAACCAGGGACGTTTTGGAATGTTTTCTCTCAAGCAGCATGGATTTAGATGAGCTTTCTGCCTAAAAAACATGTTCTATCCCTTATAGGATAAAAATCCTGAATCAGAGATTAATAGACCTTCTGTGCAGTGCAAGATTACTGAGATTACCCGTGTTGGGGAAGGCCAATTATATTACCATTATTTAATTTTCCCCACTTCCACAATAGGTAACTGCTGAAGCTTGGAAAGTTTGAGATGTACCCTTCTGCCGAGCATTTCTGCTTGGTGGTCTGTTGTGAATTACTTTGACCCAATGACTACAGTATAGAAGTACTTTAAGTGTTAATGTAATAAGGGGCTAGCTGGTACCTTATAGGAACCTCATAATGATTATTTGCATGCTGCCATCATATTATCTCACTCATGTTTCTGGAATTCCCCCTGTAGGCGGAAGAAAAGTTGGAAAAGTACCACAAACTGGCCCGCATGCTCAAACTCATCCCCCAGTCTGCAGAGAACGCCTGTGGCCACGACTTTGAGATCAAAACAATCAGTGACTATGGGCCCACTGCTGCCACTCAGATCAGAACGCGGATACAGGTATGAGATAAATGTTCTCCACCACAGCAAACCCAGACAAAAAAATCGACATTCTCTGCTCCCAGAATGACTTTCTTGCTCATGCCTATTTAGAATCCTCTCAAAAACATGCTGATGTATGTGGAGGAGGAATTCAGCAGTCTAACCAATATGAAGCTTAGCCTGGAGGAGACTGTGGAACAGGTTTGGGAGCATCAATAAACTTTTCACCTGTTAATGAGGCACATTCTGCTTTAATGTATTCAATGACAAGAGAATGAGAAATATTTATTTTACCCTGCTACTTCAGGTGAAGTCCAATATTACTGAGAAAGGGAATGACATGAAGCAGCTAAAAGAGCAGATCCGAAGACTGGACCAGCAGCTGGAGCATGACATGCAGGTAAGTCAGCTAGGGCTGGGTGTTTAAAATGTTTAATTGCTATTTTAACACTTAATACACCTTAAGATGGTTAATGGAAAAGCAAACCATTGATTTAACAATTAGCCAACTGATGAATCAAGGTCCTTTAGTGCTTAAAATAAGTTTTTGCAGAAGATTTGGTTTGCAGATGTTACCAGAGAAGATGCCATAAGATGCCAACATATTATCAATGTTTGAAACATTGCAATATTCAATATAGCTTTATAAATGACCACTCCAGCAAAATTCAGTCAGAGTATTTGTGAGATATGGGCAATACTCGATTATAGCGATATTGTACATGTTCATTAGTTTGTTGGTATATAAGTAAATAGCTAACCTTGCTTTGAGTAGGAGATCGCTCAGGAGGAGCAGAAGTGGGCAGCAGATGTAGACTCTGCTGAAAGAAACAAAAAGCTTCTAGAGAAGAAGGTCATGGATGGCTATGAGGAGGCTGAAGAGCAACTAAAAGCAGCCCAACAACAGTGAGAGAACATGCATATACTTGTTTTGTCATATTTTAACATTTTATAGTTTTTTTTCTACCTAATAGCATTAAAGATATATAACCTGTGCCCCTGTTAACTAAATGTTCCATGTTATTCCATCAGGTACCACCTTGTGCTTCAGGAAACCACTGAGGAGTGCCGTTTGGTGGCAAACAATCTGACCCACATCTTCAGTGCTGCAGCCAACCACCTGGGTACGGTTGAGGTAAGAATTAAACTTTTATATCGCTAAAAAATGCAAGATGTTGATAAACACTAGCTCTGCTTACCCCAGCATCTAACTCCCCAGAGCCCCAGGCTGATTATAAAAGCACAATCCTATTATTTGCATTAAGAGCAGCATAGGTTATAGCCATTTATGAGGCATGAAAACATATTTTCTCATCTTACTTTCAGAAACATTGTAATGAGCAGCTTAAAAGGATGGACAAGGTGCAAGAAATCATTTATGAAGACCAAGCAGACCTGCAGCAACTGAAGGAAATGATAGAAAGCTTTGTTGCCAGGGCGAATAGCCTCGAATGACTGAATGGGCAGCCAGGTTGTAAATAGTTTTGCACTCAGTTACTAATATTAATGTTGTGTGTCTTTCCTTGGGTCTGATGTACTTTTTACTGTGTACTCTGTAATAAAATAAGTGTTTTCATACAGTTGAATTCATTTGGAATGTTTTGTGTTGGGTGGCTAAAATCAGAGGTGAGTCCATGGCAAGATCAATACTTACACTGTGATAGGATGTATATAAGCTTTGAATTCATGACATTTTTTGAATTGGTGAAAGAAAGTGACTATTCTTGTCATTGTGAAACAAAGATAACACAACGAAATTCAACCTGTTACACCCATACACGCGCAGCAGGGGGCAGCTATTGAAAGCGCCTGGGGAGCAGTGATGGGGACAGCACCTTGCTCAAGGTTACCTCAGGGCAACCTACTGGTGAGGGAATCAAACCCACAATCTTCGGATCCAGGACTCCCTAACCACTAGGCCCCTGCTGCCCCAATGGAAGAAACTAAAATGACAAAACGAGTATTTTCTTTCTCCTGGTTACCAAACAATAGTGGACAAAACAATTGAGCAATAGTACTAAGAAGACCACCATTGCAAAAACATTCAAATCTAACATGAGGTCTAATATTTGTGTTGATGATAAAATATCGGTCTATTTGTGTTCGTGGTCTGAAAAGAGAAAGGGTGTTGGTACATCAGTTTGATTTGTTTGAGGATTTCAGCTTCTTGCTTTAACAGCTGGACTTCCAGGAGCTGCCATGCTGTCGTTGTTTACCAAACTGCCCGCCGACATTTCGATCTCAACCTCGCGCTCCCTGTTGGCTGCAACTTTTCCAAGCCTTTTACAAAATAAGGGTCTTCACAGAAAACTTCTCCGTTTTGCTAAAATTATAAAGACCTGATCAATATAATTACAGAAGACAAGTGCATCCCTATCCCCTGCAGATTAAACAGCTCATGTAATTTCTTTCGCTAATCATGCATTTTAAAAACGCACCATTCTAACTATGCTTTTATTTTGAAATGTACATGTGTGACTCCTCTGATCCGATTCTTTTTAAGCGCTTAAAATTCGCGGTCAAATGGACGAAAGTCGCACGAAAAAAGCAACAGGGAAAGAAAACGAGATAGAGCTCTTGTAAACAGCGCTACAAAAGTAATTCGCGTGTTAATTTCTGACGGAACTGACGGATCTAACGATTCACTCATGGAATCGATTCCCAGTGCTGGCTACGCCTTACAGCTGCTTCAGGTCGGGGCAGAAGAAACAGTGTGCGAAAAAGTGGTTCTGTCAAGTTAAAACAATGAAATAAGGATTTCTATGTCTGTGCTTTTATAAGACAGAAATATTTGCATCACGTCTTGGTCATAACCCGCCTGGACGTTTATGGGATTTGTGGACAATTTGATCTTTTTGAACGGTCTAGTTTAGGGCCAGGTAAGTTCAGTAGTTAGCGGAGTTGCTAACAGCAAACTTCTGGCTTGTGCTGAGTGAGGCCGAGCCTGGCAATAGATGGGAAGTTGTTTATTGGCCGGCTGGTTAATTTATTATACTGGATAAAAGTCAGAGTTATGATTTCTTTGCTTGGCATAAATTACTAAGTTTTTCTGACCAGAGAGAGGAATGAACCTACAGCGTTGGAATATTTACTAACGTTAGCAAATTTCCAAATTAAAAGTCTCTTAAAAGTCACAGTTATTTACCATGTTGACCAAACTTCTCATTTGGCCTCGCAGTGTGCTTCAAAATATACACCTATAAAACCAGAAGCAGCTGCTATCCAGTCAGACTGCAGACCATTTGCATGTTTCAGTCACAAAAACAGCCTTTTTAGTTCTGTGGTATAAAGAGAGGTTAGGAAATGTTTCAGCTGTACTGTTTCGGTTCAGATGTGCATAAATCCATCCTTATAAATGGATAAGAATGAATAAAATGGTGAAAGACAATATTAAGAAGGATTGAGATGCTTAGGAATGAATTTTGTTACAAGGTCTGTTTGCAGGAATCAGTTACTTAGTTGTTCTTAGTTTCTAACGCTGATTTTATCATCCTCATCAGACGACTGTCAAGAAAATGTCATTGGAGGAATATGAGCGGCACTACGCCTCGCTCTCTGACTCTGGATGCGAGTCTGTGAGCATCGCACAAACACCTGTTCCGTTTAGTAGCGAAGAGGAAAAGCTGCACTACATTCCCATTCGAGTTCTGGGTAAAGGAGCCTTCGGCGAAGCCACCTTATACAGACGCACTGAGGTGAGACCTCTCACTCACCCCTTGGGCCGAAAACATGCCTTTCATCTTTGTTTCCATCTCTTACTGGCACCGGACCACCATGGTGGTTAGATACTTGGGATCAGAAGTTTGTGGGTTTGAATTTCAGACCATTAGGTTGCTCTTGAAGTTTCCTTTGAGCGAAGGACCGTCCCCATCATTGCTCCCCGGGCGCTGGATATGGCTGCCCACTGCTGGACTGTGTGTGGGTTAATTCAGGGGCTGCATTTCGTTTGTGGTTCACTGTGTGCTTTGCTGTTTCTCATAATGACATTATCACTTTCAGTTCACTTCAACGCTGAAAATGTGGAAGGAGCTCTCTGACTCCTTTAGAGATGTCAGAGTGAACACTGGGGGCTCATTGGACTGTCACCTAATACCAATCCCTGTGTTTTATCCCAAAAGCAATTTATTTAAAGGCTGAATCAACAGAAAAAACATCTTGCTCCTTATAAAAATATACTCTGGGATTCATGTTTGGAGATTAAGCTGCAGAAACATTCTGTGTGATGTTACAAAACGAATGCTTTTAGTGATTAAGGCTATTCGACCAATAGCAGCTTGACTCTGCCTGTCAGATTAGAGTTCATTTATATTTCAGTTTTAAAGGCACTAAGAAAAACCAGCCTATTTAGTTCTATAGTATAAAGGGAGGTTAGGAAATGGTCCATTTGTAACTGAATAAAATCTTTCTTTCTGACTCTCTTCTTCTCTTGCCTTTGTTAGAGATCACCACAGCAGCTAATTCAATCCGTTTCTTCCTGTCCTCTGCATCTTCTATCTTCAAACCAATGGTCTGCATGTCCTCTCTCACCATGTCCACTAACCTCCTCTTTGGTCTTCCTCTTCTCCTCTTTCCTGGAAGCTCCATCTTTAACATCTTCCTCCCAATATAATCCTCGTCTCTCCTCTGCACAAGTCCAAACCAGCGCAACCTTGCTTCTCCAACTTTGTCTCCAGAATGTCTAACCTGATCTGTCCCTCTAATATACTCATTTGAAGATGATAAAATGGTGAAAGACAATGAAATTAAGAAGGATTGAGATCCTTAAAGCAGTTCTGTATATCCTTTAACAAATGCTTAAGCACCATTTTTTTTTTTTGGCTGGTGTGTTAAATCATTAAAGAATTGAATAATGATAAATCTTTATTACAAAGTGCTTTACTTTTATTATTACATCATCACTTTACTTTCAAGTTACATCAACACTTTTAACTTGTATTTTGTGTTGGTTGTTGTGAAATACCACTTTAAACAGTGGCGTCAAGCTCGTAACCATTTAATTTTTTCTTTCTCTCAGGATAATTCTCTGGTGGTTTGGAAAGAGATAGACCTAAATAACCTCTCTGATAAAAAGCGAAGAGATGTCATGAATGAAATCAGCATCCTGTCCATTCTCCAGCACAACAACATCATCGCATATTTCAATCACTTCATGGACAGGAACACCCTGTTGATTGAGCTGGAGTACTGCAATGGTCCGAAAATGTTTTACCTTTTCATATGTTTTGAAATTAACACAACAAATGTGTTTCGTGTTATATATAAAGGCCAGACCTCAAAGGTTTGTTCGTTTTTGTTTCCTAGGTGGAAATCTTTATGACAAAATTAACCAACAGAAGGGGAAGCTGTTCACTGAAGAGGTGAGACTTAAAACCAGTGTCATTTTTAAACCTTGGATTTTAAAGGTGTTTCATATGCAGCTTGTTGAGATATTTTTACGCTCGCTGCTACTTACAACTGGCTGTTTTGTTGCAGGTTGTTATATGGTATTTGTACCAGATTGCCTCAGCTGTAGCTCATATTCACAAAGTTGGTGTCCTGCACAGGTAAGAGGCAAGTTTTCTGATCTAAGTGACTTCCTTTTGTAATACTTTTGAAGTTAAGAATGTCTCTGATCTGATGGGAATTCAATGCATTTCTTTTTCATTCTACAAAAGGGATATCAAAACATTAAATATCTTCCTCACCAAGACAAACTTGATAAAGCTAGGAGACTATGGTTTGGCAAAGAAGCTGGACTCTGAGTATTCAATGGCTGAGACGGTGGGTGATTTCTGCTGCTTTGCATTTTATAGTGAAATATTTCACTTCCTTCCTCTTCCCTTTTCTGCCATATTTATAGATTGTACTCACTCTGCTTTTACCTACGCAAAGTAGCTAATGATATAATATCATCAAATACATATTTACATACACTTTTTTTTATCATGGTTTATGTTTTCATTTTTATATTATGAGCGAACGATTTATGAACATATAAATACATGAGTAAGCAGGAGCTCACCCAATTTTCCTTGTTTGATCGTTCGATGTCAGTTTTGAAGTACTTCCTGCTGCTCATGTTTTGTTGAATGAGAACTTGCAGTTATAACCTGTCCGTTTGTGGATGAGATTGGAGAGCTCTACATTAATGTGTTGCTCGGGGGAAAAAATATAGCACTTAGTCTGATCTGCAGTGTAATTGTTTGTGCCATATGTTAGACGCTTTGTTCCGCTTGAATTATTCATGCACTGTGTGGGTGAGAGTCAAAAACTGGATCTGGAGAACTGTTCCTCAACTATACATTAAAAATACAGTGCTACCTCGAATCTCGAACACAATCCATTCCAAATTCGTGTTCAAACACCGATTTGTTCGACAATTGAACTCATTTTCCCCATGAGAAATAATGGAAATGCAAATAATTAGTTCCCAGTCCCAAAAATTAGACATATAAATTAATTTTCCCAGGACTTTAACTCAAATTCAACATGCCTATTTTGCAGAAATAACATCTAAAACATGTAAACACAATAATACATTAAATAGCAAACCACAATTCTCAATAAAATAAAGAAATGTAACATTTTGTACCTTCTTTGGTGCCACGTGGGACGGTATTTATCGCAAGAAAAGCAGAAAAAATAACAACGACAAATAATGCCCTAACGCAAGAAGATCTAGGCAAGAGCGACGCTAAAACTGAAGCATCTTCACTCATAATTCCGACGTGTAAAGGTTCTTTAAAGTTTTTTTAACTTAAAAGTCTAGATTTAAAAAAATTGTACGAATTTGGAGTACATTTTTTTGCATTCAAAGCTGTTTGGGTGTTGAAAAGTTCGACTGAGGAGCAGTTCGAGATCTGAGGTGCCACTGTACAAGAAAGTCTGTACAACAGGAAGGATGGCTCAAGACCTTTGCTGTAAATTAAAGTCATGTTTTGCTGTGCCCTTCCAGTGTGTCGGCACACCGTATTATATGTCGCCTGAACTTTGCCAAGGGGTGAAGTACAACTTTAAATCGGACATCTGGGCCATGGGCTGTGTCTTATATGAACTCCTGACTCTCACCAGGACCTTTGATGCAACGGTATTCATCTCATCCTTCCTTCCCCAAATCTCCCTTTCCATAAAGTGATGGATGAAGTATTGCTTATTGTACCTTTTGAACTCTCCAGAATCCTCTGAACCTGTGTGTGAAGATCGTCCAGGGCAATTGGACTATGGAGGTGAACTCTGATATTTATTCAGTCGAGCTCATCAAGATAGTCTATGCTTGCTTAGATCAGGTGAGTATTTTTGTGGTTTACTTTTATTCATTAAACTGTAGGATAAGATAATGTTAAAAAAAATACCCAAAATGGGGTATATAATTAGGCTAACTCATTGCTTAATTCATGTAAAATGATTTGTTACAGGATCCAGAGAAGAGGCCGACTGCTGATGAAATTCTTGACCAGCCCATCATCTCCAATGTTAGAAAGTGAGTATTGACAGGAAGAGACTGGCAGCAAGCCTCTTTAAGGGATGAAAGATTGTTGTATGACGAACAGCTTCAGAGCTTCCCTGAAAAAGATAAATCGTTTACTTTGTGCAGTATTCATGAGGCTGTTACATGTTATGCTTATGAGGATGTTACATGTTAAGGGATGGTGGTGGTCTAGTGGTAGGATACTTGCCTATGGATCTATGGACCAAGTGATCACAGGTTCAAATCCCACCTCCAGCACTTCCACCATTCCACCATAAACCTAAAATACATGGAACCACCGAATTAAGCCAAAAAATCATATTTGCTTGCAGGGAGCTGGAGGAGCGTGTGGCTGTGCTCAATTCAGCCATCAGAAGACCCAAGTATGTATCAGAGATTTACGCTCTTTGACATCTCGTGTTTGTAAATTTGAGTTAATTGTGTTAACAAACCGAGGAAAAGAAACACGTTGGTATTTGTTAAGACCTGTATTAAGACAAGATATGTTTAGTAGTTTTTCATTTTATTTTGTATTGGAGCTGGAGCTACTAGAATACAGACAGAAGACAGACTTCCTTTGCTTTTCAGTGAAACCTTTCATTAATCCCATAGATGTTTGGCAACATTTGCGATAAAAGTGTTAAATTTAAAATTCTCGTGCTGTCTGTGGATTTATTTAGGTTGAGCACAGTATCAGAGGCACCTGTTGCAATTGTGACCACTCGCTCGAGGGAGGTGTATTTCTGGGGAGGAGGGAAGTTCACTCCTCAGAAGCTGGATATGTTTAAGGGGGGCAGCAGTGCTCAGCAAGTGTGTGCAGGGGAAACCCATTTTGCTGTGGTTACAGTGGAGAAAGAACTTTACACCTGGGCTGTAAGAGTTTTTCTATTACATCTATACATCTACAATCTGCTATATCTAATCTACTATAAACTATTTTCTCCTCACTATCTACCAAGTTACCGATAATTAACAGCTTTAATTAGTGCATTTAAAGGCACATAATGGTCACAGAATAAAACTTTCATAGAGATCACTTAACTCAAATTAACTTTTGAAAAGTTAGTTCCATCCGCACAAAATGGAAAAAACATTTATTTTCAGTCGTTAAACGTGCATTCATTATCAGTGTGCTTGATAGTTACAATTCTAAAATGAAG
The DNA here is from genome assembly GCA_017165825.1 of Hepsetus odoe. Classification (NCBI taxonomy): domain Eukaryota; kingdom Metazoa; phylum Chordata; class Actinopteri; order Characiformes; family Hepsetidae; genus Hepsetus; species Hepsetus odoe. The sequence goes on along the minus strand of CM029374.1, from coordinate 25,561,034 downwards.
AAAAAAAACTATAAAAAACTACAACAAGCCCACACTTAAGGTATTGTCTTCATTGGACCATCTGTAAACTATGTGCACCGTTAGTGTTTAGATTATAATTTAAAATTATTTTATCTGGACAATATCATTTCCAAACATTTTGATGGGACAGGGCTGATGTCAATTTGCTCATAGTCATCTTATTTTGTGCTTATTCTTATTTTGTGTTTGTTTATTCTGCAGAGCGTGCAAGGGGGTGCCAAGATGGTGGGTCAGCTTGGTCATGGGGATCAGGCCTCATACCGTCAACCTCGCAAAGTGGAGCGTTTGCAGGGGAAAGCCATCAGGCAGGTGGCTTGTGGGGCAGACTTCACTGCTTGTGTGACTGGTAAGTGGAGGTTAGAGATTGGTTAGTGGACCATATTTGTGTGCGTTAGTAACTTCTTGACATTTGAGAGAAGAGGCTACTATAAAGTATTATCAGTTAGTAAGACTGAATGTTGTTTGTTGTTGCCAGATGAGGACCAAATGTACATGTTTGGCTCAGACTATTATGGTTGCATTGGTGTGGAGAATGAAATGGGCATGGAGGTTCTGGAGCCAGTTCTGCTGGAATTCTTCCAGGAGCGTCCAGTCCGACAGGTATCCTGTGGCGACAACCATGTGGTAGTGCTGACTCACAGCGGAGAGATCTATTCTTGGGGCTGTGGAGAGCATGGTGAGCATTACATGTGCTCACAAAACTACAAAGTAAGAATAAGAGTTTCAGCAGTTGTTTCAGTGAATGGGAGATTTCATGACCATGAGTAATGTTCCTTTGTGCAGGTAGACTTGGCCTGGACTGTGAGGATGATTTTGCTTCCCCTATGCTAGTGAGTATAGACTGTGATAATAGGACGCCAGCTTGCACAGGTTAACATGATGATTACCGCATGTTCATTTTGTGGTGCAATCAGTGATAACTGTTCATTTCCTGGTTGGTTTTTATCCACCATGTGTGAAGTTAATATGGAGGTTTCTGCTGCTGCTCATACTTTTCAATGCTTTTTTTTTTTGTATTCTCCTCATCATATATGTGATCCACAGGTGGATGTGCCAAAGGGTGCCAGCATTGACTCTGTATATTGTGGGAGCGATGGCACCTTCTTCCTCACAGAGTCTGGAAAAGTCTTGGCCTGTGGAAACAATGAGTTTAACAAACTAGGTCTCAATCAAGGCATCAGTGGTATCAAGAACCACTCTGGAGAGGTATGGACCACGTGGAGGGCCATGGGATGCACCTTTTGAAAATATTATTATGATATTACGAGTCTTGAAATGTTTGTATGAAAAGGGAAAATCTTTGTGGATTAGGGTTATCCAGGGATACCGTACACCACGACCCTGACTTTGGTAAAGCAACTTGCCCGCTTTAAGATTCAAGTCATTGCTCCTGGGAAGACCCACACTGCAGCCATCGATGGTACATTTTTTATCTCTATTTCATTTTTCGGGACTGTGTATTACATGCTTCATGTAGAACTGACATGAAGTATAACAACTAATGACAACATTTTTGGTGTTTTTATTATTCATTCATTTCTATCTTTTATTTCCAGAGCGGGGACGTCTGATTACCTTCGGCTGTAATAAATATGGCCAGCTGGGTGTTAAAGACTTTAAAAAGCATCAAGGGGTTCAGCTCCTTTTGGGACCCTTTGGGGGGAAAGTTGTTACCAAAGTGTCTTGTGGAGATGGCTTCACCATTGCTGCCACAGAGGGTGAGCAAAACAGCAACTCCTGGAAGTAAAACGCTGCATCAAAGTTTTCAAGTGGCACTGCATAGAAAGATGACCTCTGAAGAATTTGTTGTTTTTTTTTTTTTGTCCCCCTCAGATAATCAGATCTTTGCCTGGGGCAATGCAGGAAATGGCCGTTTAGGTATGCCTGCTGATCGAGGATTTGGCTCCGAGGTTTGCCCTGCTCTTCCTCGCCCCATTTTTGGATCCTTGCACCATGTGCCTGATCTGTCCTGCAGGGGTTGGCACACAATCCTTATCATGGGTAATCATCTCATTGCATTCTTTGCATTGTTTTTTGTTACAAACCAAAGCTGTTGGCTAGGAATATGTGGTTTGTTTCAGTTATTTGCAGATCAGTTATGGTTTACAGTTGGTGAAAATAAAGTTACCTCTCTTCACTTTTCACAGAAAAGGTGCTTAACTCCAAAACTATCCGTTCAAACAGTAGTGGACTGTCCATTGGGAGTGGTGAGAGAAAATGATTATTATTATTTTAAGTTTGTATATATTAGTTTTATTAGTTTGTAATAAAGTATTACAGGTACCTTTTGGAAATCTGAATAATTTCATATTTTTTATTGCATTTCTCTGTATTAGTGTTGAACATTTGGGGAAAATAATTAAATCGCTATTTTTTCTGGCCAGTATTGCACCTGTACTTAGAGAGCAAAATATCAACTTTTTTGACTGACACTAGTGTGCCTGTTATTTTGATGTAAAAATAATTTACCCTTTGGAATTAATCTAAATTTTGTCATTTATAAGGCATAGGTCAGGGTTCCAGCTCGTCTTTGGATTTGGGTATTGAGCCTGGCTCAGACTTTGATGGTATTATGGGGGGAACTGTGGAAGCGGACATGGGGGATCGAGGTCTGGAGACTCCTATTTTCTCAATGGAGAGCAAGACCAGTGAGAGTTCTTGCCCGTCTTGGCTTCGTAAGGTATGCATTTTATCACATACTTTGTAGACACGTTCACACATCTCTTTCAGGCAACGCGCATCACCACTCCCACCTTCCCTTCTCAGGAGCTACTGGATGCAGAATTCATTCCCATGCCTGACGGCTCCAGAGATTCCATGTCTGGCCCTCTGGATTCCCCTTTTTCAGAAAGTGCCACACTTCCATATGAGGAGCTTCAAGAGCTTAAGGCAGCTGCTGCAGCTGCCACCAGTGGGAATGGCCTCATGGTAAGGTTTTTAGAAAAATACAAAACCATCATCATTTCATTATGTAGATTAAAATTCCTTGCCATAATTTTTGCTGTGTTGCTTGCAAGCAAACTACATTTGTAGACTATGAAAGGGTCAATGGATTGGAATCCGGAGCCTGGAAGGAAAACAGCCTCTCGCAGCGAGACACTCAGCAGACTTGCTGCCAAGCTAGTAATGAGCTTGCCCAGGTAAACGTTCCATTAATGGAAATAAACTCTGAGGCTTAACACCAATTTTGTGTGAGAAAGTCATATGAAAACAAAATTAGCACCTTTCTGATCTGACATGTTTTTTGTCACTGAAACAATTCAGAGCGTGTCCTTTTGTCCTAGCTTCGAGAAATGCTGAAAATTCAAGAAGCCTCTATCAGACTGTTACAGAAACAAGTGAGTACTAGTTTACCTGTTAATCATTGTACTGTTGCATTCGCCTACATGTCTACATCATTTTAGCTGGTCTTCTTCTTTCAGCTGCTCCTATTTAGGGGGTGCCACAGCGGATCATCATTGCCATTTCTTCCTGTCCTCTGCATTTTCCTCCTTCAAACCGACCATCTACCCTCTCTCACCACGTTCCATAAACCTCCTCTTTGGTCTTCCTTTTTTTCCTCTTTCCTGGCAGCTCCGTCTTCAACATCCTCTCCAATATAATCCTCTTCTCTCCTCTGGACATGTCCAAACCAACGCAACCTTGCTTCTCTAACTTTGTCCCCAAAACGTCTAACCTGAGCTGTCCCTCTAAACTACTCATTTTTAATCCTGTCCATCCTCGTCACACCAAATGAAAATCTCAGCATCTTTAACTCTGACACCTCCAGCTCTGCCTCCTGTCTTTTCATCAGCACCACTGTCTCCAACCCGTACAACATAGCTGGTCTCACTTTCTCATTGTGAAAGAAATGCGTCCTCTGCATTTCACCCAAAAACACCGTGCAGCAGCATGCAACTATTTAAAGTGCCCGGGGAGCAGTGATGGGGATGATACCTTGCTCAAGGGTATCTCCAGGCAACCTACTGGTCTGGGACTCGCACCCATCACCTGATCCTGGGGCCAACTCCCCAACCAGACTTTGAAACATTTTAAAATTTGGTATTAGTTCCTTGCCTTATAGAAAAGGCTGATTCTTGAATGTCACCTCATACTCCTTTTGGAGGTGTTCAGTTCATTCTTGTGTTTTGCCATTCAGCTCAGAGGCTAAAACTCTTTCCCAAGATTTGTTCCAGCTGCATGGACACCCCTGAAGCCAGGCTTTTTGCTTTCTGGATCAGAACCGTCCTTTTCTGCCAAAATGGACATTAGGATTCTAAACATGCTGTCATTCAAAACGATATAATCCATACCCAAACTTTCTGAGTCTGGGTTATTTAATCTTTCCATTAACCCCAGGAGTAGTTTTGACAGGTCTTAAAATAGGTCTCCTTCAAAAGAACATTTCAAAAAACTTTTCTTAATTGAACAAAGAAATGACTGAATTATTTGCTTACACACTGTGGTTTTTTAAACCTGGTCGGCTGCTATTTTGGGCTGAATTTTTGTTTCAAATTTTTCAGTACAGAGATCAACTTGAAGAGAACGAGAAGCTGTGGAAGGCCATTCGTGATCTCCGATGTGAAAATAACAATCACGAAAGAGGTCCGTCTGATGAATAAGAATGAGGGAGAGGTGAAATACACAGATTTTCAAAATGAATTACTCTGGTTATTACCCAGAATAGCTCAGCGCTGGCCAAGATTCAACTTGAAGCCTCGGCGAATAAGTGGTGAGGATAAGTATGTTGCTGAAATTCGTTTGGTCCTCGTTTACTTTTTCCTAAGACATGCTGAGGGGGAGGACTGTGTATCTTATCAGTCACACATTACTTTTAATTAATAGCTGCCTCTAAGTAACAATCAAAGATGACTTTTTTTTATTTTTGCAACAGCAGGTCATCTTACATGGCAAAGCCATCTAAGTAATTACATTCCTCCTGTTGTTAGTGCTGCATCATTTGTACTTGTATGTGTGCCATGCAATGATTGACATTGGGTCACATTAGTGATTCAGATTCTACTCAAATTGGAGGCAGTGTTGACTTGTCGTAACAGGTTCATTGTGTAATAAGGGTTTCGAGTGCGGCATGGAAAGTGCTGCCTGGAAAGTTAAGCTATTGTCGGATTTAAAAACGCTGCCGACGTTCTTCAGTATTGGTTTTTACACCCAAAAAATACCTTCTGTAGGTTTGTCCACAGTTTGGAGAGAAAAGGATCTATGGATCTTTAAATTGTGGAATCCTATAATGTTTAACATGGGAGTGTATCTCTCTGTATTACACCACAAATATTCGAATAACTTCTGTTGTAATGCCTTACTTTTGTAGACCTCTTGAGACTTGCCACTGATTGTAAACGTTTGCTTGGTTTTGTGCATATACATGCAACATGGTTTCACATATCACAGACATGTAAAAACTACTGATTTTCCTGCAGTTGTGTCCCCTTGTGTCGTTGGATTATCACATTTACACAAAACATTTGAAAGAAAGTTGTAAACCCACTCTTGGGTGCACTGAATGCTGTTGAAGCACAATATCATGCATTTATTAAGTGTGGACTCTGTATTTGAATGGCCATAACCCTTTCGTGAGTTTTTATGTGAACAAATTCTTACAGCCATACATTTTAAGAGTACGGTAAGTGGGAGGAAGGCTTGTATTATGTTTACGGGGACATTGTTTGCCAAACTGTCAATCTTATTTGTATTTTGCATTGTGTGTAATGGATCCAAATCTATGAGATTTCACTTTGTACGTACACACCGTTTGTACATTCTGGGAAGCGACACAACTCTTGAGTCCACAATAAAAGGTTACGTATGGGCCGTGAGCTAGGAAAAAATCTTACCGCCTGGGATTAAGTGCCTTCATTTGCCAATTATGCTATGCAGGCTTAGTAAGATGTTTATTTTTTGTTTCCCCTTTAAGTTATTTTTCTACATTGAGTTTGTGCAGCAGTAGATTTAAGGGCCTGGAGTTCTGGGTGTGTGTATTCTAACTGTAACTGCTACACAAGAGAGCATGGCATTGCATGTGTTGTATAAATAAAATACATCTGTAAGGAGAACAAGGCATAAAGTGTGTTTAATTCTATAACACCGTGTCGCTTTTTGGGAGCCCACCTCTAAGTAAATATGCCCATTTGTAAGCCTTGTTAGTGTTGGTACCTGGATAAAAGGTGATGGGTAGGTAAACCATGTTCTTGAGGATGTAGTCGGCATGAGCATCTGCAAACGTTCAGACCTGATTTGACAGACAGTGGCTCTGGAAAGATCGGGATCCATCAAAAATGATGTATGCTTATTCATAAATAGGAACTAAAACGTCAAAAGTCCTAAAGGTAAAATAAGAGAACACAACTAGACAGACGAGACAAGCATGATATACTTGATCTATTACATACCTCTTCACAAGTTCTATGAATAGCAGTTAATAGAGGGTGGTTTGAATCCCACCTCTGGCACTACCACCACTGGGTCCCTGAGCAAGACCTTCAACTAAGAGTGTCTCCAGGGGGACTGTCCCTGTAATTAGGACATGGAAGTCGCTCTGGATAAGAGCGTCAGCTAAATGCCGTAAATGTAAATGTTAATTTGAGGTTAAATGTGAAATCCAGGGTTTTCCGCTCAATGGGAAGACAGTTGTGCTGAAGTATATTTAGTAACACTTTATTTGGATGATCAACTGTTGATGCTTCAATTGGACTCAACACTGAACTAAATATCTGTTCAGTATGTCTTCATTTTAAGGTATAACGAAAGTTTTTTTATCTTACCCTCACCACAGCCCAGAAGGTCAATCTAAATCTAATCCTAAATTAGGGTTAGGGACCCTGCGGCAGGGCACTTCAACTGTAGATGCAGGCGAGAGGAAGCCTGGGGTTTGAACCCGCGACTCTTCGTTGCAAGCCGTCTTCTCCAACCATTAGGCCTCGACTGCCCCGGAAACGCCGGGGCTACCTGACTCTAATAACTGAAAATCTGATTAAGTTTTAGAACATTTTAATGCAGAATTGAGAACGTGTCCACAAATTTTCAAGCACATCTGCACATTTTATATATTCAAGCAGGAAAATTCCGATTATAAGTAGTTTATTTTCTTAAGTCAAGACACATTCCATTGCTTTCCGTAATCAGTGAGACATGCAAAAGGCTAAAACAGCTTACTTCAGTTTACTCTGTGCTTACATTTGCATGTTTTAGGATAAAAATTTGCTTTACATTCCACTGGCAGTGATTTGTTCTGACTGTTGACAGAGTCCGTTTCATCAATTACTTTATAGTTACTTTAAACTATGAAAAAATGTTGTAAAACAGTCCTGCCCTCATGTTTAATGGCGCTGCCTCGGAGGCGGAGGTCTGCTCTTAATGTTCTGACACTTGGGAATGTGTCTCTCTGCCGGGCCAGGAGCAAAGCGCCTGCCGCAGTGGGGACATCTTACATAATCCGGGTTCACATCTGCACCGCTCTGGGGCTGAAAGCCTCCTGGTGCTGGAACACGAGCTTGGCGCAGGTTATGAATTAATGCCTCGTGTTTTTGACGCCAGTTGTTCTTCTTGAGCTAGGGATATAAACAGAGAAGCACTTCAGTCTGATGTAAGCAATTAACCATAATTTGTGTATAGTTTAAATTGTTGTATTATATGGGCCAACGAAAATGAAAAAGAGACCTCACACTGTGTGGTCTACAGGGTCTTGGAAGAAACTGCACCACCATCTCAACCGTATAAATAATGAACTAAGAATTTTACTGACATGGCTACAGATTGAATCGTTTTGAATGTAACATTACCTCCGGTGTCTTCCGCTGGATATTTGTCTTCATGAATTTCTCCAGGTCGGTGCCCTTGGCCCTGTACTGAGCAGAGTTAAAGATTTTACGTTTGGACTGCTGCTGTTTCTCACAAACCCTGCTGTGCCTCTCAAGGCGGTCTCGTAAAAAGCCTCTGTGGCAAACTTTACAGGGCACAAGTTGGGCATCAGAATCAGAAAATCTGTCAGGGCTGAGTTCCGCTTGCTGGTGCCTTGAACTTCTCTGGTTTAGGTGAGGTGACTGGGGAGCCATCTGGCTGGAGGGCTCTTTTGATGAACCCATTCTGATGCTGCCTGTTGTTTCCTCTACAATCTTCTGACTCTGCTGCTGCAGTCTTTCCTGGGTTGGTCGCCGGTCTGCTGTAAATCCTTCTGTTTTTTCAAGTATGGAGATTGCTTTCACTTTTCCATGTGAATTTGACTTGAATGCATCCATTATGTTCCACCGTTCCTCCTTATGTTCCTTCTCTATATCTCTAATCTTTGATTTTGCTCTTTCCCTCCTTTTTCCATCGTTAACTCTCTCTCTCTCCTGCCATTCTCCCCAGTCCCATTCTATTGCTTTTTCTCGCTTTGTCTTGTCTTTTTCCAATCTTGCTGTTTCCCATTTCTGTTTTGTCCTTTCCTCATGAGGGTTCCATTCTTTTTTCCAAGTAGAGTCAGTTCTCTGAGGGTTTCTTCTTCCACTCTCCCAATTTGGACCCTCTTTCCTTCTCTCTCTATAACCCTTGTTCATCTCCATCTCCCATCTTTCTGTATCATGTTGGTTGTCCTTTCCCCAGTCTCTAACTCTCTCCCTCTGGCCTTCATACCTCTTTCCTCCTATGGTCCGGTCACTCTCCCAGTCCCAGTTTCTTTTTTCATTGAAGTACAACCTGTTTTCCGCCATTTCCGCATTCCTATTCCCAACTTCTCTTCTGGCCTTGTCCCCAGATCCAGCCCTCAACTGGACCTTCCTCAGCTCTTCTTCTGCTTTTAACAGCTTTGCCTGTAGAATTAGTTCCTTTCTCCGTATCTCCTTCATCATCCGAATCTGATTTTCAGGAAAGTTGCCTTCGGATAATGTCTGGTGGCCACTGGTTGCTTTGCTATTGGCCTCACCTTTTTTCCATGATGGCTGCCGGTATTCATTATCAAAAGGCTCCACTCGACTCAGATGCTTTCCCTGTGTCCTATCACTGATCTTTTTACCCTGGGATGGACAGAAGAGAGGGTAATCAAGTCTCTTGTCGTCTTTTTGTGTAAAATAGTCGTCGCCGGCTTTGCAGCTGTTCAGGTTGAATGCCCTCTTGTGACACACAGGCTTCATAAGAAAAATATCATCCATCTCAGATTTCTCCTTGAAAAAAAAGTCATTACTTTTCTCCCCAGAGTCAGGTCTGCGCCTGGCTGTGGCAGATTCGTGCCTCCTCTGGAAAGAATCTGGATATTGACAGTTTTTATTCGCCTCCCAGTCAATCATTTTCCTTTCCCAGTCCCTCTGTGAGCTCAGATTAAACTGGAACCTGGAAGCTGTAATCTTGTCCTCTCTGTGTAAAGGTGGCAGCTTTTCCAGCATCACCTCTTCTTCTAAAAAGACATGCACGGAAAGGATTGGGATCATTTGCAAATGATCACCTAACATGAAAATGAACCCTTAGCTAAGACAGAGCTATGAGCAACTGACCAGCTTAAAGAAAACATGCGCTGATGGTCAGTAATGTTAATATTATTATATGCTAAATATTATCATCTGTCTTCTCATGTATATTCTGTCTACTTCTACCTTTTTACTTTAGTATGGCATTCTGCACTTTACAATTATGTTTAAATACGCACAATGCATTATATATAGATAGATAGATAGATAGAGAGAGAGAATGTGCATGTGTGTGTATATATATATATATATATCGTCTAGATTTTGTTTCTTAATCACCATTACTTTCAATATAGTTTAAATATAGTTCTTATTTTTACTTCTACTTGCATAGCCTTATAAAACATATATAAATTATACATGTATAAACTGTGTATATGACAAAAAAATCTTGATTATTGAGCGTTGACCAGTTTAAAACTCACCAGAACGTCGTTGTTTTGGTCTTCAGAGCTGTGATCTGATCTGATGAAGATCTCATCCTCTTTAAATGTTCTTTATGCTCCACCACTATGGCCCGGTTTGTTGATGCGCGTTGCCGGGATACAGCAAAGCGTACGTCACATTGCTTTGGTCCATGTGATTGGTTAGTGAGAGCCGGCGCGAGTGACCCGGATGTAGCGCTACTGCAGCTCTGTCACAAACCGGAGCCTCATGAACAAAACTGTGGTGTTTCAGATTTTATCGGTTTATTTATTACTTTTGGAGGTGCATATGTATTTCCAACAGCATCTTTATTATTTTTGAGACGGGTTCGTGTTGAGTGGTGGCTTAGATTTGATTTTTTTTGCTTGTTTTTTTTTAGTAAATTGTTAGCATTATGCTAAAAACAACAGCACTAGTAGCTCAGTGTGTCTTTGTTGCATTCATTTGAATTGGTAAATAGATGCTTTTACTTAAGCTGGCGATCCTCCAGTCAAGCCAAGATGTGTAACTGAGATGTTTTAGTATTAATCGAGTTTTATGTTTAGCATTAAATGAGTTTTATTTGAATTTTAATTTGAGCATAGCCTTTAGCGTGCTGCCTTCAAGTGCTCGCGGATTTACAGTACAGACTAGTTTCCGACTGAGCAGGGTGGAGATGAGGACAGGTCCAGTAAGGAGTGGGAGAGCTTTAACACTGCAGCTCTTGTACATCATTTCAATCTTTAAACTTTCATGCATTCACTGTCCAAACTGCTTATCCTGACTAAGTGCTGCTAGAACCGTGCTGTCTGTTATGGGTGTCATTCTGATGGATGCCTCTGATATGCTCATTCCCACAATGTCATGTCTGCTCTATCCAGACCGTAACCATGTCCACAGAGGAACTTCTGTCAGTGGACTATGAAGTCTTTGGAAGGGTCCAGGGCGTGTTCTTTCGAAAATATACTCAGGTGAGTCTTTCCTGTTTACAGTCACCCACATGTGAAGATATATATGAAGATATTTTCATTCAAATAAACACTCACTACCATTATCACAGCAGAACAGGTTCACTACATCTCAGCAATTTTTGACTAATTTTGAATTTCTGACTAACTTTTCAAATACGGAGATAGTTTTGTCTCATTGGCTGGGCACTCATACCAAGTCCCATGCAACTCAGTAGAAGAAAGAACTGGACACAGTTTTGAAGAATGCATGGGATCATTATCCTTTAACATTTTTTTTCTTTTTTTATTGAAACTAGAAGAAATTTTGTGACGTTCAAGATTTCTTGTAGGTTTCCTTTTTCAGAATCCCTTTAATTTCCAGATCATCTTCCCTCTAAATAATCCCAGACTGTGCTGCCCTTTACCCTGCCCGCTCCTTGACAAACAATTCACTTCCCCCAAATAACTGAAATTTACCATTTTCCACAAGACCTGCTCCTTGAACACTTCAGTGTTTGTGTTGTTTGGCTCATAGCATATTTTTATCGTTAACAACAAAAAGTAAAGTTTTTCTGTTTGTAAATGGAATTCTAGTACAAAATGAATGTCAGTGCACTAAAGACAGACTTGATATGTTTTCTTCAAAAACAATAGTTTGAGCCTTTGTTACCACAGGCTATAAAATATTGAAAACCAGGCACACTCTAATTTGTCTTATTAGTATTTTTTCTTGTAATAACATATTTAAAATGCAGTGTATTGCTCATTCATTTTTTAAAAATATATTTTCTTTTATTCAAGGGTGGGCCCTAACGTCTGGCCTGTAGTGTACATATATACACACTGATCAGCCATAATCCCCCCGTTTACCCCCAATCTGCTCTGGTAGGTCGAGGCTTGGCCACGACTTCTGAGAGCATGCACCTAGACATGAGCAGCAGATCCTTGAAGACTTGCAAGTTGTGAGGTGGGAACTCCATTTACCAGATTCATTTGTCCAGCACATCCACAGGTTTTTGAAAAGATTGAGATCTGGGAAATGGGAGCGCAAGTCCAAACCTTGAGCCGTTGGTCACGTTTCTCAAATAGTTCCTGATCAGTCTTTGTAGTGCAGTATTGAGCGTTTTTTAGCACTGCTGGAAGAAGACACTGATTTTATGGAACATCATTACCTTGAAGAGGTGCAGGATTCAAGGTTTCACAGCAGATGTTTCAGTATTTCACACTGCCTCTGCCAGCTCGCCTTCATCCCACCTTGGTGCCATCTCTTCCCTAGGTGAGCAACAGACACATGGCTGTCAAAATGTAAAGAAATATTTATTTAGACCAGGCCACCTTCTTCTTTATTTATGATGTACAGTGAAGTAAAAGTGACTAATCATCATTGTGAAATGTAGCACACAGTGAACCACAATGAAATTCTTATTCTGCTTTTCACCCAAACGGTGCTTCTGGGGGAGCAGTGATGGGGATGCTACCTTGCTCAAGGGTATCTCAGGGCAACCTACTGGTCTGGGATTCAAACCCATGACCTTCTAATCCTGGGGCCTAGTCACTAAACACTAGGGCATGATGCCCCTGGGATCATCAAGGGTTCTCTGACAGGTCTGCGGCTACACAGATCCATACCCAGCAAGCTCTGACACCTTTCTGCCATATGCCGCGTTCACTTTTCAGCAGATTGTGCTGCAGCAGCTCTTAAGGGTCGGACCAGGCGGGCTAACCTCACCAAGCGTGCATCTGTGACCTATTTTATGTTATGGCTGATCATTTTGTATATGTGTGAATATCTATTAATAATATATTCATGACTGTATATCCACACTGTCTAACAGTATTTGTCTGCTTTCAGTCAGAAGGGAAGAAACTTGGCCTGGTTGGATGGGTGCAGAATACCCAAGCTGGGACTGTGCAAGGGCAGCTCCAAGGACCGACTTCAAAAGTGAGAGCGATGCAGGAGTGGCTCAGAACCACTGGAAGTCCTCAGTCGCGAATAATTAAAGCAGAGTTTAATAATGAGAAGACAATTGAGAAAATGGATTTCAAGAACTTCAGAGTTGTTCACTAATGGTGCAATAAATTAACAAAAATATGTTTCACTTCTAAGTTATATATATATATTTTTTAGATCTTCAAGATAACTTAACTTATTTGTCTGTTACTCTCAAAATACTCTGAAGAGCAAGGGTAGAAACATGTCTCCTAAGAAATAAATCTGACATTAAAATGGATCTGAATTCTGTTTTTCATACTGCCGTTCAGCAGATTTTTACAAAATTGCAGCTTTACACAGCAAAAACATTTGTCATTGTGAACATGACGAAGTGCTTCCTCTGCATTTAACCCACACGCTGTGCAGAAGTGAGACTGCACTTCGTTCTGTTTCACTGTGTGCTGTTCTGCATTTCAAGATGTCACTTTCACTTCTGGTCTTGACCTTCTGATCCTGGGACCAAGTCCTTAATCACTAGGCCACCACTGCAAAATTGGAAACCCCAAATTGGAGTTTGGTCATAATATTTCAATATACACCCTATAAGTTGAGTAAAATATTAATGTGATTCTAAACTTTTTATTGAAAGAATATACACTTGTATAGATGACGATGATGATAATAATAATGAGTACACTTGTATGTTGTGCATTAAGCCCTACTGGGCTCCAGACAGGGTTCCCATACAAAAGTGCCTACAGTGGGAACTCCAGCATCATATCTGAACCTTGAAGCAATGGAATAAGGCTTTATTATCCAAAGAGTCCCAATTTCTCGAACAACCTTGTAGGTAGTCAGCTCTCACAGGGTGAAAGAGAAGGAAACACTCTGGACAGGTTACCAGTCCATCTCAAGGGCAGACACACACACACCTACAGCCAATTTAGCATCTCCAATCCTCCTGACCTGCAGGTCTTTGGACGGTGGGAGGAAACCCATGTGGAGAACATGCAAACTTCACAAAGAAAGGACCCAGACAGTCCCGTCTGGGAATCAAGCCCAGAACCTTCTTGCTGTGAGGTGACAGCGCTACCCACTGCAACACCATACCACCCTCAGAAAACTTCCCCAAAAAAATTGCTTTTGTACCAACTACACAAATAGATTAAAGGAGGCACAAGCAGACACAAAGAAGATTGTAGAGAAAATCTGAAATAAAAATATAAAAGTTCTCAACAAAAAATAAAACATATACTATGTTGAAACTGTTCTATATATATATATATATGATGTAACCGCTTTGTTTTGTATGAACCCTGTTTTTAACCTAAAGCGGGTAAATAATGTACTGCTTTTGCAAGAAATAAGCTGGTGATATAGCACCAGTTGTTAAATATACCTCTTTTCCTTTCTTTGATTTTCATTTTGGGCAGCGGTGGCCTAGTGGTTAGGGCATTGGCTGCATGATCGGAGGATCGGGGGTTCAAACCCCTTCCCAATAGGTTGCCCTGAGGTACCCTTGAGCAAGGTACTGTCCCCGTCACGCTCCTCCCTGCGATGGGCTGGCGACCTGTCCAGGGTGTGTCCCCCGTCCTTCGACCTGTGTGAGCTGGGATGGACTCCAGCACTCCCCTGTGACCCCACTTGGGACAAGCAACAGAAAATGAATGATTTTCATTTTGCCCCACTGACTGTCTTTGTGATTGTACATTGCACTTGGGTTCATTTCTGTTCTTTTTTTTGTCTATTTACTTTTCTTTTTTCATTTTCCAGATGAAGTGAAGACCTCAGGCTCAGCACCAGTTGTTACAGATGTTTTGTGTGACCAAGGTGGAAGGTAACTGTCCCAAGACAGATTATTCTTACATAAACTGACATAAATATAAAAAAATCAAAATCAGACTACTGAGCAAGAGCTGTGTTAATGTCTGGACCACCATGTCAGGTGCACTCCCAGACATAAATTACAAAATATGTTCTGACAAATCACCAAAATGTACTCAAAAAGCCTATTGTTTATAAATCTGGGTTTTTTTTCTAAGACAAAGTCATTAAGAATAGATTCAGGTTCTCCAGCCTTATTAGATGCCAGACGTTTTAGTCTTTTTCAGCTTTGGCAGTCTTGGGTGAAAAGAAATGTCTGACTAAGCACATAACCTGTGTAAAATCGAGCTGTAAGCCTGTAAATGATTTCAAACCATTGCTCCTCGTGGCCATAGACCTCAATGATGAATCCTACATGCCTTCTAGGCCGAATCATTTCTGGGAACTAAAAAAAATGCTAAATCAGTTTGTTTATGAACTCAGTGTTCATTTTATATTAAAGTTTTCCTAGGTACATTAAATTTTCACGGCATTACATTTCTTGAACTGGCAAACATTCGATTTTTTTCCTCCATGTTATCTAGGAAATATCTTGGTTAAGTATGCTCTCCCATTGGTCAGGACCTCAGGGGCAGGACTGAAGTCCTACCATTAGTAATGTATGGGGATTAATGCTTATTCTAGACCTGTTAGAAATTCTAGGTGTCACTTACTGAAGCAGCCTAATCAATGGGTTTCTGTCAGATTGTAGCCAGCAGAGGGCAGTGCAGGGGTTAATACTGTCACCTCACAGTATGAAGGTTCTGGGTGTTTTTTCCAACAACCCTTATGATCAAGGTAAAGATAAGCGGTTCAGATAAAGGATGCTAAACAGTGGTGGCTCCAATATTTTTTACAGATGGAATTCATCTTCAGATGCTAAATATTAGAGCAAATATGTTTATAAGGCCGCAGTGACCTAGTGTGGTTGGGGACAAGGCCCAGGATGGGAAGGTTGTGGGTTTGAATCCAAGACCAGGAGGTTGCCTTGAGGTACCCTTGAGCAAGGTACCGTCCCCATCAAGCTTCCTGAACACTGGACATAGCTGCCCCCTGCAGCACATTGTTTATGGGTTAAATGCAGAGGCTGCTTTTCGTGGTGGTTCTCTGTGTGCTGTGCTGTTTCACAATGATGATAGTCACTTTCACTTCGCTTAAATTTGTCTTCAACAAGCTTCATTAAACATATAATGCAGCTTAAAATGTCTATATTAAACATACTGCTAGTATCACATAATGCTGCTAGAAGAAAGCATTATTATGGAGCACTTTTTGTTTTTTACATTTGTGGCCTGAACTGAACTGAAATGCCCAGCTCTAATAGTGACAGATCATCACTGGATCTTTGAAATTTGGAGCCAAAACCAGTGTTGGTGACACTAGAATTTCTTTATGCATTGGTGTGAACAAATATTTTGTAAATGGTGGCAACAGTGAGCTTGATAAGCACGGTACAGCATACATGGACAACATACCTAAAGTAATATACTATTCTTAAAGTGCTGCACAAACCTCTCATTTTGGGTGGAATTGAGTTCAATTCTAATTAATAGAGCACAGTTTATTAAATACTAAATTCTTAAAGCGTCAAAAAAGTTGACTTATTCTACCCTGGTAGGTCCATTTCCTCGCAGTTAGAGATTTAGTTCATTTCAACAGAAGGTAATATTGGTGCATGCTGGCAGCAGATACTTACCTCTTCTTTGCTTCCACGCCATGTTTCATGTCTAAATTGACCAGCTGGTCTGGGACCCTCCCAGTACCTAGACCCCAGAATGAAAAGACTTATTGTGAGGGAGCCAAACATTCCAGGAAATGACTGTTCCCCCCTCCACCTCTCTGCCTCCAAATCCAAACCTGGCTGCACGTTTTGTACACTATCTATTTTTTTCAAAACTCAACAATTCCAACCACCCATATGGAACCTCGCGCCCCGCAAAGGTCCAAGTCCATTTTGAAGAGCTAAGCATAGCTTGGCTCTTCTGATGCATCATAACTGCTACTGCTGGGCACGTGTGGAGGGAAAAACACTCAAACACGCAAGATTTGCTCTCAAGGGAAAACTTGGAAAATGTCACAGTGCTCTGCTGTGATGGCAAATCTATACAAATCTTACTTTCAGCTGATGCAAAAATGCTCGCATAACCAGATGTCCTGTGGCCAAATAATGGCCTTGCTTGCTATTATGGCAAAAACTTTATTTTGGTAAGCTTCTTTCAGTGATAGCAAACCTCCAACGCCCGCCAGACCTTTAGAAAAGGTTTAGCCTAACAATAAAACAATTTTCTATCATTTTTGGTTGGAAAAATAGGACAATGGGTATATCAAAATCAGGCAGGCTTTTTCATCTGCAGTTTGTAGACCTATGTAATGGCGCAGCTTTGTTTTAGAGTTGTGTGCTACAGCACGCAGAGAAATTTTCCAGTGCTGAAATGTTGGCACCAGTATGTGCACCATCATTAAAAACAATGGCTTCACATTTTTAAACATGCCTGTTTAAACAAACACATAAGTAATAATGGAGTCAACCGATGCAATGGGTGGAATTCAAATTATGTGAGGCCTTCTGGACATTCTTGATACATCACTGAACATGAAACGAGCTGGAGTGAGTTTGTAACAAACTGTAAATACAAGCAGTGCTGTGCCAGGAGTCTGCTGAAGGAGTCAATTCACTCCTGTTCACTCACTCATTCTTTATCTGAACCGCTTACCCTGAGTAGGTTGTAGGCGGTACTGGAGCCTATTGCAGTGCACATGGGGCAAAAAGCAGAGAAACACTCTGGACGGATCACCACAGCATTGAAGGGCAGACACACAGATAAAAACATCTGTAATCAGTTTAATATCTACAATCTCCAATATTCCTGAAACGCAGGAGGTGAAATGTGGGAGCAGAATGGAGCAACTCCCACAGAACATGCAAACGTAGAAAGGAAACGGGTTAGGAAACTCAGGACCTTGCTGTGCAGTGAAATCACTAACCACTGACTCACCATTTGTTTAAAATTTCCTAACAGTGGATTTGGGCATTTCCAGATATATAGCCATTTTTTTAACATACATAACATACAGCATTCATACAAAAATCTGTGGGTGCCACAAAAAGTATATATGGTTCATTGTTTTCTCATAAAGACATTTTCCAAAATCTTCTTTACCACTAATCCCATAATCATGGAGATGACTACAAGTCTCTCTAGGTGAGAGCACCTGCCAAACACCATGAGGAGAACAGGTCTGATGGGAAGGAATAAAGCCCTGTCTGGCTCTTCTGCCACAAATGGCAACTACAACAACAACAGAGACCTTTAAAGACCAACACTGCTTTCAAACAGAGCTTTCCTGAGAATTCAGACTATGGCAACACACGAGTGCGAAGAGCACAGCACGACACAAATAATGCATTTAGCTCTAACTGCTGCTCCCTAAATCATCAACATTCTGCCAGCTTGTCATTTTGACTTCAAGCCACCTCTATAATGGAGTCTCCTCAAATAGCCAACATCACCTCATGCCAACAACAAAACTTTTTTCATTTGTACAACTTGCTGTTCATGATGCTCCCAAAGGGCAAATCTCACCTGATAAACATGCACTAATTTGTATTTACTACCAAATCTACTGTAGGATTGTATCCAAATGATTGGAAAGCTTGTGGCATTGATAACCTGACCTTGAAGACCATCAGGGGTTATTGTAATGAGGTGACCTCTTTCCTAAATCTTTTTTCTAATTGAAAACACTGCCATAGAAACATTTATATTTTAGTTAAGGGTTAATTAAAGCATTTTCCCCCAAATGTTTCAAAAACAAAGTTAATGATGTGAAGTGTAGAGAATCTTAACTCTTAACATATTTTTTCAGGGTAGTGATAAAAAAAAAAAAAAACTGGGTTTAAAACATCTAAAATGCAAATTTGGTCATTTTATTTATTGTACAAATGAATAGTGAATATAGTACACATAGTACACATCTTCACCGTGTCGGGTGATGGTGGTCTAGTGGTAGGATACTTGCCTATTGACCAATAGCTCAAAAAGTCCCAGGTTCAAATCCCCCCTCTAGCACTACCACCACTGGGTCCCTGAGCAAGACCCTTAACCCCGAGTGTCTCCAGGGGGACTGTCCCTGTAACTAGGACATGGAAGTCTCTCCGGATAAAAGCGTCTGCTAAATGCCGTAAATGTAAATGTCTATGTGTAATGCTGATAAAGGAAAAATGTACCAAATTCCCCACATGTACCAATGCATTCTGGGTGAAAATCTCAAAACTATCATAAAACAAAGTCTTAGGCATCACACAACTTATACATAACCTGCTATTATATTTCATTTAATAACGCTAATATGCCAAGGTAACAAATCCTCTGACATTTGGCTCCTATCACCATCACTGTGAGCAATTTTACTCTTAGCCATTTAATTAGCCAAATCCATCCATATTTGGGGATATTGGTGAAGTATCCCTTTAAAACACAACCCAGAACCCAGAACACAACCCAGAATACTCAAAACAGTTCCTGACCCAGGGGTAGCGGTGGCCTAGTGGTTAGGGCGTTGGCCACATGATTGGAGGATCTGGGGTTTGAACCCCTTCCCAATAGGTTTCCCTGAGGTATCCTTGAGCAAAGTGCTGTCCCCGTCACACTCCTCCCTGCGATGGGCTGGCAACCCAAGGTGTGTCCCCCATCCATAGCCCTGTGTGAGCTGGGATGGACTCCAGCACTCCTCCGTGACCCTGCTTGGGACAAGTGGCAGAAAATGACTGATTGACAGTTTAATATGGCACTAATTTCATGTCAATATTGGAACTTCTCTCATTTTAACAACCCAACTTTGTGAAAGACAAAACAACCTTTTTGTCTTTAAAATTAACATTTTTAATAAATCACCCTGAGGTAGCCTTGAGCAAGGTACCATCTCCTTCATTGCTCCCTGGGTGCTGACCAATTCTGTGATTTGTTAAATGCGGAATATGCATTATGTTGGGGTTCAGTGAGTGCTGTGCAGTGTGCTTACAAGTAAAACTAGTCACTTTCACTTCCACATAGAAATGATCTTAGAGGTAGCAGTACCATTGTGTCAGCTAGGTCCAGTAAACCAATTTTCCCCAGTATATTTTTTAAGTTTTTTAATTTTTAAGTAGATTGAATAACGACACACAATCCCTCTATAGTTCATGTATTGAAACTGCTAGAACAGCCTGGTTTAAATGTGCTGTGATGTTATGAATACCAGAAAATCAGCAGTTTGCAATAAAGCAGTTTGAAAGTGACTATTTGTCATTGTGAGCACACAATACAACACACACACCCACACACCGTGCAGCAGGGGGCAGGCACAGCAGTGTTGGGTACCTCAAGGGTACAGTCCAGGACAGTCCAGGATTCAGACCTACAACCTTACAATCCTGTGGCCTATTCTCTAATCACTAGGCCGCCGCTGCCCCACCCTTGTACAGGCAGAACAGCTCATCTCTCACTCGCTCAATTTTATAGCCATATCCTAATTAGGGTCAAGGGGGATGTCTATCCCAATTCTCACAGGGCAAAAAGTGGGGTAACACCCTGGACAGGTCGCCAGTCCATCTAATGGCTCGTTAATCGGGGTGGTGGTGGTCTAGTGGTAGGATACTTGCCCATGGACCTATGGCTCAAGAGGTCCCAGGTTTGAATCCCACTACCACCACTGGGTCCCTGAGCAAGTCCCTTAACCCTGAGTGTCTCCAGGGGGACTGTCCCTGTAATTAGGACATGGAAGTCGCTCTGGATAAGAACGTCTGCTAAATGCCGTAAATGTAAATGTAATGGCAGACACAAAAACACACTCACTCCTAGGCTGCACACTCACACTCACTCCAGTTTAGCATTGTCTTTGGGAGGAAACCAGAGGAGAACATGCAGACTCCACACAGAAAGGATCTGGACCCAGGAAGGTCTTACTGTGAGGCAATGAGGTACCCACTGTGCCACCATGCCTCCCCTCATTTCTAATTTCTATATTTCTACTGCCCCATCAATCAGTCAGTTGCCTAGTGGTCAGGTAAGATCCGATTGGAGAGTGGGTTCGAGCCCTGCGGGTGGCGGTGGTCTAGTGGTAGGGTACTTGCCTCTGCATCAAGAGGTCCCTGGTTCGAATCCTACCTCTAGCACCACCACCACTGGGTCCCTGCGCAAGACCCTTAACCCTGCGTTGCTCCAGGGGGGCTGTCCCTGTAATTAGGAAATGTAAGTCGCTCTGGATAAGAGCGTCTGCTAAATGCCGTAAATGTAAATGTAATGATAGGTTGCCCTGAGCACCCATGAGCAAGGTACCATCCCCATCACTGCTCCTTAGCTGTCGGACATATGCCTGCCCTCTGCTACACAGTATTAAATGCAGAGGAAGCACTTCTGTGTGATGTGATTTCAGTGCTTGCTGTGCTTGCTGTGTTCACAATGAGAAAACATATCACAGATTAACGAGTCATGAAACTATAAACAATAAACTAAGACTTATTTGATAAACCTCCACAATGTCATAAATGGGAGAAAAATTTTGATCAAGGTCTTCTGTACATAAAGTGTCCATGCAGGGTTTCCCTTTAGGTGTTTGGTGAAACAAGGAGTATCTTCTCTAAAATAAAAAGGTCTAAATAGAAACACAGAACGTGTCAGTTTATAGCCCTTCCAGCCTGATCATCGTGACTGTGGGGTCTATAGGGCTCAGTGCTCTTCTGCATGAACCTTTAAGTTTGAGCTGAAAAAAATGGAATCCCAGTACGTCACTGTCCTTATATGGCAAACTTCCTGTTGGCGGCAGATGCGTCACTGCAGGGGCGTGAGAGAGAGGGAGAGAGAGAGAGACACAGAGAGAGAGAGAGAGAGCAAAACAGAATGGCAATTAGATTCAGCGCCATGGATGGGGCTGCAGGGTCGGCCTTTTTCCTTTTTTCTTTGTTTTCTTGTTTATTTGTTGTTGTTTTTTGCATTTGCATCAGTCGGATACATCTAACACATTAAAATGCACTCTTCCTGCAAAGAAACTGAAATCTTTGCTGCTTAAATGTACATGTTTGACTGACAGCTGAGATGCACTGAGGACCACGTGGATATGCTTAATTACAGCTTTGCAGATGCATTCACACATAAAATCTATTTATAAAAAAGCAAAATAGCCTCTTCGTGCTTGGATATGGAGTTGCATGGAGCCATTTTTGCCATCTATCTCGTGCAGAGGTGGAAAAGGAGGGGAAGGGAGCGAGGGAGGGGGGAGAATCAGTATTTTATGAATGAACATGTTGCACCTCCTCTCTGGGGGGGTGATCCTGCTAACATGATGCACTGCACACCATCGCACACCTTCCTGTCTTGATGTGTGGCGTTATAACACTCATAAGGTTCGTCAGGCGGACAGTGGACAGGTGTGTGTATGTGTTGCAGAGCTGAGAGGAGTGTGTTCGCCCCGTGTTGGACCCTGGCAACCCCCCCACCTTTAGCCGTCAGTTGGTACAGGCTCGGTTCATTCATAAAAATTCTGGGGGGGATATAAGGAGGAGCTTGCAGAGCGGACTGTCAGTGGCCAGGTTTACAAACCTGGGGTCGGGAGCTTCGACAGAGCTGTGGATCCTCGTCTGTGCGTCTGGATCGAGATGTTCATCAGCAAAGCCAACGACCCTGCGCCCCCCTGCAGCTCCGCGGGCTACCAGCCGATGGAGACCACCCAGGTAGGTGGATGGTGGAGGGGGAAGGAGGAGGAGGAGGAGGAGGAGGAGGTCGGTGTACTAAATTCATACTAGAGCAATTCCTTTATATTCATTATCAGTCTGGCTGGGGGATGATTTTTGAACGACCACCCCCTCTCAAAGCCAGTGCATTGATACTGACACTGTAAATGGACATCCTTGAAGCCCACCGAGGAGACTCCACATCAGGGCTGCGTCAGTGCTGACGTCAGAAAAAAAGTCTAATATTGATCCCGGGTCTATTTTTGGACCCCCCTCTTGCATGCATTTAAAGAGGCAATCGTGCCATCATGTCACACGACGGGCCACAGGGCTTCCCACGACGTCACGGCGCGTGCGCTCCGGTGCTTAACTCGTGCTCTTTGAACGCAGGGGCGCGCGCCTGAGCGCGAGGCGTCCGTCGCCCCGTTTGTTCCTACGGTGACGGCCATCTCCACCACCCCAGACCTGCAGTGGATGGTCCAGCCCACCATCGTCACGTCCGTCTCGCCGTCTCCGGGCAGAGCCGCAGCCAATGAGGCGCAGAGCCCCCTCAGCACCCAGGGGGGCAAAGGGAAAAGCACCCCCAGGAAGGGGAAAACAGAGCAGGTAAGGCAAAAACAAGACCCCCATCCCATTCCATAACAATCCACCACACCCACACAAAGCCTGAGTGACCAATGAGATTTCTCAAACAGCTGGCACCTCTCTAGAATGCTCTCCATCCAGCTGTGCCAGGGTGCCAATACTTTGTATTCATCTCACGCCGTGTCTGCAACAATAGGTTATTTTTAGACGCATTGCAGAGAGAGAGAGCGAGAGAGAGAGAGAGAGAGAGATGTGAGGCTGTGGCAGGTTGGTCTAAATCCGTCTCTTGCCGCCGAGCAGCTCACTCCAGAAGAGGAGGAGAAGAAGCGAATAAGGAGGGAGAGGAATAAGATGGCCGCAGCCAAGTGCCGCAACAGACGAAGAGAGCTCACCGACACCTTGCAGGCTGTAAGTGACTGTTGCAGACGCATGATCCTACCTGTGCCGTGATAATGCAGCACTTCTTCGTTTAACGCCAATCCTTTGCCCTTTAGGAAACTGACAAGCTGGAAGAGGACAAGGCAGCTCTGCAGGCTGAGATAGCCAACCTTCTGAAAGAAAAGGAGAGACTCGAGTATGTTCTCGCCACACACAAGCCTTTGTGCCAGCTGCCCGAAGAACTGGACAGCATCTTCCCTGATTCGCCACAGCCGCTTCCTCCTTCGGATTTGTCCAAGATCCCAGAGGATGGAGCACCGGACGTACCCTCTCTGCAAGACATAGAAACTCCTTCAGTCCCATCCTCCGCTATATCGGGCAACTCCAACATCCTCCTGTGCTCCAGTGCGGAGGTCAGCCTGTGTGACCTTGAGCCGTCACTGGACGTCAAGGAGGAGCTCCTGGAAAATATCCTCAGCACAGTGGATGAGGACAGGATCTCTGTGGAGACAGCCCGCTCTGTCCCTGACATTGACCTCACGGGTTCCCTGGGCATCACAGACTGGGAAACCCTGTATAAGTCTGTGGCCAATGACCTGGAACCCTTAAGCACCCCCGTGGTAAGCACCTCCACCCCCACATGCAGCAACTACCTGTCCGTCTTCACCTTTGCCTGCCCAGAGCTGGACTCTCTTGCTGAGGAGCTGGACGGCTGCAAAGGTGGGGCTACCAAATCTGAATCCGTGGCAGATATCCTCAACTCACCCACACTCCTGGCCTTATAAACGTAATGGAAACAAAGGTATTGGACATCATGGTAATGGTCTCAGCAATCAGATATCGCCATGTTGTGATATCCGAGATGAGCGGCGTTGATGTGAAGCCAGCAGTTCAGTGGCCGCATCCATGAAATGTGTAACATGACCGAGATATTTTATCCTCTTCCAGATCATTTTGATGTAGCTATAAGAGCATGGAAAAAAATTATCTTATGGACAGTTATGAGCTCTGTTCTGGTTTGAAAAAGCATGCGCAAAGATCTCATATAAATAAAGAAATGAATAAACAAATTAATATATAAACAAAGCAACATATGTGTACGTATCGGTTTTAAATTCGTTTGATCTGGTGTGAGGTCTTCTGTATCGTGCACTGTTCTCTGTGCAGTTTTGTGTTTTTCGATGGCAATAGTTTATCAATGTTGTGCTTCAGTACACATTCTTGAAGTTCTTGCATACCTCAGTGTCATCATCCCGGCTGTGTTTTGATGTCATTAAAAATGTTTAGAGTTTTCCATGAAAACATCCAGTGCTATATCGATCAAGATGTATTTTATGATAATTTATTTTTCTACCTTTTAAATTTTGACTTGTTTGTCAAACGAGAAGAGTGAAATGAGCATTGATTGCTTATGAATTAATATTCACATTAAATATTCATGCAATGTGACCTTTGTCTCCTGTTTTTTTTCTTCTGGAAGATATCAAAAGCTTTAGGCCAAAATGTCTCCAGCTGTGGTAACTTATGGATGCCGAGTATAACCTCATCCTCATCTCTCTCTCTCTCTCTCTCTCTCTCTCTCTCTCTCTCTCTCTCTCTCTCTCTAAATATATATATATATATATTCTCTCTCTCTCTCTATATATATATATATATATATATTTAAAGATAAATTATATACTACAACAACGTTTTGATAGAATTAGGCAACATTTATTACCATCTTGCTAAAGGTGAGTTTAATTCATACTAACCTGTTCTTTCCTTTTTAGAACAAAGCCTTGTATCTCTAAAACAGGGACTTTTCAAAGAAAGGAAAATGTTCTCAGCTTTGTAAAATGGAATTTAATATAAAACATTTTATTTCTGGGCATTTCCATTGGCCATTTCTGGGCATTTCTCATTTTCATAAAATCATCAACAGAGTATTCCAAATCAGTGACTATTAACGTAAAATCATTAAAACAAATTGATAAAAATCAATTAAAAAAATAAATTTCTGATGTTTTTGAAAAATAACACAAAGCTAAGTCTAGAAATCAATTAATAAATAAATTATAGTTGCCTGTAAAGCTTGATAAAATATAAAAACATTATAAAAAATAAAACTGACTGCTGTGCTGAAGCAGATTTGCATCATCCTGTACGTGCTACTCACACACAACTACAGCTCAGATTAGCAGTAAGCCTGCTGTTAGGCAGGACATTCTCTCCTCTATAAATGCACCTGTTCTTTACTGAATAGTTCTACATGCACTGGCTACTTGTTGAACATGGTGAAGGAGGCCTCTGCAGGGATCAGCCATTTTTCCAACTGCGTAGACCAGAATTTGTGGTTTTAGATGAAACCCTCAAAATGAAATCTACTCCTTCTGCGTCATATTACTGTAACATCTCTCTATGAAGCTGTGGACCTTCCTGCACCGATGTTCTCAGTCACCTGAAGAACCGCAGCTATTCTGTCATCCCTGAAATAATGCACAAGCATCACATCTGCCAGTTGTTTATGCGTTTTGTGACTGGTTATAAAGAGGTCTGGAAAGCATAACAGCTGATGTTTTCATCACGATCCATATTTATTCTCTATTAAAAGTGTTATATTGTAATAAAGATGTTTAGAGCGTTTGTAAAGGCCCACAAAATCCTCCGATTCTCTGGATTGCTAATCCTCTTTCGCTTGTTTCCCACAGAACCATGATGGATCAGCAATGACACTGGTGTGGTGTGTGTGGGCGATCCTGCACACACTGAAACACACTAACATGATATTATGTTGTCATGGTCACTCTGTTCAATTTTTCGCAATTTGTACTTAAGTAGCTCTTCTCTGAGATCGGACCAGATTGGATCCTCATCAAAGACTATGCCATTGTCTCAATGGTTGTCCTTCCTTGAAGCATGTTTGAAGGGCACCAACCATATTTCTCACATTTTGGAAGTGCTCCGACCAAGCTGTCTAGTCATCTGGTTGGCCCTCGTGTCTCTGAGATTCTTACGTTGGCCCATTTTTCCTTTTCCAAAACAACTTCAGGAACTGGAGCTAAGGGTGCCTAACCCAACACCTGACAAAGAAACCCATACCTTTATACCTCCTCACCAAACTTTACAGTTGGCACAGTGCAGTCAGGCAGTTAGCCTTTGTTTAAGTACTATAATAGGCAGTTAACTTGTGATAGGCTGACTCTCTGGTATATTTTCATACACATATACACAAGGAGGCAGCCTATGTTGCTCGGATTCTCAGTTCTTCTTGAAGGACAAAGTTTTTGGTTCTCATTTTCATTCCCTGTACCTGACCAGTTTCAGAGCTGTTTTTATTGCGTACGCCATGCAGTGATGAATCCTTCCAGCAGAACAGAGTCATTTAATTTAATGCATGAAGCAGGTGAAGAAACAGGTGCAGATGTTTCCAGATGATCAGGGTGGTGTTTAGTTTACTGCTGATGCTTTATCTAGAACCTTGTATCTTTATTCACTTTGCAGCCTGTTTATACTAAAACCTTTCTTCCCAGTCCTTCTGTTTAATCCAAGTCAATTTGACAGTATTTTTGCACCAACACGGTGCAAGAATTTTAAAAAATGAGAGATGGCTTAGGAGCTTTGCACAGAAGTGTCTACATGCAAAGGTTTGGGCACATGTTTCCTACCGGCTCAGTATGTGCTCCAAATTTGATTCACTCTGAAAAGCATGCTTTGAATATGCGATTAGGCTACTTCTAGAATGTGGAGGTTAAATAGCCCTCAGTGTAGTGGAGGCTGAAGGTCTGATCAAGTAGACTGGAAGAGTGGACTCCATATTCGGTCTTCCCTGCAAAGTGGACAGAGCTGTTTGTTTTCTGAGTATCTAGGGGTGGAGCCTTCCTGCCTTCTCCTTTCTCTCTGCCCCATGTCTCTCTCTCTCGCTCTCTCTCTCTCTCTCTCTCTCTGCGGGACTTTTTGCATCCCTGCTTACGTGTGGCAGGCTGAGTTCCGCATTCCCCAGTCCTCCCAGGCAGGGATCTCTATATAAACGCGCTGATGCAACGCTTTCCTCTGATCAAAATCTCCAGACCCCAGCTGAGCACAAAGGCACATCCAGCGACAAACGGCAAAGGCAGGTAAGCAGGACACTTTATGAACTTTTTTTTTTGCAGCAGCAGGGCTGCTTTTGCACAACGCCGCGAGTGGGCAACAGTGTAGCGAGGCTGTTCTTCTGATCTGCTCTGCGCTCCGGGAGGAGGACCTGCACAGCAGTCTGATCCGGGCGGGCTGCAGTCTCTGGATCTGATGGTCCTACATGTGCACGGGCTGATCCCCCTCCGCGCTGACACCTCCTCGCTCCGTAAGAGAGTGTGCTCGGCCGGACCAGCCCGGTGCTGCGGCTGGGTGGTCCCGTAACCGAGAGAGAGAGAGAGAGAGAGAGAGAGAGAGAGAGACACAGAGACAGCTCCAGTGCAGAGATAAGGCTGTTATGATTGTGGTGCATCTCAAAATCCATCCGGAAACTTCCTCCTCTGCTGCGTTCATCATCGTCCATATCCAAACACCTCCACTGATGAAATGCTGCTGTGGTGGTAGTGGGGAGGGAAGAAAAAATAAAGTGCTCTGTGAAATATCAGCAGAAACATGTGTTTTTTCCCTGCTCAGATGTGTAGGGCAAAGCTGTGTTGGCATGTAGATTTGTGGTGCTGTTTTTTCAATTTGCATATCATTTACTTCATCTTCCTTTGTTGACACCCCAGGGCCCAGGCATAGATTTTGATCTTTATAGAAATGGTGATGGGACTGAGAGTTCCTCTCTCTCTTTCTCTCTCTCACTCTCTCTCTCTCACTCTCTCACTCTCTCTCTCACTCTCTCTCTCACTCTCTCTCTCTCCCCTCCGCCCTCACACTTTCTTTCTTTCTACCAAATGTTAATCTTAGATAAAATGATCTCTTTTCCTAAACGAAGTGCACGGTCCTCTTGATTGAGGAACGCTTGACTTTCTTTCTCCAGGTTCTGTTGGTTAAAGTGCAAAACTTCTGTTTGCACTTTAATGATGCCGTAAAAGAACAGTCAGAGCTCCACAGACATCCCGATTGCATTAGATACATGTACACTTCCATAAAATGTAGATCTACAATGTAGAAATGTAAATCTTGCATCTGTAGATTCACTGTTGTCCCCTAACCCTCACTGTGCTACACTGACAGTGCAGGTTGTTAAGTGTCTGAAATGTCCTAAAGCAATAAAGGTCATTGTCATTATCTAGCATTAGAGACGTCATAATAACACTGTTATGCAACTCGAAGTTTCAGTGCTTCCAGATTTCCTCGCCCTCTTGTTGTTGTGTGCAACTTTTCGGAACTGAAACTGATTTTTGAACCTGACAGTACTTACATTGTTTATTAGGAAAGGAAAGGTCAACTTGTTGCTTTTATTATATTTTATTGTTGCAAGTTATCTTACAGATGCAAATCACTTCAGGTGAAGATCATTAAACAGCATCATAATGACCTGAGGCAGTTATTATTGGCAACTTTTGGATTGAAAAATAGCCTTCCTGTTTCTTTTTAAAGGGAGATTTCTTAAGAAAGTAGCTGGAGGAACAGTGTGCTGATGCTGGATATTTTCCCCTTAGATAGCACTAAGCCATGTTCAGTGTGTGTAGCAAGGTCTTGCTGCAACACTCAAAAGAATGCATAGTGTATTGAAAAGTAAGAGTGACAAGGTGCTTTTTTATTTCGTTTCCTTTTTTTCACTTGGGCCTTCTCCCAGACGCCTGTGCTGCAGGTATTTCCTTACTGTAATGATTAATCCAATCCAGGTCTACAGGTTTGCTCTTTCTGTGTCTGAGAGTCCAGGGCTAATGTAAGCCAGCCGCACTAACCCCACCACAGCCGAGCTAATTTTGTCATGTGTGCCTTTTTTTACGCACATTTTGGTTTTAAGGCGTAGAGCAAATTCGAGTAATGCTTAACAAACACTGTGTTTCGTTTATACATCAGTGCCTAATGTTTAGGAGTGCAGTGGAAGATAGACCGTCTGACTGGTTGCATTTTAATATGTATGCAAATGTCGGAGACATGCATCGTTCAAAAATAAGTCAGCATCCTCTACAGGGAACCCACACAGATTTTAGTGTGGCTTTTTAAAGTTTTTACCCTTTTATTGGCTGAGCTAAACAAACTGGAAACATGAACTCTGCCATAGCTTTATGGACCATTCCATGTATTTTTTCTGGCTAAATTTAGCAAATAATCAGTATTTATGCCTTAAAACACGTATATG
Source organism: Hepsetus odoe (assembly GCA_017165825.1). Taxonomy (NCBI): domain Eukaryota; kingdom Metazoa; phylum Chordata; class Actinopteri; order Characiformes; family Hepsetidae; genus Hepsetus; species Hepsetus odoe. Next base: position 25,531,507 of record CM029374.1, on the reverse strand, counting down.
TGTTAATGTTTATACTTGTTTCATTTGACCATGGGTGCCAACACATTTGCACATGATTGTATATTTCTACTTTTTTCTCTCTATACTGATACTTTATATATCGCTATATATATTGCACCTGTTTGCAACATATTCTGTCTGTAGATGGAAGACTTCACTGGATAATACTGTATTTTGCTGCAATTTGAAAAACACTTCAATATTTCAGTGCATCCTGAAATCCTGCATCCACTCTGTTTGAGGGCTTGTATGGTCCTCAGTATAGGCCTCGACCAAGAGCAACACATTCTGTATTACAGTGCTCTATAGAGCTTTCTGGTGAAAATCTAAACAAAGGGAACACTGTTGTATTCCGTTTATTTTTCCAAATTACTCATGCTGTCATCGCTTGAATACATGCTTGTCCCGACTGGCCCGCGTGGAGTTTTATTTGGATGTGTGCTACAAATTTCAAGGATGGAGATTTGGGTAGATTTACTCAGGAAACAGCTTTACTTAATGGTATTCAGGAGGATGGGGGCTGTGTAGGCATATTATACTCATCTGAAGCTCCATTTAATGGGCCGCAGTCGTGTTACTGCAGTGTGGATTCTCTTTTTGGTCTTATTTATAGCTCATCGTTCAGTGGATGTACGGAGGCACAATTTCTATTTATTTACTCATTTTAAGATGAAAAAAGCCAAAGGCCTACGTGTATTTTTTCCCAATATCGTAATTAAACACTCACCATCTTTTACAAATACAAGACCAGACCATAAAAACTTTCGCATGTAACAGTAAATTTGACAGTGAAACCAAGTAAGTAGGGCAATCTCAATTACAGCACTCTGAAAAAATAATGTTATTGTAAGTTTAATGTTGTTAATGATAGACTAGGTCAAACTGGTATTACATCAAACACATCAGGCAGTTCTTTCCTTTTCTGAATGGCATGCACACCTCAAGCATTTGTTTTCAAGGTAGTCCTGTTTGTAAAGGCCAGTTATGGAAACTAGTTACAGAAAACCATTCAGGCATAGAAAATGTTGATGTTACACTGCTTAGGGTTTTATAATATGTTGTGCTTGGGCTCTCACTGAATTGGAGAGGTGCCATTATGAAAGGGGGAAAAATGGAGCCGAGAATTCAAAAATGAACTCGTCTTTTGTGTTTCATTATGTAGGCAACATTCTGTGCAGACGGAAAAAGTCTCTTGCATTCCTCCATAGAGTTCATTTGCAGTCTCATTAAAATCAGGTTTGTTTTTTTTTTAAGTTTAGAAGCGAGCCAGTGGCGGAGGCTGATGACATTGTCCTGTAAGTCTGTTGCCACATTCCACTGGGCTGACACAGAGAGAGGGAGAGAGGGAGAGACTGAGAGAGAGAGAGATAGAGAGAGAGAGAGAGAGAGAGAGAGCAGGACTGTGTGGGGGGAACATGGGCAGCAGGCGGGTCTTGGCTGGCTCCCTCTCTTCTTCTCTCCATGGAATAAAAGGGAATGTGCCTGGGTCTACTTTTGTGCAGGCACTGCTGTCTGCCTCTCCCCCTGGCCTCTGCAGAGTGAAGGGTGGAAAAAAATTCAGAAGAAGACTTGCCAAAGCGGCTGTAAATGGGAGTACACTGTACATGCAACAGAAAGTGTGGAGAAGAAGCTTGTGAGAAAATATCATGGTTGGGGCCAAGACATGGAGTGAGTGAGAGTTGATAGAGTTGATAGTTGAAGAGAGAGAACAGCAGGGAAAAGGTAACTGAAAATTAATTACATGTGTTTGTACATTTTTCCTTAGTTCTTATGTTGAATGCTTCATCGGTGCCGCCTCTACTCCAGTCTTACTGCTGGGGGTAGGTGGACCGCTCTTAACTTGTTGGAAAAAAATTGAAATTTAACTTATCCTGAGTGGGTTTGAAGTGAACTGGCTCATTTTATTGCAACTCTCATTTCTTTACTATGATGGTGAAAGGATCCCAGAGTCTTGTCTACAATCTTGATACAACCAGTCGGTTTATCATCTACATTTTCAATGCGATGGGAGTTTTCTGTGTAATGCTGATAATGGCAAAATAGTGAAAAAAAAAGATGAGTTGTGTGCGAATTTTAATTAATGAAGCATTTCATTCCGGCCCAAAAGATGATCTCAGAACTATCATAAACCAATTTCTGGGCCAATTCAGTGGTCGATTCTGTTCCCTTTAAAGTAAAAAACAATATAAATGTGCTCACAACATGGTCCTTATGAATCAGCTGTTTAAGATGTTTAATTCACGTTTATTTTCAGTAATAAAATAACGAGACTGGCATGTGTAGGAAGTGAATGCAAATATAACCATCCCAGTGGATTGCTCCTTTCAACCACACAGGTATTCACTTCTTTTCAGAGGTCCAGTCAGTCCAGTGCCTTCCAGCATGTGACTTTTATTACTGCGAACAAAAATCTGGAAGCTATGCTGCAAGCAATGCCTTCAGGCCCTCACACTCATTATCGCAAGGCTGCAGGCTGTTACATGCTCACATAACTAAGGATATATGTGTAAAGCTTAGAAATCTGTGATTTGTCGGCTTACCCTTGACTAAGGCATGTCCCCAAGGAGTGATGAACGTGAAGTGACAGCTGATGACATGATGATGATATGATATGACAGAAGGTACTACTGGGTCCGGATTTTGAGAGCCCTATTGGCCGACAGAGCCTTATTTCATTATAGAAAGCCTCTTAAATACTCCTGCCAAATATCAGAAAGTGAAATAACAAAATGGTCCACTTGCGGCTTTATCTGGCCAACTTTTGCTCCAGAACCTCAAATGACCTTGCTGAGAAATGCACGAATAAATGCAGTGGGGCTTTTTCATCCTGCACCACATAAAGTCCAGAAGGCTTGCACTTTTTGTTTGCTGCAATATGTTTTGTTTTCATAGAGATGACACTTTAGTAAAAATGAGCTCAAATCAATCCCTCTCATGTTCTCTCATCTAGCTGTGGTCAAGGGCGTGTGTGACATGATGCCCGGACAGATCCCTGACCCATCAGTGACGGCAGGCTCTCTGCCCAGCCTGGGCCCGCTGGCAGGCATCGCTGCCACAACGCTTACGGACCAGCTTAAATATGCAGACCTGTGCAGCCTGGGGGCCATGCTGTCCCCACTGCACCTTCTAGGCAAGCTGGGCAAACGCCATCTTCCCATTAAAACAGAGGTGAGGCATTGAAGTGATTTAACTGGCTTCTGTAATGGTAGCCCAGCAAATTTAGCTGGACGCCACCTGACAGCATGCTTTAGTGCACTCGTTAAAAGATATGGCGAGTTCAAAGCCTCCTACAGTGCTGAACATCTTACACAAATCTGTGCTTTTGTTTGCTAATGTTACGTTTGCCGTTTAATTTACTGCTTAAAACACACAGTGTCAGTTTGAGAGTCTTCATTAAAGTGCCCTTTTTAATGGGTCCATAGGCAACATTTTTTGTTTTACTGGCCTTTCAAGGTCCACTTGTAACATTTCTGTGGTTTCGTTTACCAGAAACATATGTATTTCATGTTTTCTGCACCATCTATCTCTTTAAACAGGCTGTTTTTGTTACTGCGGGTTTAAGATATTTAAGATATATGTATGTGTATGTGTGTGTGTGTGTGTGTGTGTGTGTAAAAAACCTTCATTCTGATTGGTTATCTGTGTTGCTTAAAAAGGAGTCTGGGCTGAGCACTGTAGACTAAATATGCAGATAAATGCAAATTTGTTTGTATTTGTTATCCATCCATCCATTATCTGCCGCTTGTCCCAAACGGGGTCGCGGGGGAGTGCTGGTGTCCAGCCCAGGGCACACAGGGCGAGGACGGGGGACGCACCCTGGACAGGTCGCCAGCCCATCGCAGGGATTGTATTTGTTATCTCAAAAATAATTCATTAAGGGGTGATTTTAGGGCTGATAGGGGAATGAAATTTTAAATTGTTTCAAAATGCATCATGGACCATTTGGGTATCCACGAGAAGGACCCTTTACATTATACTCGGGTTTGGCAGTGATGCACCAGATACAGTGGAAAGAAAAGATCAAATTTGATATCAGATTTCAAAAGCTCAGCAATAAAAACAACTTAATCTAGTGGGCAGTAACTGAATGAGTCTTACTGAGAGGACACATACTTATCACTGTCATGAGAAAACTTTGGTGATATGTGAAAGCTAATTTTTTGAAAGTTTGCTACTTTTAACAGCCTCTAAACAGGAAAAATAAAGCAGCTAGATAGATATGTGTTTAAATAACAGTTTACTGTAGTGTTCATAAGGCTACATCACATCTACATAAGCTTTTTATGACATTAAGTGACTTTAATCCACATAAAAATTGAGATGAGCTTAAACGAACACCTACTTTTGATATACTTTCTGGGGTGAAACTGATGAAGAGTGACGCTTGGAATAAGACTTAACAAGTGAAGGTTAGTGTCAGTGGACATTAAAGACTTACATTTACGTGACATTTCTTTCCACTCTTAGAAGGATGAAGAAGAGGAGAGAAGGAAAAGAAGGCGAGAGAAAAACAAAGTGGCAGCAGCACGATGTCGAAACAAAAAGAAAGAACGAACAGAGTATCTACAGCGGGTGAGTGTTCTTCCTTATTCTAAGAACAATAAGGAAATAAAATGACTTCTACGGACGCTTTCCACTTATGTAGTACTACTTTTGTTTTGCGTTCGAACAAAATAACATGGTTATGCCAAATCCACTCACACCTCAGCATCCACCCATCATGCAACCATTTTGATGGATTTGTTGTGATCGTGTCAGGAATCGGAGCGGCTGGAGATGATGAACTCGGAGCTGAAGGCACAGATCGAGGAGCTGAAGCACGAACGCCAGCAGCTCATCCTTATGCTCAATCGCCACCGGCCCACGTGCATCGTGAGGACGGACAGTGTGAAAACCCCCGAGAGCGAGACTAACCCCCTGCTGGAGCAGCTGGAGGCTAAATGAGGCGGGGCAGAGGCCCAGAGTGGTGCCTTTCCACAGTTACTGTTTACAGGTTAGCTTCCATACAGCTAGCTAGAAGCACTTAGCTCTAAGCTCTTGGACATAAAAGGACGGACGAGTGTAGCACTCCATCCTGAAAGCTTGGGGTTTAAGAGCCTTTGTGGAACGCCCCCTACCAACCCATCCCATCCAGCCACATTGACATGTCCCAATCAGATTGGGTTATGAGCTGACAGTTACGAGTTTGTATTACTGTTACTTTTTTATATTTGTGGTCATTCAGTGCCTAACAGTCATCCAAGAAGTTAAAAATGAACTGTTTAGAGGTTTGGAAGTGTTCAGTAACACCACTCACCTCCTCGCGGTATCATGTGTGATGACAAGGCCAACAGATACAGCGTTGCTATGGGCGTTTGTGGCCTTTCACCAATGTAACTGGATGATTTGTAGCCTACTACACTCATTGTGTCTTTATGATGCTGAGTCATGTCTTGCCCTCAATAGCATTTTTTTTTTTTGACGCAGGCGTCATGTATGCACATATATATATAAGAACTGTTTACATCATCCTGTTTTATTAGTTACCTACAATTTATATATATTTTCTGATTTTTATACTTCTTGTACATTACATTGTATGGACTGTTATCACTAGATGTGATACATTTTATATTTCTGAAACAAATAGTTATATATAACCCTTTTTCTGTGACTTACTCATTTTGTTTAATGGCTGTGAAGAAATGCAACAAATATTAAACGGGACTCGCTCCTAAATGTTATTTTGCAATATACAACATGTATTTGGGTAGTATATTCATTCTACAGTCCTTGATGATTAAATCTATTCATCTATAACTCTTTGATACCTCCATGCATTCTCACACGTCTGATTTTTCACTCTGTCAAGAAAAAAGGACACATTTTTATTAAACAGCTATTACATAAATAATACCAAATGTCTTGACAACAGTGGGGAGTCAACCGGCAGGATTGTCCATAATGGTGTTCCATCATCTGCGGTGAATTTTATGGTTTTGGTTAATTAATGATTCTAAATTGTAAAGTTGAATTAAATGTATTTAATTGTTTAATTGAATAGTTTGAACGCACTTTATTGGATTTAAATACGCAAAACATGCAAAACGTCATATTAGTTTTTTGGCAAATTCTAGAAATGTATATTAAATTAAACATATTAGATGTTTAGTCACTGTTGCTGACAGTCTTTGGAGAAAATCAGCCTCCAATCAGTTTTTATTTCTTGCCCTTCTTAGCCTTTCATGCACAGCAAGTTAAAGATCTAACAGATTTTCATCGATATTCAAGTCTTCTAACCTCGAACTGCTGCTTTAGTTCAAGGTTGATTTTGATGTCTGTTTCGGGACATTGTCTTCTTGTAATATCCAGCCTCTTTTCTTCCTCTCTTTACTGAATGTGGGACATTAACTTTCAGCCTTTGTTGATATTCAGTAGTTCCCTTTTTTCTTTCGCTCCACACACAACGCCAACGCATCACAGGTCCCTGCTGATGGTCAACAGTTGTCAATGTGCTCTTTTATTGAAATGCTTCTGCTTTTTTGTGTTTGTAGACAAAGATGTAGTTTCTGTTTCATAAGACGGTGGCACTTTATTCTAGAAAGGCTCCGGTTTAATCATGTTTAGTGCTGCAAAACTCCGATACTGACTTTTGTGACGTGATCCGGGTGCCCTCTAATGAAATCTCACCGGGGTGGCATAGTGTTTAGGGACGAGGTCCAAGGATCCGAAGGTTGTGGGTTCGAATCCCAGATCAGTAGGTTGCCCTGGGGTACCTGGGGCGATGAAAAATAGTCACTTTCACTTCAATGTGTCACCAGCCAGATCTTCCTGCAGGTCCTTGGCAGCAATCTGGGGTTTTTCTTTACACACCTCCTGAGTTTTTTCACTGGTATTAAACATCCTGCGTTAACAGCTCACCTTAACTTCCATCCGTTAACCATAAGGTTAGTGATTTTTTATACTTTTCTTCTGCAGAAGCACTTTCATTTCTTTCATTTCTAAGCTACTTAGAAGACTCAGATCCATTTATTCTGCCCTGGAATCGTTTAGACCTGACCTGGATTATAATTTTAAATGAATGTTCTAAGAATAAAACACACTGATAGTAAAAATGCACAAGAGCGTGAGCACTGCATGCTCACAAATCAAAAGTGGATGGAATTCACACACTTCCATGTCAGTGATAATAGCAGTTTAGTGTAATGACTGTTTGGGATCCGCTGTGTGTGTTGTGGCTCTGTGAGTAAGACAGATGTAATGGCAGTGTTCGACCAAAGCCACATTCCTGAAGAACTTTTCATGTTGTCTGTAGTTTTCATACCCTGTGCAACCCAGCAGGTCTGTATCCAGCTTTTAATTGTCTCATTCATTCTTTACACACTCTTAGAACGTGTGTTCATACATAAATATACATTTTGAACTTGTTGTCCAGTACATCCCTTGCCAACTCAATGGAAGGATACTGTCGGAATTTTAAAAATTCTTTTGCTTTTCTTTGGACGATATCATTTTGCCACAATTTTGAACACCGATTGCCCAATCCGAAGACATTATATGAAGCTGAAGATTTTCTTTAATCCTTTAATCTGGACAAAGTGTCCAGATCTTCATGCCCAAAACACCCCCAGCGTCTGTCCAGAAGACCTGCTCCTTCAACAGTGTTTGTGTTTTGGCTCATAGATGTCTCTTTTTATTGTAAACACCATCAAGTAAAGGTTTTCTTCCGTAAATCAAAATCTGATTAGTGAATAAATAAATAAAATTCCTACACAAAGTGAATCTTCAACACCAGTAGTTTAAATTACAATAATTTGTGACTTTAGAGTTTAAATTATAAAAAAATACACACAATTTTGTAAAAACATTCAATAAATGTTTTTGATTTTGGGAATGGGCACAATTATTATTATTATTATTATTATTATTATTATCATTTTGCTCTCTCTATAAGAATCAACATAAGAATCTTTAAACCCATTTTAGTATCTCATTCCTCTCAGTGAAGTGTTTTCAGGCGGCGCTCAGAGGGATCTGATCGGATAATCCAAGGCTCCTAGAGTTTGAATGCATGTTATTAAAGCAATTGTTTTAACCCTGGGAAATTCTGAAATTTATTAAACAAATTCTGTTCAGAATGTTGTATAACTGTTTGATACATTGTCTTAAAACATAAACAGTAAATCACTTTGTATTATACATAGATCTAAACAAGCACTTTTACAAGTGCTTTCAGATTTTTTTTTTGAACCCCAATGTTGTGTCGAAAATCCGCTCCTTTGGCGACATCTAGTGGTCAATCTAAGGAACAGCAGGAGCAAATGTGTTCAATGGGGCCAGCTTTAATTGAAGCGAATAAACAGTAAATACATCCGGGATTGATTGAGGATTACTGAGTTATAAAATCACTGACTCCTCATTGTTGTGTGTAGATATTTCCAGATTTTTCTTCACTTTAAACAAAACTCCAGCTTAATCAGTGGAGACAGGAAACCCTGGCTGATAACTTCATCATACAAGCTCATCAACTTTAAGGTGTGCTTGATTAAAAAAGTGCAGTAAATCAAATGCCAAGCCTTTCAGATACAGAGCTGGTTACTGGAGGTCCTGTAAACACTGGAGAGAGAGAGAGAGAGAGAGAGAGAGAGAGAGAGAGAGAGAGAGTGTATTAGTGTGTGTGTGTGTGTGTGTGTGTGTGTGTGTGTGTGGGCGGAGCTTTGTCTAAGAAAAAAAAAAAAGGCCGGTATAAACGTCCCATGAATGAAGCTGCCCGGTGTTGCTGGTCTGACAGGCAATAGTTTCCTTTCTGCTTCATTTGGGGAGAGTTTATGGTTTTCATTTGTTTAAGAGCACTTCTTCTACTAACAGTCAAAGACCACACTTAGACAGGTGGAGAAAAAATGTTGGATAAGTCTGAAGATGTGAAAAATGGACCTGTTCTTGTGGAGAGCAACACCTCGTCAAGAGAACAAGTGGAAGAACCAATAAAGTGCAAGGAAATTCCTCCTGAGGTTCCCCCAGAGTGCACCATCCGGTTGTCCAAGAGAAGATGGGTCATAGTGTTCCTGTTCAGCTCCTATTCCCTGTGCAACGCCTTCCAGTGGATCCAGTATGGGATCATCAACAACATCTTCATGCACTTCTACAGTGTCAGCTCCTTTGCCATAGACTGGATGTCCATGATCTACATGCTGACCTACATCCCTTTCATATTTCCTGTCACCTGGCTGCTGGACAAGAAGGGGCTGCGGGTCGTGGCTCTGGTGGCCAGCTCCATCAACTGCCTTGGAACCTGGATCAAAGTGGCCAGCATTAGACCTCACCTGTTCTGGGTGACCATGCTGGGCCAGTTCGCCTGCTCCTTCGCTCAGGTCTTCATCCTCGGGATGCCTTCCCGGATCGCCTCTGTATGGTTTGGCTCGGACGAGGTGTCCACCGCCTGCTCCATTGGAGTTTTCGGCAACCAGGTGAGCCCTGTGTTAGTTTACTGGGCAGAACCTAGAAGCATGTTTTCATATTGCTCATTGTAGTATGGCTTTAAAGGCACACCTCCAAAAAAGAGCTTTCCTTTAACCTCCTGTGTAGGAATGGTACAGCTTCTTATTTATGTGATCTTAAAAAGAAAAGAAAAGTGGGCAGAACGGATTTAAACTTGGGGAATCAGGGGAATCAGGCCACGTACCGCAGCAGGACATCCAGCATCTGCAGCATCTTTGTCTTTTTGGAAGTGTTTCTGGTCTAGAATTGTTAAAGCTCAAACATGAGAGATGTGAGTGACAGCAGAATGGAGTGAATCCGTATAAAAATGAAGCACGAATGAAACATTAGGTTCCTGCTTTAGCTGCTTTAGAGTGCTCAGAAAATGGTACACATCCATCAATACTGCTCATGAGTCCGAGGAACTAAATGCATCTAGATCCTGCCCTGGTTCTAGCCATCATAATAGAATAATAATAAGCACGGCGGCATCTTTCCCTTTTCATCAGTCATAAATGGATCCAGCTGTTTAAAGTTTTCAGTGAATATTTTAATCAGAAATGAAAAACAATCAGCAACAATGTTTTTTTATTATGATACACACTTTTTGTGGAGCCTGAGAGCAAAAAGAGAAGGGAACTGCTATGTGTCTTTTGTTAACTTGCAGGTTTCATTTACTGTAGATGTTTTTAATATCCGGTCAGTTTGTGACCCTGAGCCCAGCGTATGTTTCATTTTGATTGAAAAACCCCCAGTATAGATTAAATCGGTTTTATGCTGTTCAACCACACACACATACACACCCAGACTGGGTTGTCCCAGAGTCATGGTCGATTCTGTGCACAAGTACATTTACAGCATTTATCAGATGTTCTTATTCAGTGTGCCTTACTTTACCTTATGACGAGGAACTTCTCCCTGGAGATCTTTGGGGTCTTGCCCAGAGGGTCAGATGTTGCTTGTGCTGGAGAACGAATGGAGCCAGGGTCAAATTCACAACCTCCGCAGCTGAGTATCCAACCACTACCCCGTTTCCCTTGTACCATATGATTATAATCATTGAACATCAGAATCATGGAGTCGCTGCATGATCAGATGCATAAAAAATATTATTTTTAAAAATCAAACATTTGTACAATTTTCACATTTTTGACTTTTTTTTAGCTTCATGGTGGAATGTTGGCTCATCCTCTTTTCCAGCTGTTCAGTGTTGAACAATTTTTAAATCCTCCATAAATTTGCACTGGTGTTGAAGTGAGGAGTGAGGCCAGACTGCTCACTCACCTTCACCATTTTTGATCCACTTTTGAAAACAATCAGGCTGACTGTTTGACGTTGCTGCCCTGTTGAATTGCTCTCCATTTCCTCAGCCAATGGGAAGTTCTCTCAGTACGTTCCTCCATTTATAGTCCTTCTGAATGAATAAAGGTACAGAAGCAGCCACCTATCATGGTGCTCCCACCTCCATGCTTCCCTGCAACTGTGGTGATCACACAAACAATCCTTCTTTCTCCAAATATGATGAACTGAACTATTACCACTAGGTTTATGTTTGATGACATACTTCCAGATCAGTTCTGATTGGTCCAAATGAATGTGCCAATTGTATCTCTGTACTGTGTTTTTTAATGTGGGCTGTAATGGAGCTTTGTTCTCTGTTTATCTGCTTTCCTGCCGCTTGAGTTTTGCTTCACACCAGCAAAGAAAATATAAAGCAAATTATAGTCTGCCTGGTTTAGAAGGTCAGTGTGTTTATTCAGTTAAAATTGCATCTGTATTTGCCTTCTGTGCTGACCGAGTTGTTAAATGTATGGAGGGTCTTGGGGACTTTGTAGTTTGCTTACAGTTGTCTTTCCGTGGTCAACATTAGTCTTGTAGAAGAATACGAAAGAAGAACATTCTTTACCTGAATTAAAAATGGTAAATACATTAATAATCAGATTATAATCTCTGCTGAATCTGTGAGGTTGCTGAATGTGTGCGTACCATGGGTGTCTGAATTTGAACTCTTGGTGCATTACATTGCTACACCAATCTCACTGAACACTTTTGCTGGTTCATTGACTCAGTGATATGAGGAGCTCTCATGGGCCCTGCATCCCAGAAGGCCAATGTGTCACCACTATTCATTTCTTTTTCTCCTTGTCTCCTTGCGACCCAGAAATATCTGCTAATGTGCCCTGTCAAGTACTGTTCCAGTAGCCCAGGAGATGGAGTGGAGGAAGCAAAAATTTCCATCAGATATCTCCCTTGGCAAGGGTCTTTTGAAGGATACTTCCTCTGTGATAGAGAATTATAACTTTAGGAGACGTTCATGCATGTCAGCTACATGCGTTTTCCATAAAACTGGCACATTTCCTTTTCCACCTAAGCAGCAGGTCAATGACTATGGACAGTTTTAACCAAAATGTCAATGTTCAGTTACAAATTAAAGTAAAGATTAGGTTGTATTGGGTTTCTGCTTGTTAGTCTGCCTCTGTTTGGTCATAAGTCAAGTTTAATTTATGTCACGTCAAAGCACATTTAATGAGTCACTGCATTAATCTGAGACATTGATGCCCCATAGTATGAGTCAAAGAGTCTATCAATGTTGAAGGCAGCACAACACGACATAGTGAAAAAGCTCTGAACTGCAGTTTCTTGTCTTTTCTGCTCTAATATTTTCAATCTTAAAAGGCATGGAGAAGTTTCCTGGGGAGGATTAAGTCAGGCATTCTGCAAAAACTTGTTTTATTTAATGTGCATGTGGTACAAATCTCAAAAATGCTTTTTATTACATGCAATATTCACATCTTAAATAAATATTTTTTATCCAATCATGTCAGTTATTATATTGAAACTATGAGAAAAGCTCAAATTTAGTACCTATATCTAGGGTCATCCAGTGCATCTTGAACAGTGCCGTGAAGTATGGTCCATCTCAAAACAAATCTTAGAAAAAAATGTTTTAAGATGGACAGTTTTTCAGTTCCATGTGATTGGAATGTTTATGCTGACACCTGACACAGCAAGAACCCCCGTTGAGCAGAACCAGCAGCAGATATATGCATAATGTGACCCCGTGTGCTTACATAACCCAGTACATTGCTCTGTTTCTTTGTAAGTTTTCCTCCAGTGGTAGGCATGTTTGATTCCACCCACTAGCGAGGACTCCTCCAATCCCATGATAGTGATCAGCTGTCACTGGACAATAATACACTTGGAGGAGAACTCTGAGAAACTTCCAGTTTTGTTTCATCAGCTGACACCTGGACTGCTAAGCTGAACACAAAGTAATCGGGCCGAGTAAGAGAGCTGAGAGGAAGAGCTGTTCCTGCCTACCCAGAAAGAGCGAAGCTTTCATGCTCTCTTGGACATCTGGCATCACCAGGGATCAAAATCGCCATTTCCTTTTGATAGGGTCAATGCTTAGACAGCTGTGCCACTCGGTAGCCTAGAAATGACAGGAATTTACTGGCTGCTGTTTCCACAGTGCTTTAATGTTTATTCATAGTAGACTGACTGAAATTAAAAACCGCAATACTTTACTGTATTTTTTACAATCTCTGTTCATCCAGTGTTCTTTATAGTGGAGGTCTTTAGTTTCTATAATGTTCATTTGTCTGGATGTTTCTAGTCCATTGAAGTGGAAGTTACTATTGTTGCCATTGAGAAACACAGCATAGCACACAGTGAGGCACAACAAAATTCAACCTCTGCATTTTACCCATACACACCCTGCAGCAGGGGGCAGCTATTGAAAGCTCCTGGGGAGCAGTGATGGGGACGGTAACTTGCTCAGGGCAACCTAGTGGTCTGGGACTTGGACACAACCTTCTGATCCTGGGCCCTAGTCCCTAAATACTAGGCCACCACTGCCTAAAAAGAAATGTCTTTTCTGCTGAAACTTTCGTTTTCTTTGAGTTGATATTAGAGCAAAATCAGGCGCCTTCCTGCTGTTCTTGCACCTCCAGAAGTTTAAGCGTCACTCATATTCAGAACGGAATATAAAAAGAATAAAACCCTTCTTACAAAAAAGAGCGCAGGAGGATTTTGCATTGTCTCATGACCTGGCATGTTCCCTGTCATGTCAATTTTAATGCTGTGTAGCATTAATATATGTACTGGGCTTAAGTTTCTACTTACCCTCAGTATGGTTCGACAAGAAAGAAAGTGTCCACTGCTTCCTCCAATGGAGTTCTTGGAACCCAGCTGTGTCCATGTTTGTTTTTGTGCTAATTTAATGTCCTCTAGTCCAGTTTTGTTGTTTCTTTTTATTAGGGTATTCCAGGGGGTGCTCATGGGATGGTTTGCAGAGAGTGCACGTTGTGGGCTGTGAAAGGAACAAGGTGGTGTTTTGAAAATAAAGTTATTAAAAATAAAGCGTGGATGTCACACTGAAACTTCGAACTGTGTAGGTGCCCATTTCAGTCCTTTTCATTTTATAATTTTAGTGAACAGGACTAGTCTTACCATTTAATGCACTTAACGTCATTTTACAGAATATACGATGAAATAACTGTTAACATTAAAGTGAAAATGTATTCTTAGCACACAGTGCAGCAGTGGGCAGCCAGATCCAGTGCTCGAAGAGCAGTGATGGGGACGGTACCTTGCTCAAGGGTAACTCTGGGCAACCTGCCTGTCTGGGGTTCAAACCTGTAACATTCCTGATCCTGGGGCATAGTCCCCACTAGTCCACTGCTGTTCCAGTAATTGTTTAAAGGTTCACGATTGAGAATTTGAATCTTGGTCATGTTGTCTGTGACACAGAGTTTAAGAGTTTAAGTTTTTTCCTCTTTTTTATAGAATATGGTTCTAGTTGTCTGTTTTTTATTTAATGAACTCTGGCCATAAACTTTGTAAAGTGGAGTGTATTATGCCAGTTGTTAACACAAAAATTTTTTTTTTGTTTTCTGCTACAGCTTGGCATTGCCATTGGGTTCTTGGTGCCCCCTATTCTCGTGCCCAACGTGGATGACTTGGACGAACTGGCACATCACATCAGCATCATGTTCTACATCACAGCTGGAGTGGCCACACTCATCTTCATTCTGGTCATCATTGGTAAGATCAATTAAGCCTTTATTATAATTGACCCCTCCATTTGATGCAGGATCAACTAGAGGAAAAACCTGGCAGGACATGTCCTTGAAACAGTCATTTTTAATTTCCCATGTATTTACACACAGACGAATGTGAAAGTGTGGTCAAACACAGAGATCTGTTCTTTCTTTACCAAAGGGGCCTTTAAGGTTTATAGTAACAGTACCAAGTTAAATAAAAAAAACCAGATCAAAAATTAAAAGGCAGAAAAATGTAATTTTTTGTGTTAAATTGATGCCACATTCACACACATTAAACCGTTTCTACAGCTTCAGACGCAGGTATATTTTAGGATTGTTGTTTTTGTTTAGTGCTATTTTGAATCCCCCAAGCTTCTGAAATTAGTATCTGATTTGTAGGAGCACAAAACAAAGTTCAATGTGTGGTCTGAAGCTTAGACTTTTGCAACATGCCATTGTTACCACTGAGATTTCCAGATGTTGCATTTACATCACAGATTTGTGCCGAAGGTCTTTATAAAGTCTTTATGCTGGAGAGGTAAACCCACTGAGACCAAGGCCTCATTTTCAGCAGGCCCCTGTGAAAAACAATCAAATGCTGCTGTTGAAATGCAAAAGAAAGAATAATACAAACATTCACGCACACACACACACACACACACACACACACACACACACACACACACACACACACATTCACTCTTCAGAGCAGTTTAGCATCTCCGGTCCACCTGACGTGCATGTCTTCAGACTGTGGGAGGAAACTGGAAAACAGATATGGGGAATACATGCAACCCCCTGCCCCAGAGAGAAATCTTTAATTGAATATAACCTCTTTAAAAATGATATCTGATTATATATATTCCTTTAAAAATACCCTGGCCCTAACCCTAAACTCAATGTAACCCAGACTCTGACCCTTACCCTGACTGTGTAAATCTAGCTTTAACACTGCTGACAATTGAAGCAGTTTTCTCTCCAGATTGTTTATCTTGCAGTAATTTCTGGAGATGATCCTTTTCATCTTTTTATTTAATTCTCTTTATCTGCTACATGATTGGTGTAAATGTTTTTTTTTCCCCAGTTTGATATAATTACAAATAAACAGTAATTATGGAATAGAACACACAATGTTTTACTAATAGAGTTACATTCTTTAAAGTAAAAAAATCAATGTTGTTTGACCGGGAGTGCCCAGACTTGCACAGGAGTTTGTGTGGATGCATGTTGTCGGGGTTCATCTGAGATTCGTAGTGATGGAATTCAGGTTCCAAAGTCTTTAAAACCGTCATTGCCACCTCGTTCTGCTGCGTACCAGACCCAGTGACTCAGGTGATTATAGGCTAATATTTTATATACAGAGGTCACATGTCATCTCATAATTCAATATTAGAGATACATATAAAACATAAACTACAACAGAAAGCAATGACCAATGGTCTGTCAGGACTATGTGCTAATGTGTCATTGATTGCCACGTTGGACATATGATGGTTGTACAATATTATTTCCACTGACTCAAAGTTCACCTGACGCAGGTCAGGTTGTCAGTTAGGCATGACTGGAAAGTAGGACTTATGTAACTTAAAAGGCATTTGGTTCAGGTTGGGGTCTGCAGTGCTTTTGAATGGAGTTTTGTGTCCATCTTTCCCCCATGCTGACATCATAGATGTGAGACCTTATGTTCTGTGTTATGTGGAGCTGCAGGCTTGGTAAGGGCAAAGGGAGAGTGACAGAAAGACTGGTCCCCCCTCCAGTAGCTTTGCTTATCTTATCTCTCCAGTGGTTAAGAACGACCTTAGGTGTGTCTAGCTTCTGCTCATGTCTTAATTATGGCCTCAAAAAATATGAAGAAAACACCCTGGAGACTCTGATAGGACCCCACTGTGTGTACTAACACCCATATGTCTACGAAAACTAATTTCTCAGTTCATTTTCATGTGATTGAATTTCATTTCACTTCTTGCCAAAATGTCAGATTTTCATTTTAATAGATCTGGGCAGGTTGGATCATTGTGTTGTAACTGCAAGACTTACAGAGGAAAGTGCAAAATATCAGTAAAGGTCTCAGATTTTTTAAATTTGACCATTTTTTAAAATTAAATGAAGAATCTAATGTAGTTTGTTAACACAAAATGTAAAAAACTGATTATTTATCAATTAAAGAAAAACTGTAAAAACTGCCTATTTTGAATCGATTGTTCTTGTGATGTCACAAAGCGAGCTAGCAAGGGCTAGCTTTTGAATGGTGCACAAAACAGGGCATCCAATCAGGACAGAGCTCATTTACATATATAATTCTTAAAGGCATAGTAACGAAACAGTCTAATTCTTCAAGAAAAAGAGAGCTTGGGAAAGGGTCATAGTAAATCGAAGCATGGCCTGTTTTTGACCTTTTGAGCAGCTCATAGGTTAGAAAAATCAAAATATGGAATCTTTAATCAGTATTTAAATTAAAAATACATTTTGGCCCATTTCTATTGATCTAATTGTTGTCGAAAGTTTGCAAAAGAACAGCTTTCAGTCTGAAACGGTTAAAAAAATTGTTTACATTTTTATGATTAGACCATTTTCCTCACGGCATTAAACTGTGTCAGGCTGTACAGGTAAGTGAGCATTGCTGACAGATTGTCTTTCTGTGTCCTAGTATTCCAGGAGAAGCCAGACATCCCTCCTTCTCAGGCTCAGGCAGCAATGAGAAACAAGTCCCCCCAAGAATACTCCTACCTGGCTTCTATCAGGAGGCTCATCCACAACAAGCCTTTTGTCCTGCTTGTCATCACCTACGGTAGGCATTTGTACATTTGTAGATTCAGTCATTACAACCATGCTCTTGATACATGGATGAAAATATAACACATCAGAGAACAATCTGTTACTCACACTAAAGAAAGTAATTGATTTAAACAACATTTCTTCATGAATAGTGGGAAGTATGGAAAAAAGGGATTGGACACACATGGGACAGTATGCGAAGCTACACTTATAGTGGTAAAACAGACTACACAAAATCGAAGCAGGCAGGAAAAGTCAAAACACAGGCAAACAAGTGTGTCAGAGGGTAAAACCTTGAGATCAATGTCAGAAATACAAGGGACACAACCTCAGCAATGTATATAGCTTCTGACCTTCAGACGTGTTGGTCTCTTAGGTAGGTTTAAAGAAAGTTTCGTATGAGGACTGCAGGATGGAGACCCTTACGTGGCCACCTTCCACCCGCAGTCCTTAACAAAGACTAGACTCCCAACATTGCGATCGTTTTCTATAAAGATGGATTTCCCATCTAGTCCACTTAGTCAAACACATCTCACACAGACCTGTTCTAACTGGACAATGAATATTAGAGTAAGAGGAAGAGATAATGTGTGTAATGCGTGCTGTGATGGATAGCTGTCCAGTATGCTGATCGATGATAACAAATGAAGCAAGCTTCTTTTATACTTACAGGATTAAATGTTGGGTGTTTCTATGCTGTTTCTACTCTGCTGAACCGGATGGTCATTGATCACTATCCTGTGAGTCACCGCCACTGGTACCATGACTTTCTACCTGAAATGTGTACATCTTAAGATAAGTGATTATCCTGATGAAATGCCATTGTAGATCAATTACCCTTGTTCACAAAGGATCTGTATATCTTTTGGAAATGGACTAAAGCATTAGAATCATTAAGGAATGGAAACCACTGAGCCATATAAATCCCTAGCTGAGATAAACGTACATAGCAACATGGATTTCTGGTCAAAAGTTTCTTTAAAGATAGTCCACTTTCTTGGAAAATGCATTGAGATGATGTTCAAGGCACAAGAAAGACCAAAGGACCAAGAATGTACTGTATAATTACATTCATAATCACAGGCCTGCTATAATTTTCTTTGTTCTTCCATGATGTAAATAAGCAAACAAGTCAAGGCATTTTCCAGTTTTTAGAAAGCATTGGGTCAAGTGTTTTATGTTTTGATGGTTTCTAATAGAACCTGTAGATGACTGAATCCTTGACCAGTGTTTTTTAACCTATGGGCCGGGACCCTCCCAGTGGACTGTGGCAGTAATGGTCGAGGCCTGCAAAAAAAAATTAAATACTTTTATATATAAACAAAATTTTATATACTGGGGGAAATAAAAAGTAATCTGTTATTTTAATTGATTGGTGTGAAAGCAATCATTTTGATCACTCGATACTGGATAAATGGTTAAAATCAAGGAATTTCCAAATGAAAGTGACAACCCTTGTCATTGCGAGGTCACAGCACAGCAGACAGTGAACCACAGCAAAATTGGACCTCTGCATTTAACCCATGCACACTCAAATACCGTGCAGCAGCTATTGAAAGCGCCCAGGGAGCAGTGACGGGGACAGCACCTTGCTCAAGGGTACCTCAGGGCAACCTATTGGGAAGGGGTTTGAACCCCAGATCCACCGATCATGCAGCTAACACCCTAACCACTAGGCCACCACTGAATAGAATAAGTAATCTAAATATTCTTGCTCAGTGAAAGAGAAAACCTTCTGTAGCCCAGAACTTCACAAAGACTGTATTAATCACATCTGAAAATTATCCAGTAGTGCTCTTGTCTTGACGGACACCTATACATGGAGACTAAACAGCATGTGTGCATCTATAAGGGATAGAGCCAGACAGCTGTTTATTACTCTTCTCTCTTCAGCTCGTCTTCCAGCACTTGGTTTCTACTTAAAATTAGATTTTTTTGAGTCAGATCAGTCAGATTGGTTACAACTTGTTGTGGGAACCCCTGACTATAATAGTCTGAAGCAAGCACTCCACTGAAATCAGAATTAGAAAAACTGCACAAACAGATTGACAGATCCATTAGTAGGACAACTACAAACCAAAATTAGAGTAAAATAAAAATAAAAGACATGGCAAAGGAAATTCTGCAACAATCCTGCTACAATCAAACCGTCTACCATGATCTTTTCTGCCTCTCTCAGGGAGAAGAGGTGAACGCTGGACGAATCGGCCTAACTATTGTCATTGCTGGGATGGTGGGCTCCCTCATCTGTGGAATCTGGCTGGACAAAACTAAGACATACAAGTAAGCCTCACTTCATTTTTAACTACTCCTTTAACTGCAAAGCAACTAATCTTTTGATGTAGGTGCTAATATTCTTTCGGCTGCTCCCGTTTAAGGGTCGCCACAGCGGATCACCCATTTCCATTTCCTCCGGTCCTCTGCATCTTCCTCCTTCAAACTGACCTTCTGCATGTCCTCTCTCACCACATCCATAAACCTCCTCTTTGGTCTTCCTCTTCTCCTCTTCATCCTCCTCCCGATATAATCCCCTTCTCTCCTCTGGACATGTCCAAACCAGCGCAATCTTGCATCTCTAACATCCAAAACATCCAACCTGAGCTGTCCCTCTAATATACACATTTCTAATCCTGTCCATCCTCGTCACACCCAACGTAAATCTCAGCATCTTTAACTCTGACACCTCCAGCTCCGCCTCCTGCCTTTTCATCAGTGCCACCGTCTCCAACCCATACAACATAGCTGGTCTCACTACTGTCCTGTAAACCTTTCCTTTTACTCTTGCTGGTACCCATCTGTCACAGATCACTCTAGCCATTCTCCTCCACCCATTCCAACCTGCCTGCACTCTCTTCTTCACCTCCCTTCCACATTCCTTTACTTTTGTCACCTCTACTCCCTCCTCCTAACCGCTCCACTAAGGTAGACGTCTGAAAAATGCCTCTTATGTCCAAGCTGTGAAGTGCCAGGTTAAATAAGAGCTACTGACAGTGTGTTGGCTCAGTTTAGACGACAGAGGGACACTTCCAGGATGTTTTCCAGTCTCAAGATGTTGCGAAGGATTCGAGCCAGCTGCAACATGTGTAGCAGTCTGTTACTCACATGTTGTCCTGGATTTGAATGGTGATGTGTGCCAATGCCATCTGCACTCACAGCTGCACTGTGCCTTTAGTGGGCTCTGTGCTTGGGTTTCCTCCAACCTCTGTTAGCTTTGCAGTGTGAATGTTGTGTCAAAATCTAAAAAGCTAATGCAGAAGTTAATGCTCTTTTTCTGACATAATGAACCAACTGTTCTTTTAATCCCTTTGAGATTGAGAGGATTTGGCCAAACAATAAGTATTAGAGGCTGTGAAATTCCTTCACACATAGCTCACATGTTCAAACTTTGTAGGTATAAGGACACGGCCAACTGAGTGTTTCTTACCAGATTCCTTGAGCTATAGACATATTTTATTAGTGCCTATTTATAAATTTGCATGTCCTCTAACAGCCTTTTATATGTTCAGTCATTAATAATTTAATGTGATGGTGCGCTTTTCTGAATTAAGAAATATTCCATTTTGTCAGAGGCATTTAAATCAGATTAATGCTATCTGATAGACTCAATGCCTAATGAGCCAGTGGGACAGTGTACACAGTGTTGTCCTGATCGTATTCTCACCGAGCATATAATGATCTCCCTTCCAGCAACAGGCCAGTCCCAGGGAATTACCTCTGTGGAGGAAGCAGGGACTATGATGCTGTTTGGGGAATTGTCATACTAGATGCAGCTCAGCATTTCCAAACAGACTAACTTTAAAAACTTTTACAACTAATGTCCAGAGGGATTCAACTATAAGAAGTCTTTGTAAAGATATTTCCTCCAGTGCAGCTGAAACTCTTCAGAGGCATTTTCCCACCATTTTATATTAAGCAGTTAGAGGCTTCTTATGAAGTATTGTATTTAATCATTCTCTAAAAATGACAAATCTCAATGCATATTTTGCTTATTATGTATTATTATTATTGTGGTTATTATACATTTGACAATGAAATATTAATAATTTTTTTTAACGTTATACGTTCTGTATATTTATGTTGCTTTTCTTTCATTTCTTTCAAATGAAATTAACCTGAAATACTGCAAGGTAAACATCTCAAAGGAGATTTATTTATTGATTTATTTAAAGATTCATTCGTTCATTCGTTCATTCTGGCCATCTCCTGCAATGAAGGCCTGATGGAACAGCGTTAAACTTTATAAACAAATGAGCCCTGCTTGGTTTTAAACAATGGCAAACACTTTGTACCTTTAATCACTTTCTGTTTTCAAATGTTTAATTATGGGAATTGATTGCATATTATAAGGTATTTATTGCAGCCCTACTGCAAGTGACATTATCACTTCTCCCTCAGATATTTCTCTCTATGCGGAATCGCTCTTATCCGTGCCAATGAAAGCCTCCGCCATGTTTTCTGAACCATCAGTTAAAACAACCTGCTGTTTCATTTCAGAGACTCACAGTCAGGGTTGAGTTTCCTGTCTTAGAAGTCTAAACTGAGCCTGAGGCTATTTCCAACAGCAGCAGTGAAGTGGTACATTTTCTTACGCGTGGTTGTCCACCGCAGTGCTACTTCATAATACACTGTTTGTTTAAATGGAGCCGGACCCATTTAGGAGGTTGTTCAGGAATTTGATGTCTGTATAGAAATTGTAGCAGCGGGGAAATGATGGTGTTGATGAAAATGAACAATGAAGGGTCTGCAAGGGCAGAAAAAACTGAATAACCTTTGAGCTTAACACGATAGAGATGATTATGATAATTAATACTTAATGGGTAAGCGGTGGCCTAGTGCTTAGGGAGTTGGCCCCCAGATTGGAAGGTCGTGGGCCAACTGGACCAGTAGGTACCCTGAGGTATCATTGAGCAAGGTACCATCCCCATCACAGCACTTTAAATGACTGCCCTCTGTTGTACGCGTGTGTGAGTGAAAAGTAGAGAATGCATTTCATTGTGAATCAATGTGTGCTGTGCTTCACAATGACAAATAGTCACTTTCACTTCATTATGTGAAATCCTTACCTAATTATGATCATCACAATAATGACAACATTTATTTTGACCTAATATGCCAATATTAATGGCACAAAAAGTTTTACTGTAAATGTTTCTGCTGTTGCACAAGAAGAATATTTGTTTTTAAATGGAGTAAAAACACAGTCTGCATTTCATTTTTTTCCCCTCCAGGCAGACCACACTTGTTGTATACCTCCTTACTTTTGTGGGCATGCTGGTCTACGCCTTCACCCTCAGCTTGGGCCATCTCTGGATAGTCTTTGTTACGGCTGCATCATTGGGGTAAAAACCATTATATATTGCAAAGCACAAATATGAATCAGTTTTGAGTTCATGTTGGTGAAAAGGTTTGTGTGGTTGTTTCCAAAATGAACAAAATGAGACATAAAGTATAAAACACACTCATTTTGCACAGACACCATTTTATTTTAGTTTTTTATCGCTATGTTAACTTTAGAAAACAAAGTAATTATGCATTAAAATGTGAGATGATATGGAGTTATTTATGCTTTAATTGTAATTTTTATCTGAAAATTTGCACATGACTGTTTATTCCTCTTTAAGGTCATAGATTTAGATCTGTGGGCAGATTTAGAGGCTGGCTTTTCCTGTTTCCTTGCTGGATGTATGAAATTGCCCTTGTTTATACTAAATGCTTATTTATGTTCGTACTCTTTGAATCATCTGGGCAAAGGTTCTTCATGACCGGCTACCTGCCACTGGGGTTTGAGTTTGCAGTGGAGCTCACATACCCAGAGTCGGAAGGCACATCCTCTGGCTTGCTCAACTGCTCAGCACAGGTACAGTAAGAACCAACTACAATTCTTAGCCTGAATGGTCGCTCTGGGGTTATTTTTTATTTTTGAAGAATTATTCTGAATAACAATGTCAGCAATAGGAATGCGTACAAATTTTAGCACAGCCACGAATCAAAATCAAAAGACAAAAATGTCACTTGATTACTTTGTTTTGAACTTAGGCTCCCAACGCTGGTCCTGGAGTTTACCCTGACCTGAGAGATTTTTTTCCTGAAGGCTTGTTAATTAGCTGATTATTTTGTGTGCTGGGAAAAGCGCTAGAAGGTACAACACTCCATGACCAGGCTTGGAAAACACTGGCCTAAAAAAAATTAAAAAGCTGGAAGTAAGGGCAGAGATAAAGAGGATGAAGAATGGAAAGGCTGTTGGTCCACATGACATACCCGTGGAAGCATGGAGGTGTTTAGGGGAGATGGCAGTTGAGTTTCTGACCATATTGTTTAACACAATCTTAGAAAGTGAGAGGATGCCTGAAGAGTGGAGACGAAGTGTACTGGTACTGATTTTCAAGAATAAAGGTGATGCACAGAGCTGTAGTAACTATAGAGGGATAAAGTTGATCAGCCACAGCATAAAGTTCTGGCAAAGAGTAGTGGAAGCTAGGTAAAGAAAAGAGGTGAGGATTAGTGAACAGCAGTATGGTTTAATACTGCCGAGAAAGAGCACTACAGATGCGATGTTTGCTCTTCTCTATGGAAAGTGAAAAGTGAAAGTGAAAGTGACAACCCTTTGTTATTGCGAGGTCACGGCACAGCACACATGAACCACAACGAAATTGGACCTCTGCATTTAACCCATGCACACTCAAACCCGTGCAGCAGTGGGCAGCTATTGAAAGCGCCCGGGGAGCAGTGATGGGGACGGTACCTTGCTCAAGGGTACCTCAGGGCAACCTATTGGAAAGGGGTTTGAACCCCCGATCCTCCGATCATGCGGCTAACGCCCTAACTGCTAGGCCACCGCTGCCCAAAACAATCAGGGTTAAGGGTCCCTAGAGGTGGGATTTGAACCGGGGCCCTCTTAATCCAGAGGTCCATAGGCAAGTACCCTACCACTAGACCACCGCCACCCCTGTAGATGCATCTCCCTGTAGATTTCTCCCATGGAGAAATATAGAGAAGGTCAGAAGGAGTTGCATTGTGCCTTTGTGAACTTGGAGAAAGCATATGACTGTGTGCCTAGAGAGGAGTTGTGGTTTTGTATGAGGAAGTGTTAGAGTAGTTCAGGATATGTACAGTACTGTGCAAAAGTTTTAGGCAAGTGTAAACAAAGAATGCTTTCAAAAATGGAAGTGTTAATCATTTATTTTCATCAATCAACAAAATGCAGTGAATGAACCAAAGAGAATCTAAATCAAATCAATATTTGGTGTGACCACCCTTTGCCTTCAAAACAGCATCAATTCTTCTAGGTACACTTGGACACAGTTTTTGAGGGAACTCGGCTGATAGGTTGTTCCAAACATCTTGGAGAACTAACCACAGATCTTCTGTGGATGTAGCTTCCTCACATCCTTCTGTCTCTTCATGTAATCCAGACACACTGGATGATGTTGAGATCAGGGCTCTGTGGGGCCAGAAGAACTGATGCTGGTTTGAAGGCAAAAGGTAGTAACACCAAATATTGATCTGATTTAGATTTTTCTTTTGTTCGCTCACTTTGCATTTTGTAAACTGATACAAATTTTTTCCACACCTGCCTAAAACGTTTGCACAGTACTGTATGAGGACAGTGTGACAGTGATGAAATCTTCCGTAGGAGTGATGGATGCATTTAAGGTAGAGGTTGGATTACATCAAGGATCAACAGTGAGTCCATTCTTGTTTGCAATAGTAATGGACAGGTTGATGGACGAGGTTAGACAGGAGTCTCTGTGGACGATGATGTTTGCTGATGATCTTGTGATCTGCAGGGAGAGTAGGGAGCAGCTTGATGAGAACCTGGAGAGATGGAGATGTGCTCTAGAGAGAAGAGGAATGAAAATGAGTAGGTCAAAGACAGATGTATACATGAGTGTGAATGAAAGGGAGGAAAGTGGAGTGGTTAGGATGCAGGGAGTAGAGGTGACAAAGGTGGAGGAGTTTAAATATTTAGGATCAACAGTTCAGTGTAACGGCGAGTGTGGAAGAGAGGTGAAGAAGAGAGTGCAGGCAGGTTGGAATGGGTGGAGAAGAGTGGCTGGAGTGATTTGTGACAGATGCGTACCAGCTAGAGTAAAAGGGAAGGTTTTCAGGACAGTACTGAGACCAGCTATGTTGTACGGGTTGGAGACGGTGGCATTGTTGAAAAGACAGGAGGCGGAGCTGGAGGTGTCAGAGTTAAAGATGCTGAGATTTTTCTTGGGTGTGATGAGGATGAACAGGATTAGAAATGAGTATATTAGAGGGACAGCTCGGGTTAGACGTGTTGGAGACAAATCTAGAGAAGCAAGGTTGCTTTGGACATGTCCAGAGGATTATATTGGAAGGAGGATGTTGAAGATGGAGCTGCCAGGAAAGAGGAGAAGAGGAAGACCAAAGAGGAGGTTTATGGACATGGTGAGAGAGGACATGCAGGTGGTTGGTTTGAAGGAGGAAGATTACTCAGTAATAAAACTCTCACAGTCTGGATGGGAAGAACATTAAAGCAAGAAGAGTGAGTTTCTTGTAATATTCTGACTAGTTTTCTCCTCCTTTTTTGTTCTCATGCCATTGCTCAGTGCTCAGAAAACAGAGCAATTTTGCCATACAGACGAAGTTAACCATTGAGGGGCATTTTCAAAGCATCCAGCATTGATTGATTTGGGATATGTTTGTATTGATATGTGTGCAGTGAGATGAAATACCCCAAATAGAAACAGTCAGAAACCTTTTTTGCTAGGAAAATGGTAGAGATGTAGCTCTGAATGTGTTAAATTTCACCATGAATTTGTTAAAAAACAGTATGTATTTCAGTCTGTTATTTTCTTGGAGTAGGAGGGAGAAAGACACTGGAATGACTGACCTGGACCAGATTAAAAAAGAGAAAATTACACTGGGACTCCATACAAACTTGTCTGTCTCACTGGAAAGTAGCGTGAGCCTTTCTGAAACTTTGACATTGGCAAGTGGGCAGTGTGTCCCAAATACATGACTGCATTTACTTTGATGGATTATGCAGAGCTTGTTAGGGAGTGAACAGAAACTGGAGAGCAGAAAAGAGCAAGAAAGCAGGCATGGATGGCACGCGAAAGAGAGAGCTTTTGTGAAATGTGTGCATTGGGCTGGAAGGGAGGAAGAAGAAAGGAGTAGATAGAAGTTTACTCTCTAAGGTCATGTGTCACTTAGAGAGTCAATAGCCACTGAGACAGAGGATGAAATGAGTCTTCACCAGAATGATACTGTGGTGGCTAGTGGCTAGGGACCTGACCCCAAGATGAGAAGGTTGTGGGTTTGAGTCCTGGGCCAATAGATTTCCTTGAGGTACCCTTGAGCAAGATATTGTCCCCAACACTGCTCCCTGGGTGCACAATGTATGGCAACTCATTGCTCAGCATTTTGTTTATGATGAACTGATGTGTTGTGGTGTGTTCATAATGACTCACTTTCACTTCATTAACTTTATGAACCATTTTATTCTTCTCTGTTCAGGTATTTGGAATCATATTCACAATCTGCCAAGGCAAGATCATTGACTACTACGGCACACTACCTGGCAACATCTTTCTCTGTTTTTTCCTCTTTTTAGGCACCATTATGACAGGTAGGATGAATACGGTACCAAAAAACTAAGAAAACCTACCTAAACACCCACCCAGCACACACTACCTTACCTACCTACTTACAAACATATATAGGTAGGTGGATACTGCCCTCTAATGGATAATAAAAAGATTATAAAATAAGAAGAAAATCAGAATGTATAGGTCACACAAAACACAATGTAATATTTTTGAACAGTTTAATGATTACAGCATTCCCTTCTTTACAGCTTTTATAAAAGCAGACCTGCGACGGCAGAAGGCTAACCAGCTGGCTGTGGCCGAGACGACAGCAGTAAGTGTCTGTTTTACAATTTCAGCCTGAGCTCTTCACTCATAACTGCTAAAACAGCTCACACAACTAAACGCTGGTTTCCTCTTTTTGCTTCACTGGGCATGTAGTATGCTCTGTGAGTGTGGATGCATGAGCAGACATCTAAGGCCCTCTGACGTTCTTCTCTTCGCTTTGTGACTATTAAACTAAGTTCACAGGGAGTTACATAAAATATCACTGAAAAATAACCCTGTTTACATGCCTGCAATAGGCAGCGCAGGAACTGAACTCATTCAGATGGTCCTTAGTGCTCATCCATTGAATAATGTCCTTTAGGTCCTTTGGGTTTCAAATGTGCTTTTTACCTTTATTTACTGTCTTAATTACAGCTACTGAGACACATTAACTTTATTTGAATTTTCCATATTTTCTACTTGTGCTTTCTCACTCGTTGGGCAAAGAGATAAAGTATGAAACTAAACTGGGCTCACGCAAATTTTATTTTAAAGTTGGTCAATGCTATAAATGTCCACGACTTCATCTTTCACTTCTGAAAGTGCCATGAGCCTGAATTAAAGCAGCTGAACTTTTAATTAATAAGTAATAATCTTATTCACACTCACATTAATGCCATTTCAGAGCATAATGTTTGGATTTAAAGGATGTGGAAAATACTTTGGGGTGCAGATCTGCTGCTTTGCTTAGTTTATCAATGAAACAAACATATTGGTAGTAAACACAAAAAAAAAAAAAAGAAAAGAAAGTGACTATTGTTGTCATTGTGAGGTCACAGCACAGTGAAATTGGACCTTGGCATTTAACCCATACAAACACTGTGCAGCAGCAGGCAGCTCTGAAAGCACCCAGGGACCAGTGACAGGGATGCTACCTTGCTCAAGGGTACCTCAGGGCAACCTATTGGTAAGGGGTTTGAACCCACAATCTTCCGATCCTGTGGCCAACTCCCTAACCACTAGACCACCGCTGCACCGCTAAAAGACAATGGTTATCCAAGTTTTCCTCATGCCAATGCTTCTTTCTCACCACATACAGCTGTTCATAAAGGTGGCACACACTTCGCAAAATATTTGTAAGGAGGACTGATCTTGGATCGGATACCTATATATTTATGATGATCGTCATCAAGAAGGTTAGTTCAGCACTCCTGCTCCTGGGTCAGTTTGTGGAAGCAGAACCTGCTGTCTAAAACAGCTGCATGCAGGATTTGGCTACATGATGGGGTTTAGTTCACGTTTATAGTTGACAGTTAGTCAAACTGCTCTAATCCACATCCACAAGTCTAGTCCACCTTTAGGAAGAGTTGGATTTGGCTTGCGCAAAGATGCATTAAGGATGAAATGGAAACTCTGTGGGTGTTTGTTAGCAACCATAGCCTTGTAGCTCCAGTAAATTTGGACTTTCAACATGCCTTGGCTGATTGGCCAGTTGGCTACATCTGGAGTGGAGAGTAGTGTATAATTTTTTATTTTATTTTTTTTTTTTTAAGTATTCCTTTTATGTGGTTCGACATACTTCCATGAGGACACTTGTTTCACAATGCAACTGAGGCTGTTTTTCATTAAACTGAACCTCAAGAAGAATTTAGGAACGATTGACTTCAGGCCAGTTCTGAGCCAAACTCTTTCACTGTGAATGAAAATATGGGATACTGCACCTTGTTTTTGCTCTGTTTCTCCAGAAAGACTCAGGATGCCAAGAAGAAGGAATATCTTCACCACTGAAAGAAGCCAAGGTCTAGGAGGAACGTTTTCCTGAGCAACTCTCTCTGTTTACAAGGCCAACACAGAGAAGAGAGATTCTAAACCACACTAACCAAAGTCAAGGAAAAGTGTTTCCCATAGTGAGTTTTATCACACAGTTTTGGCCTTTGCCACAAGATTGCTTATTGGCAAGCAAAATGGCCTAGACTGGATCCATCATCGGAGGGCCAGTGTGGTTGGATGAAAAATGTGTCAAAAACATAGATTCCAAAGGTAAAACTCATCTAGAAAAACAGCTGGAATATTACAGTGTATAAAAATGTGAATACGTCTATATGCACAAACATGAAATGATACTAGGACTCTAAACGTAACCGTATTAACCTGCTATTTGTGGGGATGAAAGGATTTTATTTCTTTTTATTTATACAACACATGAAGTACTAACTATGCTTTAAAAAGAAACTAATATAAGTTCTATTTTTTATGCTGTTTTATAACCAAGAGATACAATCAATCTCCATCAAAATACACAGCTTTAGTTTAAACAGATCTGAGTTTGCGTTTCCCCTCAATTTTATGAAAGGCTCCCAAGTGATGCAATCATCTAAGTGATGGTCTACATCAAGAGATCATAAGGCTGATTATTGATGATGCTGTGGTCATCTTTGGCCAGGAGTCCGTAAGAGCGTATTTGGCCTGGCTCCCCCTCACCCTAGCTGAAGAAACAAACTGACAGATCTGTCCAATGATGCTGCATTAGCAGCAGACTGACAGATGTTGTGGTGCTTCATCTTTACCCTTAAACGGTTTGTGGTTTCACCTGGGGGATGGGGGGATGCAAAGGTGGGTCGCTAATGGGAGAGAATTGGCAAGGACTAAACTGGGGAATAAAAAAAGATAAATGCAAAAGTCAAAGCCACTGAAACGCACTGAGTTTGAAAGCTCAGTAAATTTTACTGTCATGACATCTCTTTAAAGATCACTTGGCACCTCTGAGTTGTTGGTAAGATGTTTAGGTTGATGCTATGCATCAAAGTATTATCTCTGAGCCCAGAAAGACTCTACTTTTCCGTATTGAGAAGTGAAGTGAAAGTGAACACAGCACACAGTGAAACAAAATGCATCCTCTGTATTTAACCCACACGTGCAGCATTGGGCAGCCATATCCAGTGCCCGGGTAGCAGTGATTGGGACAGTACCTTGCTCAAGGGTACCTCAGGGCAACCTACTGGTCCAGGATATGAGCCCATGACCTTCCGATCGTGGGGCCTTGTCCATAACCACTAGTCCACCGCTGCCGTACCATACTGGTGGGAATATTTCTATGCATTGGTAGCTCCACTGTACTACACTGTCCTGGTCCTGGATGCTCAGTTTGACAAAAAGTGAGCTGATGATTGTTCTTGCTGCTGTAAAAAATCTGCAAAGAACAGCTTGTTCCTTTTTCAGTGTCAGCAAAAATAAGAAAGCATACATTTATTAAGCATTTATTTAATAAAAAGCATATATTTAATAAATAAAAAGCACATGCTTCGGTACCCAAATATAATTTAATATGATCAGTTATACTGAGTGTCTGTTCTTTGCCTTTATTAATACATCTTTTTTCAGGAGACGTTCAATTTTTTGGTGAAAATCTATAGGAACCTTTACACTCAGTCTGAAAACATTCAAATGTTCTAGTGCAGATGTTCTTTTTTTCTGGTTCCTTTCGTCAGTAAAGACTTCCTAACAGTTACAAACCTTACAGACCCGCCGTTGTGCTGTCTTGTCACTGTAAAAGTGGGCAGATATATTTTGTTCAACTTTAATGCAGGTTTGGACTTCCCTGCTTATCTGAGGAAGGCTGTATTGGTGCTTCTGCATGGTTGTTAGCAATCCAAAAGTAATTAGATGTCCAATAAACTGAAACTGAGTTTGAAGATGCGATAGTACAATTTGTGTGTGTACATGTGCATTTAGACCTTACAGTCTGAAAGATTCATTGGTGTGCACTGGGGGGCTAAATTGGGCAGGGGGTAAAGTCATGTCACGGGACATTAGATGTGCATCATTTGGCCAGGGATAAGAGGCCTTAATGCATTTTATGAAACTGGTACACTCAAGTTATCTCTCTGATGGTGGGACTGGTTCATTTCACCAAAAGGTTTAATTGGCATGAAGAATTTGCTTCCATTTCTCATTTTTAATGTAATAATGTAATTAGAACTAATGTCTTTGTATAGATGTGTACTGTTTTAACTAAATGAATGAGCCAAGTGTCCAACAAAAACAAACCTGACTGGACTGTGTGGCTGAAGTTTCATTTTTGTAACCAGAAAGTGTGGTAGTTGCTCCCTGTATGCGGGATGTTCTCCAACACATTGTGTAAACCAGTCGTGTTGAAAAAATTGATGTTGTTTGTACACTAGTATCCTAAATGTATTATTTAAAACTTCTGCTACTGTAATAATGTCAGTGTGGTATGGAGGTGATCTTTTTTAAACCTATGCACACTATTCTCTGAGATGTTGAACACACTGTTAGTAGATGAGGAAGTGATCTCAGTTGGGTTTGACTTCACGTTTCATTATTTAAATGAGTTTTCTCCCATTTAATAATGAATATAAAGATATTCTTCTCTAACTGTGAAAACATTACATGCCAGTCTGGTAAAATAAAGATTTTCATTCAGACATATTCACTAGAAAAAAAACTCATTTTGCATTTGATGTTAATTTAATATATGTATGCATGAAACACATTCAGAGTATATTTCTTTTTATATCTATAATCGAAAATGCTGTCTGCAACATTGTTCAGCATGATCGGTTTGGTGGTGGGTCAGTGTTGGTGTGGGGAGGCAGATCCATGGAGGGACTCACAGACCTGTACAGGATAAATGATGGCACCTTGACTGCCATCAGGTATCGGGATGAAATTCTTAGACCCACTGTTAGACCCTTCGCTGGTGCAGTGGGTCCTGGGTTCCTCCTGGTGATGATGATGCCTGGCTTCATGTGGTAAGAGTATGCAGGCAGTTCCTGGAAGATGAAGGAATTGATACCATTGACTGGCCTTCGAGCTCGTCTGACCTAAATCCAAAAGAACATCTCTAGGACATCATGTTTAGGTCCATCGAACACGGACTGGTTGCATTGGATTGTGTAATTTTTTTTGAGCAGTTTATATATAGTCAGTGAAGAAAGCATGTGTGTATAATTTTTATATATATATATATACACATACACACACACACACGTTTTCTTCCCTGAATGTTTTTTGAAGCTTAGCCCATGTGGATTGTGTTAACTCAAGGTTGTGCACATTATCATTCATTTTTGATATTACAATATTTTACAAATTTATTTTAAAAGAAGGCTTTTCCATGGTATGAACCCTTTAAGTGACACTTTTAAAA
>CM029374.1:25471740-25496740 GCA_017165825.1 Hepsetus odoe | reverse complement strand
TTCAAAGCAGCATCCAGTTCTTAAGCTGCAGAGCCCTGATCTCAACATCCATCCAGTGTGTGGATCACATGAAAGACAGAAGGATGTGAGAAGCTACATCCACAGAAGATCATAGTCAAGTTCTCCAAGGCGTTTGGAGCAGCCTACAGTGAGGTTCCTTCAAAACTGTGCGTGTACCTAGAAGAACTGATGCTGTTTGAAGGCAAGGGTGGTCACACCAAATATTGATTTGAACTAGATTTTCTTTTGTTCATTCACTACATTTTGTTGATTGATAATAAATGATCAATACTTCCATTTCTGAAAGCGTTCTGTTTCCCCAACATTTTTCACACCTGCTAAACTGCACAGCACTGTATACATCATATATATTGTTACCCAATTTTGTGCAAAGTATATATATTCCATATATATTTTTCTTTTGTGAGTTAATGGCGACTTAATTTAGTATTTAGTACTGTTTAATTAAAAATCTAAGTAACTGAATATCCACACCAATAATTTTATAGCTGAAGAGAACAGAATGTCTAAAACGATGGTCTAAGGTTGGATTCCTGAAGAGGGATTAAGTTCAGTGCTTGGCTTCACAGCATTCTGAATGGAGATTCACTGAAAGGAAAAAGTAATCCAGGAACAGACTTAATCCCTGACTGGGAAACCGGCCCATAACCAGAATTACCACAGTAACTACTGTGAAGGTCACTGAATTTGCTAATTTAATTACAGGTGATGTTTGATACGATTGTGAAAAAACAGCAGTGTAACCTGTGCACTCACAGCCAGGGAGCTCCAGCAACTCCACGTTTGTGGGGTCTCCACTCTACAAATACTGTAATGATAACAGCACAACCTACAAACTCACTTCTCTGTTTGACCTGCATAAACACCACGTACTTCTTTTTATTATGTAGATTGTGGTGCAGCCCAGGAAATGGATAATCATCTGTGGACCAAGAGGCTGAAGTTTCGAGTCTGACTCTGATCTCTTTAAGACTGGGCTTTAAGACTGGGGTCCTGGACCAGGCTTTAAGACTAGGGTCCTGGACCAGGCTTTAAGACCAGGGTCCTGGACCAGGCTTTAAGACCAGGGTCCTGGACCAGGCTTTAAGACTAGGGTCCTGGACCAGGCTTTAAGACTAGGGTCCTGGACCAGGCTTTAAGACCAGGGTCCTGGACTACACTCCTGGACCAGGCTTTAACACTGGGGTCCTGGACCAGGCTTTAACAATGGGGTCCTGGACCAGGCTTTAAAAATGGGGTCCTGGACCAGGCTTTAAGACTAGGGTCCTGGACTACGCTCCTGGACTAGGCTTTAAGACCAGGGTCCTGGACCAGGCTTTAAGACCAGGGTCCTGGACCAGGCTTTAAGACCAGGGTCCTGGACCAGGTTTTCAGGATGTATGCAAACATGTTTAACGTGTAAAAATGTCAAATTAACTTTTCAGTCCTGAAAAAAAAACATACAAGAAAGATGCAAAAATGTAGATATGGGCTCTTTAACCCATGACCTGGAAACTAACTTTATAACATTTAGCTATAAAACAGAATCACTGAGTTATAGACATGGGACAAGTACGTATCCTAATAAGAAAACTCATGCAAGTGACTCTTTTAATGACGATGGACTTGCAGAAATTGTTTGCACTCACCGAAATCTGGTGTGCCCGTGTAGAGTTTCTCAGAGAGAAAGCTGTGATCGCGGAAACTCTGGACTGTGTTTCCCAAAGCGATGACAGACACCATTACCAGCCAGCTCCGCAGGACGTTCAGGAAACGACTCATAATTTCAGGGACCCCTGCAGACCAACAGGGAGAAGTGCACCGTGGATAAAAGCACCTACATAATAAAAGAGATCTGTTAGATTTCCATGCTCAGGGGGTAATCGCTTCACGGATTAAAGGCCAAGCTTTGAATAACGTAGTAAACACTGCTACCAATTAGTTTCCATTCATCTGCTAGATCAACATGAGACTTATAGGTCAACAGCTTCTGCAGTGTCTAATAATTTTAAAGAATGACTCCTACCGTATCTCTACCGTCTGTATCAAAACACAGCCGCCACTCTGCAGAAAAACACACTTCCCCTGCAGGAATCATTACTGAAATCTGACCAATCACAAATTGCTGACTGCCGACGGACCGCTTTCTCATTGGAGCGTTTGAAAACATGTGGTCATAGAGTGACGCCCACTTTCAATTCCACCAATCACAGCCAAGCCACGAGAATCTGACGACCAACGCACGAGTTCCCTCAGTGGGCTTTTTAAAGATAGGATTTAAGTAAACTGCCATTAAATAATAATAATAAACAATTAAAAAATGAAATATAAAATATTATATTATTTGAGCAACAACACCAAAAATAATTATTTATTTTGGTTATAAGTATTAAGAGTATAACAAATCAGAGTGTAAAAATAATACATAAGAGAAGTGAAAGGAGGAGGAGGAGGAGGAGGAGGAGGAGGATGATGATGATGATGATGATGATGATGATGATGATGATGCAATTATTCATGCCTGTAACAGGTATAACAGTAGAAACAATATAATAAATATGTTGCAATAAAATTTAAATAAAATAGCAAATTTAATGGCCATGCTTTTAAATGGTTATATATCACAAATCACATACTGTATTTGTAGTCCATAAAAGTTTACATGAATGTGCTAGTAATAGCAAACGTAAGTCAATGTACGATATTAAATCATAATTGTTTTTTTACATTCTCTGTGTAAAGTTTGTACGAACATAAATGGCCTTACTTTGAAATTGAATTTGATGCTTTTATTATAATATATCCTGGATGTATAGTTTTTGTTAGACCAAGATCCAAAACATTTCCTGCAAGCATTAATGTGTACTGCAAGCATCTTTAGAGGCTTAATTCTTAAACATGGATTAAGCCTAGTCTTTGGCTTGACTGCAATCCCAGTGCTGAGTCACCATTTAAAATCCTTTCTAG
The DNA here is from genome assembly GCA_017165825.1 of Hepsetus odoe. Taxonomy (NCBI): domain Eukaryota; kingdom Metazoa; phylum Chordata; class Actinopteri; order Characiformes; family Hepsetidae; genus Hepsetus; species Hepsetus odoe. The sequence goes on along the minus strand of CM029374.1, from coordinate 25,493,773 downwards.
TCCAGGTTTAGGCTTAATCTGGCTCAGAGAAACAGTAAAACACAAGAGCAGATGGTGTTGGTAGAATTTCTGAGTTAGTCAGATAGTAAAGTTGAGGACTGTCCAATAGGAATGCCCCGTCTCTATCTGTCTGTCCGTCTTTCTGTCTGTCTGTCTATCTATCTATCTATCTATGCACAATACAACATTCATTAAATACTAGGAGTTATATGTATATATATATATATATAATGTATAAATTCGCACCCCCCAGAGATTAACGCCACCGCGCATGCGCAATATAGCGGTTGCCAGTTGGTTGTTATAGTTACAGCGGCGGGGTAAAGGCGAGTTAGCCTGTCAGGCTAACTGCATCACATACACCTTCACGTCCCGAGAGAAACCTTTATATAAACAGGTATGTTTATAGCCGATATGCTATTAATCAACAAAACATCTTTTTTGACCGGAGTTGGAGGCTGCGAGGGAGATGTATTCACAGTTAGCTAGCTTGCTTAGTTAGCTTCTAACGTTCAGTCCAGCTTTGGCAGTTTAGCTAGCAGTTCATATTAAATGTTGCTCTGTTAGCTATGGAGTTTCCCTTGGTTTTTACTTTTATCTTGACTGTTTAACTACTTTGGCTGTGGCGTTTAACGTCCTCAAGTGAAGTAATGTTAGCTAAGTGGGATAAAAATAGCTGTTCTTGCTATTCATGCTAAACTATTATCACCAGTGTTTGACATCAGGGGTTTATTTATTCAGTCTATCAGTTTTCCAGCCCATTTATTTGTAAGCACTGACTCTAAACCACTTATTCTGACCATACAAGGTTTTGCTACCCTTGGTTTGTGCCTTTGATACTTTAAGGGTTGTTGGCGGCCTCCCCTGACTATAAGAAGTCGACTGACAGTAAAGGGATCTCAGGAGTAAGTCTAAGTGTTAATCAAACCCTTTGCTTTGGAGCGGTGCCTGCAGGTTGGAGATGTGTCCTGTCATAACCTCATTTAGCTGACGCCGTGCAGATCGTCTTCATCTCTCTGGTGGAAATGCCAGCTGTAACCCAGGATAAAGAGGATTCGGAGTCTCCTTCAGAAGATGAGCTGGAGTAAGTGGCTGTGTGGCTCATCTTGGCTTTTAAACGATCACTTAGATTTCTTGTGTGCACAAACACTGGGACTATCAATCTAGCATTTAGCTTTCTTCATATTTTATAAGCTTGATATGTCACAATCTTAACAAGATGTGATTTGATATTTATAGAGATAATCTTGCTGCTATATTTGGCTTGACTCTCTGCTGTAGGCATTCCCAAAATAACCTAGCACTGTTTGCACTTCTTTTTAGTCTTTTTCTTTGAGTAAAATTATAATTGACCTTGTTTTGATGGCAAATAGAAACCATGGTAAATTATTCATGCCCTGTTGTTTGAATGCCTTGCTACAAGTGTTTTTAGATGCATGTCACAATAAGCTAATGGCGCTGATTAGCACTGATCATATTAGTTCAAGATATCTTCAAGCAAAGATTAATCTCCTAGAGAGGTTCTAAACCAAAACTGAAAGTGCCTTGCCCTTTGTCCACCTTATTGTTGCCGATTAAGTAAAAGGTCTGCTGGTTCTTCAGAACATTAGGTATGTTTGGTTGCTTGCATTGGTTTAATCAAGTTTTTCTTTTTCTACATGTCTTCTTTTTCATTATGTATTGATTTGGCAAAGGTTTTACACCGGATGCTCCTGACGTAACCCTCCCCATTTATCTGGGCTTGGGACTGGCGTGAAGAAATACACTGGCTTGTGTGTCCCTAGTGGCTGGGTTTTGTCTTTTTTACATGTGATCATGCCAAACAGGCTGATTTAAGTGACAGGCCTGGGAAGATAAGCAGAAACAGACAGTGCAGCCACTGTCTGTCTGCCTGTTATATGATCTGCTTAGCAGCACTATCATTTCCAATAAGCACAAATTTCAACAAGCACAGTGTCAGTGTGACATCTTACCATCACTACTGGTTGAATAAACATATAAATTATATGAATTTATATATGAACAAAATGCTAAATTTGGCAAACCTGTCATCTTGGAGCTTGTGCATGGCATGCTTGTGAATCATGGATTCCAAGAAAGAGATGCACTGACAGCACACTGCTAACCAAGTTCTTATCAGACCGTAACATACAAACATTGCAAAACACCCTAAAATCTTTAAGCATGACTTAATGATTTGACCAGCAATATTTAATTCATGTGTAAGGTGAAGATGAACACACATCAATAAGTTGATCATATCCTGCTAAGTAGCTACTTGCAGTCTGCAGTAACCCAATACAGTTTTTTTTAAGAAAGCACACATAATAGAATAAAAGGAACTGCCCGTGTTTTCTAACCTGGCATAGCAACAACCTTTGTTGTACTTCTGTGTCATCTGGCACCACCTGTTGCACAAGAATTCTTGCTTAAGGTGAAGAGACATCTAATAATAATAGTAAGTAACTGTTAGACTCAAATCATAGTTTTACTCACGCATCAAAAATAGTTTTATTTAGAAGAAAAATTATGTGCGGGATGTGTGAGATGCTCTAAAGAGAATTAAAAATGTATGGTTTTCCATTTTTATAGTTTTAGTTAAAGTTTTGTATTAATTTTCAGAACTGTTTTATGTATTTAATGGTTTCATGCTGAGAAAAAGCACTACAGATGCAACGAGTGCTAATGGAGAATTTCAGAAGGAGTTACATTGTGCCTTTGTAGACTTGGAGAAAGCATATGGCAGGGTGCCTAGAGAAGAGATGTGGTTTTGTATGAGGAAGTCAGGCGTTACAGAGCAGTATGTGAGAGTAGTTTAGGATATGTATGAGGACAGTGTGACTGGTGGGACCTGCAGTAGGAGTGATGGATGCATTTAAGGTAGAGGTTGGATTACATTAAGGATCAACTCTGAGCCCATTCTTGTTTGCAATAGTAATGGGCAGATTCCTGGATGAGATTAGACAGGAGTCTCCGTGAACAGTGTTTGCTGATGATCTTGTGATCTGCAGTGAGAGCAGCTTGAGAAGAACCTGGAGAGATGGAGATATGCGCTAGAGAGGAGAAGAATGAAAGTGAGTAGGACAAAGACAGAATACATGAGTGTGACCAAAAGGGAGGAAAGTGGAGTGGTTAGGATGTATAGTAGAGGTGACAAAGGTGGAGGAGTTTAAATACTTTTAATCAACAGTTCAGAGTAATGGCGAGTGTGGAAGGGAGGTGAAGAAGAGAGTGCAGGCAGGTTGGAAGGGGTGAAGGAGAGTGATTTGTGACAGACAGATACCAGCCAGACTAAAAGGGAAGGTTTACAGGACAGTAGTGAGACCAGCTATGTTATATGGGTTGGAGACAGTGTCACTGATGAAGACAGGAGGCAGAGCTGGAGGTGTCGGAGTTAAAGATTTTCGTTGAGTGTGACGAGGATGGACAGGGTTAGAAATGAGTATGTTAGAGGGACAGCTCAGGTTAGATGTTTTGGAGACAATAAAACAGACAATAGAATAGAATAAAAAAATCAGGATAAAGTAAAAATATAACGAAAATAACATATAGAAAAATAGACTACAATATGTCTACATATAAACTGTACAGGATATAATACAAAATGTGTTTATTACAGTGAATACCACTGGAAGTGTAAAGTGGTGACGTGCATGTACAAATGGCAGTGTGTGTGTGTGTGTGTGTGTGTGTGTGCGTGTGTGTGCGCGCAAAGGTAAGCTGTGTTTTTATGCAAACGTATTTGTTAATTGGAGAAGCTAAAAATGCCATACAGATAATTCTCAGATAGATGAATCTTAGAGAACATATACAATGCTGTGCAAAAGTCTTAGTCACGTAAACAGGTTTATAAAACAATAAATCATCAGAAAAATTTTAAATAAAGATTATTTCAGTAAAAGGTTTTTGGGTAGTTGATATCACCATGATTCTCTGTGATCTTTTTGTCACACAGTAAACATTTATCAGCAGCACATCAAAGTTAACTGAATGCATTGAAAAGCTAAACCAGCTATTGAACAGGAACAACTAATTGTACTGGGATTGCTCGAGGAGAGGTTAAAGAAGATTCTGAAATACATCAAATCACAACTTACTGTATTTATTTGTTTATTTTGTGTATTTACAGCAGTGTTTCAAATCTTTAAATCTTCTCAAATAAAAGGTTTCTTAAATTTATTTTTATAAGGTACCTTAAACAGCGGTGGCCTAGCAGTTAGGGAGTTGGCCCCAGGATCAGAAGGTCATGGGTTCGAATCCCAGACTAGTAGGTCCCCATCACTGCTCCCTGGGCGCTTTCAATAGCTGCCCCCTGCTGCATGTGTTCGTGTGTATGGGTAAAATGCAGAGGTGTAATTTCGTTGTGGTTCACTGTGTTTTGTGCTGTGTTTCACAATGACAAGAATAGTCACTTTAGCTTTCTTTCTTTCAAATTTGCACAGTACTGTATCATAAACTAGCATTGATGTTTTCTTTCTCTTTTTGTCTTTTCCCCATTAGAAGTCATCCCTGCATTGCCTGGAGCGGCGTCAGTAGGAAGATCCCTGTTTTGCTGTTCCGTGCTGAAGCCATTGTTCTGAAAGATAGAAATATCTGCTCTATTGGAGGTATTATGGCAATTAGAAATTGACAGTTCCGATTCATTTTAAAATCTTGAATCTAATTGAGGTCTATAGCATGGAATTGAAGATGTGATTAGTTTGACGTTTTTTAAATATGGCCTGGCAAGCACATGTAATGTTTTTTTTCAGCTTTTTGAAGCCAGTTTTGAAACCAGTAAACTTTTGAAGCCTACTAAGTGAGCCTTCATAAATCCATTTCAACATGTCATTGAAGTTTTCATGTCTTCTTCTCATTTTCTTTTGTTATTGCTTTACTGTGGATGTGAGATCTGAATCACTTAAGCTGTAACCGGTTTTTCTCTATTTACAGAAAAATATAACTTAGCTTTCAAGATTGTTCGCACAGAGAGCCGACTTGTGCGTGGCATACTTGTGAATCACGGTTTCCATGAGGTAGATGCACTGACAGCACACTGCTAACCAAGTTCTTATCAGACCGTAACATACAAACATTGCAAAACACCCTAAAATCTTTAAGCATGACTTAATGATTTGACCAGCAATATTTAATTCATGTGTAAGGTGAAGATGAACACACGTCAATAAGTTGATCATATCCTGCTAAGTAGCTACTTGCAGTCTGCAGTAACCAAATACAGTTTTTTTAAGAAAGCACACATAATAGAATAAAAAGAACTGCCCGTGTTTTCTAACCTGGCATAGCAACAACCTTTGTTGTACTTCAGTGTCATCTGGCACCACCTGTTGCACAAGAATTCTTGCTTAAGGTGAAGAGACATCTAATAATAATAGTAAGTAACTGTTAGACTCAAATCATGGTTTTACTTGCGCATCAAAAATAGTTTTATTTAGAAGAAAAATTATGTGCGGGATGTGTGAGATGCTCTAAAGAGAAGTAAAAACATGTAACATTAATTTTCAGAACTGTTTTATGTATTTAATAACAGATTTTGCACACTTGGCATTTCTTTTCAATGAAAACTGTTTGAAATAATCTATTAAATCCTTGTACATCAACGTCTCTGTGTATAGTGTAAAGAAGTCTATCCAACACTGACTCTTGAATGGTAAATTAGCTACCTAACTGTATAACATAGGATAAATTGAATGCAGTAAAGGAGATTTAGTTTCCCCCCAAACTAACAGCAGTAACGTCAAAACGCAGGAATGCAAAGCTGCTAACTTCCAAAATTGCTTATCCTTATTCACGAGGGAGTGTTTTCCTTATTTTCATGTCATCTCAGTACTTACTATTAATGCCCATTTGATTTCACTTTAGTACTGCTGGACTTCCCCTAAAAACATCATCAAAGGCAGGACTAGTATCTGCCACAGAAGCACTTGAGCCAAGGTTTAATAAAGTTCTATTGCTAACATCTGGGTTTCTTGTAGTCGGTACAAATGCCAAATCTGCCTCCACAAAGAGCTGAGAGAGAGGCAGGAGAGTGAGGGGAGGGGCAGCAGAGTGGAGTAGTTTGACAGTGTTATAGAAAGGTCATTGTTTCAGCAGAGAGAATGGAAGTTCAGTAGGATTGAAATGAACTGTGTTTAGGGTTTGGTTTAGCTTAAATATAAGTTATTGAGCTCAGTGTTGTGAAGCGTTCATGAATATTCATGAAAATGTCATCGGGAGAATTGGTTCAGTGTGTTTGCAATGCATGTATATATACAACAATGTGCCAATGTTTTTGAGCCATCACTCATTTCTTTATATTTTGGAAGGAAATTTAGTTAATAGGTGCAGTGATTCATTGCAAAATGTGCAAATATTCTTGTGAATGCATTTATACAAGACAAAATATAGACAAAAAGAGGTCTGTGTATCTTACCAAAAACATTTCCCCTGAACCTGGTAAGTAAAGACATTGGAATAAAAATAAGAGCCAAAACCATCCACAGTCTTTGAGGAAGACTGGAGAATTTTTCTTAAACAGAACATTAAAAATACAAGAGCTCTTTGGAGGTAAACTATGAAGAAATGAGAAATGGCTTCCGTTTCTTCCTGTATTTTGCATTTTCTTCTTTCACACCAAACATCTGCATGTCCCCCTCTTTGTCCTTCCTCTTCTTTGGCTTGGCAGCTCCATCCTCAACACCCCGCTCCCAATGAACTCCTCGTCTCTCCTCCGCAAATGTCCAAGTCAACGCAATTTCACTTCTCTGACATTGTGTCCAAATCATACATCCTGTGCTGTCGCTCTAATATACTTGTTACTTATCCTGTCTCACTCTCACTCTCACTCTCAACACAAATCTCAGTATCTTAAACTCCAGCCTTGCTGTCTGCATTTTCATCAGTGCCATCGTCTACAACCCTTTTAACATGGTTGGTCTCGCTACCATCTTGTAAACCTTCCCTTTCACACTTGCTGGTACCCTTCTTTCACAGATCACTCCCGCCACTCTTCTCCACCCGTACCAACCTACTTGCACTCTCTTCCTCACCTCTCTTAAAAACTCCCAATTACTCAACACTTACTGCAATTGAATTTTCAATACATATAAAATATTTACTACTAATCCTCCTTGTCCTTCCCCGTGTTTAGGTCCACCCAAATAGTAATGACTTCAATCTGATGTGGACAGGTTCCCACCTTAAGACTTACCTGCTTCGAACTCTTCATGATTTCCAGAAAGTCAACCATTTTCCCAGGTATGATTGCCTGTGTGTACATCCAGTGTTTTGGTAATTAGTAATTAAAGTGTGTAATCTTAAGCACAGCTGTTTAAAGCTCTTTTCAGTTTTGAAATATGTGACATACATTTATGCAAAATAGTGTGCAGTTACATGGTCGTCGCTTTTCACCAATGTTTGTCCGGAAGACAACATAAAAAGAGCAAACCTGCCTTACTCTAGCGTTACTGCCATTTATTAATGCCATTCATTACAGTGGCTTATATTCCTTGATGTTCACCTCTTTCTTTAGGTCTTGACGGTAATTCTCTTGTATGTTTTCCAGGTCGTATGAGCTGACGCGCAAAGATCGGCTCTACAAAAATATTCAGAGGATGCAGCAGACACATGGCTTTCAGAACTTTCACATTGTGCCACAGACCTTCGTGCTTCCTGCTGAGTACCAGGAATTCTGCAGTGTGTGCCCTCCCCATAAGCTTAGCTAAAATCTCTGTTTGGCTTTTTGCTCATGCTGAAAATAAACATCAGAAAGTATGAAAGCTCTGCACTCTTTTGCTTTTCTGCTGTACTTTAATGTCTTCCTCCCTCTCATCGTTTGAACCGCAGATTCCTTCTGTAAGGATAAGGGCCCGTGGATCATCAAACCTGTTGCATCCTCTAGAGGCAGGGGGATCTACCTGGTCAGCAGTGTAAGTGAAAACCTACCACGTTTGATACTAAGAAAGTGTTTAGGTTTCTTGTCAAATCCGACTGACATCCTGTGGATGAACTGACCACATGAAAAGCAACATGTCTTGTTTTTCTATTGCTTTATCAGTAATCACAAATGGTCATTATTAAATGGTCCATAATAAAAAAAAAATAATACAGATATTTGTGTAACTTGTCTTGAGGTTCTTCCTAATTATTTCCCCATTATGTAATAAATTCTTTGATAATCAGACCCAGCTGAGAGTGCAGTGAACCGGAGTTGGACTCCTTGTTTTCAGAATTGCGCGTCCTAGACAATGATGCTATTCAGTGTAAATCAGATATCAAGAATTTTTGTCTTGGCTGAAATGCTCGTGTTTTTCATCCTTGGCCATAGTATGTAGCACCCACCTTCCTCATGAAAAAGGTGGAAAGAATTTCAGTGATATTTGGAATGGTTAATGTTTGTGTTTTCTGTGAACTGATGCCAGATCTGAAGTTTCATGTTCTAACAGCTTTCACCTGAATCAAATTTTAAACTCAGAAATGGCCAAATGGTTCAAATACAATGTACACACACTGCTGTTCTGTTTTAATTTTGTAAGTAAAGCCATGCACAGTGCTGGTTGAATTGATGAAATGCAGTGTGTGTGGCTTTTTTATTACATTGAGTCTTGCTCTCAATGTCAAAGCAACAAATGATCATCAAAAATGCAACTCTTGTTTGTCTTTTTGACTCCAGCCAAGTCAGATTCCGCTAGATGAGAATATACTGGTGTCACGATACATTAACAACCCATTACTGATTGATGGTGAGTATGTAGCATATAAAAGGAAATAACTAAAGAGAAAACATGCTGTTTCTATTGCATTGTGATCTTATTTGTATCCTTTTTTTTCTGCAGATTTTAAATTTGATGTGCGGTTATATGTGCTTGTGACCTCTTATGACCCCGTCATCATCTATATTTACGAAGAAGGGCTTGCAAGGTGAGCATTGGCTTTCTTGCTCATTCATTCATTCATTCATGTATTCCTTTCTATGTTTTTTTCTTTCTTTCTTGTGATCTTGCTGTCAGTCATTCTTTCTTAACAAAAAAAAGCATCATACACGTCTTGTGGTGTGATAGTGTTTAATAATCTTTTTCAGTCTGATCTTTACATGTTTCCATTCTTGCTTTGATTTGCATGTCAGACAGTAGTCTTTGTTTAGAGAGTAAGCTAAAAACATCAGTAAGCTTTCATGAAATATGTACAGAACATATGGTACATATGGCTCAAATGAGATCCTTTCACTGTACGGCATCTTTACATGAACCCAAATCCTTCCATCTAATTCAACTGAGCAGAAAGACCACTAGGTGGCAGCAGAAGTGTTTCTGATTGCTTTTTGGATGAAGGTTGAAATACACAAAGCTTTCCATTGTATCACTAATGGATGAGCAATATCAGGTTTAAGAAGTGTTGATTTACCTCATGCAGAAAGAGATAAAGTGGTGGATTGGTATTGGGCTTTTGATTTGAGATATTTTACCATGTTTAAATTGATCAAATACTGAACATCAAAGGAATATATATTTTATAAAAAGAAGGTTTTACAAATCCTGTTGCAGTCCTTATTGGGTTATTGAATAAGATCACTGCTATCTAAAGTGCTTTTATGCTTAAATATACAGTAAGAGAATCTGAATATAGTGCGTCTACTTTGGTGGTTGTGTAATACAGATGTCACATCACCATCTGTCCAACTCAATCTGGAAATAAAACTGTGGGAACTGGATATATATTGGCTAGGTGTGGCTTGGAGAGACTCAGGGGTCAGATTGACTAGGATAAAATAAAACGGTTGGCCTGTTGCTATTAGCCTTGGCACAAGCGTGGCCTTCACAGAGTGACACTCAAGTTTATTTTCACCATGCACCATTATTAACTGTCTGTAATAAATCCTGGCAGAATTCCGAATCCAACTTTTATCTTAGACATTCCAGTGGCTTTGCCGGCATTCAGGTGCTCACGGTGCCAAGGAATTCTCATTATTCCACATGTGGTGTCCACCCTGTGAAATACAGCACCATTGTACACCAAGAAGGAAGACTCCTACTCTTCAAGAGTTTCAAGCAATCTGATGGCATTTATTCTTATTGTGATGGTTTGTTACAGTGTGGCACAGTAAGTGGCACAATAATAGCTTGGAACATCTGCATTTGTCATTCCATAGAAAGCATAATTATCCCTTAATGACTGCGTCTGGTAATGCTGCTTTAGTGCAAAACAACAACCGCAAAATAAATGTATTAATGCACATTCTTACTATTTTTAAAGGTGGCAGTAGTGCTTCTTTTCGTCTGTTCCAAATATTCTAGAGAACAAAACAAGAGAAATTAGTTACTTATACTACTGTAATAATACTTTTGTCATATTACAGTTGTGACATATTACCAAGCCATTTTTTTTCAGTCTTGTTTACGTTGTTATTTTTATGCAGTTATTCAAAGAATACATTTTATTTAATATCACATTTTGAATGCTGCATTTTGTCAGGCTTGTGATGGGATTAAACAGCCAGTTCTGTTGTACAACACCCCCTAATCTATAGTCTAAATAGTTTTATAGCCTTTCGTTGGACAACATAGTTCACCTAGAGCATATGTGTCAAACTCAAGGCCGAGATCATTTTATATCTTTTTTATGGCCTGGTGATATGAAGCGCTGATAACACAAAAACTACAAATCCCATAATGCAGCACAACAGCTGCCTTACCAAACAGTAGGCTACCTGTGATCATTCCCACGTCAATTAAGTCAGATCAATAAAGCATCTGTTGATGTATACAACCCTAATTTCAAGTCAAAGCGAGCCCCTAACGATTGCCAAACATAAACTAACTTGTTGCCAAGAAAAGATGGCAAGCATACAACTCTGATTAAATGGCATAGGAGCAAAGAAAATGGAAAATTTGATTTATTATTTTAAATTTTACTTAAAAGCACAATTTTTATTTATATTTTTCAGGGTTCAGGGTATGTTTTGCAGTATATTCATATTTTGAATTTGTATAATTTTGACAGGAGATATTTTTATGGGGTGCAAAATAAGTTATTTTAAGTTTAAGTTTATTTATTTTGGAATAATATTGTATCCTATTTCGATTTACATTCATGTTCAAAAAACCTTTAGTTTTAATCTGTTCAATAAATGTTTATCCTGTTCGGCCTGCTGCGATGGGCTGGCGACCTGTCCAGGGTGTGTCCCCCGTCCTTCGCCCTGTGTGAGCTGGGATGGACTCCAGCACGCCCCGCGACCCCACTTGGGACAAGCGACAGAAAATGACTGACTGACTGACTGACTGTTCGGCCTGTGACCTAAAGTGTGCTTTGAGTTTTGGCCCCCTGTGCGATTGAGTTTGGCACCCCTGACAGAGGGTTTAAGACATATATATATACATATATATTTTTTTTATTCACATTTGTAATTAAAGGATTACATGGAGTGTAGAGTAAATTATAGCTGTTATATTTTTGCACAATGCATGCTGGCTCCTTTTTTGAACTTTATAGCCACTTATAGCCACTAGACTCTGCTAATGTCTCCTGTTGATCAAGTCCTTCCTTTTTTTGGTTGGTTTTACTGTAGGTTTGCAACTGTAAAGTTTGACCATGCCATGAAGAACATCAAGAACCAATTTATGCATCTCACCAACTACAGTGTAAACAAGAAGAGCAGGGACTATGTCAGGTAAATGTTGCATATTAAAAATCTCTCGTCTAAAAATGCCTGGGAACCTTTGCTCCATTGCTTTGTAAACCATATAATGACAAGTCTGCTCCATTTAGTGAAGAGCTGTGTGTTGTTTGAGGCAGTAGAAAAGTTTTGTGAATGTATTGTTATGAAAATTAGGGGGGAGCATGGACCCTTAGTGCTTATCCTCTTCATCTGCGGTAAGCGGAGAATAGTGTAACTTAAAAGATTTTATTTTACTAATCCTTTCTACTGAACCATGAAAGTTTAGAAAATCATCTGCTGGCTGTGTGATATTTTAGATTAATCGATCTATGTACAACCATAACATGAGTGTGAAACAAGACATGTGTTTGTGTCAGCCTCCCTACCTAGTTTTATGAAATGAAAACCCTTTGCACGCACGCACGCACACACACACACACAGAACCAAGAGCAGTAGTGAATTTGTCCTCTGCATTTAACCCTTCCTACACTCAGATAGTGAACACACACTAGGAGCAGGAGCTGTTGGCCGAAAACCTGCTTCTTGGGAGCAGGTTTGGGGTTAAGTGCCTTAAATGGATGTCAGAATGGGGGGAAAAAAGTTGTTCATGCAGCTCCCTATCTCTCACATTTTTCCTGCCGTTTCAGGGAATTGAATCGGACACCCTCATGTTGCAAACCCTCTTCTCTAACCTTTAGGCCAAGGCTGCCCCCTTTTTATTATATTCAAAGTGGTTTAAAGACCATCTTTTACACTGAGAATTTTCTAGACATATTCTGTTTGTATCTGTTTGGTAGCTCTGACCTCCTTTGACACAAGCATCTTACCTTCACAGGTCCCCTATTTGCTGTATGTGGTCTACTTATTTTCCTGGGAGGGTGGGTGGGTGGGGGGTTTATGTAGTAGAATTAGATGAATGTGACACTAATTGGAAAAGATTTTAGCTGTCATGAAAAACAGTTAAATCATCACTCACCATTGTTCCCTGTTCCCAAACGGAGAAGGAATGCATCCTCAGATGTGAGATAATCCCCTTGTTTGCTAATCATGTCAACATTGTTGCACTGTGCTCATTTCTCAGTGTTGTTTTGGCAAAGCCATGCACTGAGGGCCTTTTCTTCCTTTTCAGCTGCGATGACCCTGAAGTAGAGGATTATGGGAACAAATGGAGCATGAGCGCAATGCTGAGGTATTTGAGACAGGAGGGAAGAGATACCACAAGTGAGTAGAGGCACGAATTACTATATTTCACTCACCTGTCTCATTGTAGAGAACCACGCTCTTACTTTATTTCGTGCATAGTTGGCATGATCCTGAATGGAATTTTTATTAAGGGAGTCTACTTACTTCCCCATGTTAAGACGCGAAGAGTGGGTTTCCTGTTGAGTTTATGCATAAAATGGATTGTTTTCTGACTCTAGCACCAGACATTGTGTTGTTAATATTCATAAATTAAAATCAAACTCAGCGAAGCTGAAAATGTACGGATTAACATACCCTACCCTGAGATTTTGACTGAATAGCATTGTTTGTTTTCTTTCAGTGCTAATGGGCCAAATAGAGGATCTAATCATTAAAGCTGTGCTAAGTGCAGAAGCTCATATCGCTGCAGCCTGCAAGATGTATGTCCCTCACAAGACCAACTGTTTTGGTAAGCCTTCTGTTTCACTCTAATATTGTAATGACCCAGAGCAATAATAAAGACAAATTTTAATATGTGCCTGAAAATGACATTATGTTTAAAAGTGGTTTATTTTTAACATACATAAATCTTTGAAATGTGCAAACTACGACTACTATAACTTGCAACAGTTGTTACATGTTCTTACCAAGCTCCAGCTTAAGGAAAAGTGTAGAGAAAAGTGAACAGTTATACTCTGCTTATCAGATTATTGGAGATCTCTTTTAGCATTGCTTGCCTTTACACAAATTGTTGTCAAGAGGCGTTCACTGCTAATGTCAGATGTAACACAGTTTTTGCAAACTACTCAGTAACTTTGCAGAGTTACCAGGTTTTAGTATTTACCAATAAGGTGGACACATTATTTTCAGAGTATTATGGGACTGTTTCATAGATGGGGTCATATTCAGTTCGAGTGTATGTGGCATATGTGTCTACCATTTAAAACTGAACACAACTGCAACTCTTCTTTCAACTGTTTGACCTTTTGTACTTTAATATGTCTGTTTTCTCAGAGTGATTTCTTTTTCGATTTCTAGGAGGCAGGTTTTCATTCAGAATGACTGACTGATTAGCAACAGTTAATCTCTAATTCCAGTGCTTTTTATACTGTGGCGTGTGTTGCAGCAGGTTCTTGTGAACTGCAGTTTGTAGCCATTAGCTCTGTTGCTATTGGCATTAATTACTCCCTCCCTCACTCTCTTTTCCTTTGGCTCACAGTCTCGCTCGGTTGCTTCCTCCCCCTTTGGCATTCTCTTCCCCCTTCTTCTTGATGTGGCAATCCCTCTTAAGAACTGAGAGGAATGAAACTGGAATGGGCTGAAAGTGTGTTGGCTGAGTCTCCCAGGGTCGCCCCCTTCTGTTTCTCTGTGTCCGTTTCATTTTCTTTCTCGCTTTCACTCTCCACCATCCATCCATCTGTCATCCCTTTAGCACTGTGACATGTTTGTAGACATAATAGTTCCTTTGGACATGTTGGTTGTGAACTCTGTAAATCCTTTTTACCAGCCCTGAGCTACACTAAATGAAAATCACCTGCATAAAGATGATATCTTGTTCTCTTTGACTCTCCCTCTCGGAGAGAGTCTCCCTCTCCCCATCACTGGTAAAGGTTTTTGTAGCCAGGCTGGCCCAGGTTCAGTTTAGCGTCACACACGTTTGAAAATGAGCAGCCTATGCAGGTGCAGACGCCAGTGGTATGCGATGAATTTGGCTCGACACAGATAGTTTGTCAGAAAACATTCAAATGCATTCAAAAACAGATTTTTTTCGGTTCCTTAATACTGTAAACTGGAGTGATTACATCAGCAAAGGTGTACTTGTTTGCGATTTATGTGATAGATGAACCCACCAGACAACAGTATGCCAACATAGTGTATGTGTAATACCTCGTACATAGTATCTTTTTTTCACTTGTTATAGAAACAGATGGTTCCTTTATCTTTCTAAAGCTATTTTGCTTCAAACTCAGCATATAGTAGTGAAACAAACTGTGATTTATGCCTGCAAGTGATGCTTGCGTGTCATAAACATACAAAATAGTAGTGGGACCCATACCAATCTACATTTTTTGCATCGTCAAACACAAATGATCCAGGTATATGAACGTTGTTTTCTCTTATTCTGAGCTGGGTTTTACTGGCTCCTTTGCATCTTCTAACTAGTTTAAATGCGAAAGGTTTGCTGAGAATACGCACATGTAGTAGAATGAAAAGGCAGCAGAAAGAAGACCGAGGTGGAAAGATCTTTGGCCAGATGTACAGATGCTGAGCTATGCTTTTGGTCCAAAGAAAACACACTGCTTTGGTCAAGCAGGACGGGGGTCATTTTACAGAGCTTGACTTGCAATTCATCTTCCCAGCCATTGCTCCCTCTGTTTTTACACTCACCCATCTTATGATACTGTTCTGTTACAGTAGCTGAGTGAAGGAAGGGTTTGTATATAATTATGTAGTCCTAGTTAAGCTGGTTAATACTAAGATGTTTTAAAAAAAGTTGATTGTTTTTGAAAGTGGGAACTACAGTAAACATTTAACTTGCACTAATTATGTTAATAATTAAAGATGATGCAATACCCGGTTCCTCAAATCATTTCTGAACAATGTTGCTGAAGGTCAGGATGCATCATCACTGTTTAAAGAGTCCACTGCCATCATGGGGAAGCAATAGTATTGAAGGGATGAACTTGGTGTTCTACAATGTTAGATGGGCGGTTGTTACATCTACATGAATGCCAGGATCCAAAGCTTTGCCCCAGCTCTGTAGTGCCTACCAGAATGTACAGGGGTGAAGATGTCATGGCCAAGGTGTCTGGAGTACATATATATTTACATTTAGCGTTAAGCAGGCGATCTTATCCAGAACAGCTTCATAGTCCATGTCTGTTCTTCATTCCTGTAGCCTAGGTAAAAGTCAGCTGTCGATCTGTTGAACTGTTGGTCAACTATAAACCCTTATGTCACTGTACAAGGAAGGGGTCCTTCCTTTGGTAGGTTCTAACCACCACATCCTGTGTATATCCCATATTTCATCTGACCCATTCGTCTAGCCGTTACAACTTGTCTAAGTAACTATAAGAACTGACTGTTCACTCGCTAGCTAACATATCAAATCGCTGCACAGGAGCAAATTTTGAAAAGATGATCAAAGTTATTTACGTCACCTGTCAGGAGTGCATAAAGGTTGAATTGGGCAGCTACAACTCAGTTCTGACCATTTCTGATGTGTTAAACCACACGTAATTGACATAAGTGAGGAGAAAAGTTAACTGCAGAATGACGCATGAGAGAGTCTCTTCAATGAGGTTTTCCTCCACGTCCCTCGCACACATCCATGACATATAGCAAGATGAATACCTTTTATTTGCTTCCCTTTTATCTCTTACAGCCCTCTTACTCCATTTTCTCTCTTCCTTCACATTGATCACAGTTCTCTACCCATTTGCTGTAGCCCTCTGTTTCTAGGCTTGAGCTCTTTCTGTTTTTTTCTTTTGCCTAGCCCCACATTATTTATCTCAGCCTTGCTTTGCTTTCTTTGTCTGAAGCCAGATAAATCCTGAAGCTTTTATCATTAGGCTTTAAAATTTATTGGCTGTGTGAAACAAACCCTAAATGTTGATTAGTCTAATCCTTAAATGAGCTCTTTAGTCTAAAGTGCAGCTTTATCTTGCAGTTCAGTTTTTTCTTCTCCTTGTTTGCCCAGTTCTCCCTTTTCTATCGTTTCTCTGTGCCACAGAAGAAAATGGTGAAATTCAAAGTGCTTATTTCTCCTTGCAAGTACTTCCAGGTTGTGTTGCCTGGCATTGTCAAATAAAATGGAAAACAGTAGTAGGCAGTAAATAAGAAGGCAATAAATAAGAGCACTGAAAAAATTCAGTAGCTGAGAGCATTAAGTAGCCTACAAGAGAACAGGCTCCATTGTGTTCCCAGTTTACGTGCCATCTCGCCCGAGTTTGGACGAAAGCCACACGGGGGTGTTACGCACATCGTAATTTTGATACACAGCAAATGATTCCTTCAACAATTTAAGACCTTTAATATATTCTTTATTGTGCTTAAGAAGAGTTTTCAGCGGGTTGCCCTTTTTCTGGCCCAAAATTGCAGCTCCTATCTGAGCGAGTCATTGTAACTTAATCCTTTATTGCTCCCTCTCCTCCTCTGATGTGGGAAGGAGTAAAAACAGTCAGCTTCTTCATGCTCTGTGTGAAGAAATGAGTGTCTGTGTGTATGTTGGACTGAATCTCTGTGTATGGGACTTTATGCGTACAGTGTATACTTCATTTCACCTACGTACAGTGAAGCACACGTTTAGCCGTCTCTAAAAGACCGTTAGTGTGTTTTGCTGGTTTGCGTATACGTGGGACATGGTGTGCATGACAAATATATTTTAAAGGGCTACCGCATGTGGGTGTCTGTGGGTTAGCCCGACTCCAAAGCTTGATTAATAACTGAACGCCTCAGTCCATATACTGATGTGTATAGGCTGAGGTGCCACCCATGCAGCTATTCAAGCCCTCCTGCTTGTGATTAATCGACAGACTGTAAAAGCGTATGATGCTGATTAAGAGATGTTATTGCTTAAACCTGATTAGCCAAGCCAAAGCCCTGTTTTATTACATGTAGCAAATTTCCCTCTCTGGGCTTGGATAACACTCTGAGTCTGAGCAGGCCACACTCTCAGTAGTGGCCGTCAGTCTGTTGTTTTTATTGTACAGTCATACAAGTAGTATATGTTCCCTGTGAGTCTGATTCCCCTTATTCAGTTATATAGTTTTTGTAAAACTCTCAATCCAAACTATGAAGTATGGCAGTGGATCTTTTGATGTGGGATGCTCTGCCATCTTGTTTGAATACATGGTATTATTATCTACAGTTAGTAACAGTATATATTCATTCAAAACCTGACCCCTCAGCTAGGAAGCTTAAGCTTGTCAGTGGTTGGATCTTTTAGCAGAGAGTAATCCTTAACAGGGCTGGCGACCTGTCCAGGGTGTGTGTCCCACCGTCCTTCGCCCTGTGTGCGCTGGGTTGGACTCCAGCACTCCCCTGCGACCCCGTTTGGGACAAGCGGCAGAAAATGAATGAATGAATGAATGAATGAATGAATAATCCTTAACACCCCTCAAAATCAACACAAATATAACATTCTGGTTTCCATTTTTTTGCTTCAGTTAATTAAACAGAATTAAGTTGTGCTTAAAACTGATAGTCTGTTAAAGGGATAACGTGTTCTCTTGCCCGACTTTTGCACGCCTAGGCTCATGTTAAAAGCATCTGCGTTTGCGACCATGTCGTTAGTTGTAGGGAAATTTAAGCATTCATCTCGGTAGGCTTTACCTCAACACACCCAGTGTGATGCTAACATCAGCACAGTTTTCTGTTGTGCTATAGAGGAGAAAGGAGCCTTTCATAGCAGTGCTGATGTTTCATCTCTGACCTCATGCAAGCACCTCCACCCATTGTTAAATTGTTTATAAAAAGTCACCCAAAGCTGATTTGAAAACGATTTGTTATGGGATGATGCAAGCATGTCAGATGTCACAACAAGCAGTGAACTATAATATGTGTAACACATTGTTATTGTTGTTGCGGCTTAGTGTGTGGCGCAGCCATGGTGGCGGGTTTGGTTTTGGGAGTACTGGGTGCAGCCGTCCTTCCCTCTCTTCTAGTGCCCAGCAGCCCATAATAGCACTTCGCACTTGATCTTTTTCTTGTTGATATTTATTTATTTTCCTAACTGTGAATATTTCGTGGCCACTTTAATATGGCCTCCTGGTATATGTTGAAAAGCCAGAGAGAGATTCTGCCTGTGAGGGCTTAAGCAGCGGGGAAGGCCGGCGTCTGCTCCTAATTGGGGGAAAATGCGTAGCACATGGAGCTTGGTTGGCAGAGTTTAGTGGTAGGAGCATGTGCTCGGAGTCTGTGTTTATACAGGGCGATGGGTATTCAGAGGGCATTAAAGGTTATGTGCACATTTATCATCTTCTGTAGGGGCCATTTTTGTAAAAAATAGATGGGAATATACTTCAGATGAATTATTAGAAAGCAAAAGAATGAGAGAAAAAAGGGGAAAACCCTGTTGAATGTACGAACATCAAAACCGCAACCTTTTGCCAGAACTACTGTAGAATTTATCCATCTAGTTTTTCTAGCCTTGGCACAAGATCGCATACAATCTGGAGATCCACCTAACCTTAGCAACCCTTTTCTGAATAGGGGTACCGTTTGAAAAAGAAAATACGGGATGGAACTCCGTATCTGATAAGACACATACTTCATGAAAAATGAAGTAATTTACCTGCAGTATTCTTGTTAGCTGTGTTTAGCACTTGTTAAGCTCTTCCACTGCCTGATTAAGAGAACCCACACTCTTATTTTACTTACAGGGCCCATTTCACTTTTTTAAACTAAAGAACATTCCTGAAGTACATAAGCTGTTTTGAAATCTGTTTTCATGATGTCATGAAAATCAAAACATGCACTTATCCATATATCTCTCCAGCTTACAGCAATGGCGCTCTACTCTCAGCCTTTCAAGCAGACCTCGTTTCAAAATAGGCACAGCTTTATTTAAAAGGGCAGCCACTCAGAAAATGTACATATGTCATTCTTAAAGGCACAGAAACAAATGCGCTCTGTGTAATTTCAAGGAATAAAGGAATTAATTAATGTAAATAGCAATGCACAGATATCATAAATGGACCAGAGAGAGAAAATGAAAAGAAGACAATGAAGAAGTCAAGGAAAAGGAGGCAACTGTTTAATTTAAAGAGAAGTAGATGTGACTATATGTCATTGTGAAGACACCACAGCACACAGTGAGCCACGATGAAATGATTTGAAAGTTCAGTTTTCCTCCTTTTTGTGATCTTAACTTCATACAGTTACTTGCACTAGTCTTAATACTTAAGCTCTCAGTTTTTAAATGCGAGCGCAGTTTGGCCCATTTTGCGATACAATTATGATTCATTCAGTCTTCAAAATTAAGGAGTAACTAAAAATGAACTGATGAAGATTATGTTACTGCTGTACTTTGGCTGACCGGTGACCACCCTCTTTGTTTATGCAGTAGTGTGAGAGCATGGCGGTGAAATCTGATCATTCAGCCAGAGACACATACACACAAAAAAGACTCTTACCATAATAGCAGAACTCAGCTGTTCGAGATCTTGGAGTGGAGCGAGTAGAATAGGTTCATGTGAGCACAGGGAACTCCCTCTCCGTTTGGTAAAAGGACCTTATTGTGCTGCCCTCTTTGCTTAAGAGGCTTAAGATAGGGATAAATATTGCAGAGGCTGTGAAACTGCCAAAAGCCTTTTCACACTTGGAAAATACTTTTCCAGCTTTTCCCTGACGTGGCACTGACAGAGAGTGGGGCAGATGTATATGCAGCTTGTTGCAAATTCTATTTTAATGTGTGGATTTGCTCAGTGTAGAAGCGATCTTTTAGGGGATTTCCAACACGTCAGTCAATAGTTAAGAGAAGTGTCTGTATTTCTCTGTACTTAATATCTTTTCTGTACAGTGGAATGCTTAAAATATAGTTTTTTTTTTAAATGTTATGTTTTTTGTTTTGTTTTAAATATCTCTGCTATAAAATGTAAACCTTTTTTAAATATCTTTGTATTTTTTAATAATTCAGCCAAAAAGTAGCATGAGAATAAATTTGTGAGTGTTGATTTTTTATTAAGTAAATGACTTAAAAGTGGACTTTACTGCTGATTTATGTAGATGAGAAGAAAATGACATCGTGTACGTTAATAGCTGTGATGGTGTATGAACACGTTTCACACTTGCTTAAACTCTCTGGCTGATTAACGCTAAGTCCAATGCACATTTGAAGCTTCGTGAGATAAACACTGTTCTTAAACCTTGTGAATGTTATTGGGAGAACGTGTTTGTTTGTTAGCTGTCTGGCTCAAACAGTAACTTGTCCAAAGACATGAACCAGACAGGCAATACAATGACAAAGCAGCTGCTACATTCACATAACTACTGCTACAAAAATAATTATACCAAAAGCATGTTAAAAAACCAGTGCTCTTTCTAAACAGCCTGAGTTGGGTCATTTATTTTGTGGTGGATTTCTGTAGGGGGATGGAGGGATGGGTGGGAGAGCATCACAGTGTTGTTTCAAAAGCTAGCGGTATGAAACGCAGTTATGTGCTTTGGTTTGACAGTTGGAACAGTTGTTTCATATTTGGCTCTAACATGGTATCAAAAGATTAACATCAGTGGATTTCTATGAGAACATGGGGTGAAAAGAAAGGTAAAGAGAAAACGAAATGCTTTTTGCTTAGTTTAAGCCAAGCTTACTTTCTAAGGGCAGCCTTTCAGTGCTGTGCACAGGGTCTGTAGGGATTTATGAAGAGGGTGAATAAAAAAGAGAGAATCTTAGGTGGTTTTAGCGTGGTTTAAATTTGGTGGATGGAGTGCTGATAATTAAAAAAAAAAAAAAAAAGGTTGTGAACAAAATCACACAGTGGACATAGGGTGCAGGATTCTCTAAATTTTCATGTTTTTTTTGGTTTGCAAAGAAAACAATAATCTATCATGGTTTTAAAATATGGAGTCATTTTGTTTGAAATAGCAGTATGCATGTGACATAATGACGGTCCGTGCGTAGCACTGTCATTCAGGACTGTTTATGCAGTTGAACTGAAGCGGAGAAGCCTGTAGAAGAGCACTGACCTTCACCAAAAGCTGTGAAACTGCTGCAGCACAAAATATAGAACGCTAGAACCTGTACTATACAACATGAAAAATGGCAGATTTTGCACTTTATCCTAAAATGATCAAAGACACATTTACGCTATTGGGTTTATGATTTTTTCATTATTTTTATCATTATTCATGAGGCACAAATTATGCTTTAGGAAAGCTTTTTAACTTGTTCCAGCTTCGCAGTAAATAATCTGGTAACTAGTTTGATGTGAAGGCTACCTTTGAATATTATTGGATTTAATATTAATGACTAATAAAACAATATAAGCAGACATAATAAGAAAAGTTGCATATTGTGTCCTGTATGCAGAACCGCGTTAATCTCGCTTCAATTTTAGGGACTGGTTAGTGTGTGTGTGTGTGTGTGTGTGTGTGTGTGTGTGTGTGTGTGTGTGTATTTTTTTATTTATATATATATATATATATATATATATATATATATATATATATATATGTGTGTGTGTGTGTGTGTGTGTGTGTGTGTGTGTGTGTGTGTG
>CM029374.1:25351578-25471389 GCA_017165825.1 Hepsetus odoe | reverse complement strand
ATATATATATATATATATATATAATAATGCATGTATATGTATGTGTTTATTATTAATATTTCATATGAATGTGATTTTCAGAACAACAGCTGTCTATGGATGACACACTCTTGATCTTTCTGATTTATCTTTCCATTTGTGCCACATGTTGGCTTAAAATTGGGCCCATATTTGCTTTGAGAAAAAAAAAAAAATCTAATACCGTTTATTGAGTTCATGAGTGTTTCTGCAAACGTTTCTGATCCTTGTCATGTGTTTAATCTTTTCCAATAAGCTGAAATGTTGGATGTACTGAATGTAATCCATCCCTTTATTAGTAGCTGTTATTTGAGGACAATTTTCTTCAAATGATTGGATATTTAATATGCACATAATCAGTTGCAGCCAGCCAAGCATGTTGTCAACAAGTGGCTCTAGAAAGCAAGATCAGGCCTCTTCAGTAGCATTAGCTCAGCCAAAGGGAGCTCTGATAGTTACTTTCCCTCCTTTCTTGGATTCTGTAACTGTGTGCATGTGTGTTTGTGTGTATCTGTTTTCAGAACTGTATGGTTTTGATGTGCTCATTGATTCCAACCTCAAGCCATGGCTCCTGGAAGTGAACCTCTCGCCATCATTGGCTTGGTAAGTGGCATATCAAGTTTGGCAAAGATTTAGAGCCTTAATATTCCTTTGAATTGATTTCAGGTTAACGATGTAACTTGCAGATTATAGTTTGATCATGATTTTGTTTTATCACCACAGTTAATTCTGACCTTGCAATTGGCATTCTGTGAGTACCAGTTTCTTTAGAGAATGACTTTCTGGCCACTTTAATCATCACTCGCTAAAAATCACAAGATGCAACAAAGCTTGTTACAGACAAGGATCCCGCTGAAAGGAACTATAACCAATAACATATTGTCCAAATAACAAGAGATCCAAACATGCCTCTGTGAGAAAAACCAAAATGCTCCCACTATAATCAACCAAGCTGTCTACACCAGCCATAAGTGGTAGAGCTTCGATTTTGACAGACTAGCAGTTTCATTTTTGGAAGAGTCATTTAGAGAAAAAAGAGAAAAAAAACAGTTTAACTGAAGAGGAAAAAGTGAGTTCATGGGGTGGCAAAAAAATTGTGTAATTTGTAGAATAGGTTCTAATTAGTATAATTTGTATGAGTTTTTTTATTATTGTTTCAGTGTTAGTTTAGTTTATGTTTTTAATCAGGTCTGAAAAACTAATGATGCATTTTATTGTGTTAAATTTGTTTTGTTTTTTTTTGTTGCCAAACTGATTAGACACCCTTGAGCAAGGTACCCTCCCCGTCACTGCTTCCCGGGTGCTTTAATTAGCTGCCCCCTGTTGCACGTGTGTATGGGTAGAGGTCATCGTTGTGCTGTGTTTCACGATGACCAGAATAGTCACGTTCTTACTTGTAGGGTGGTGGTGGTCTAGTGGTTGGGTGCTTGCCTATGGACCTATGGCTCAAGAGGTCCCAGGTTCGAATCCCGCCTCTGGCACTACCACCACTGGGTCCCTGAGCAAGACCCTTAACCCTCAATTGCTCCAGGGGGACGTCTATGTCCTAAATGCCACAAATGAAATGTAATTGTAAAGTGAATGTGACTATTCTTGTCATTGTGAAACACAATGAAATTGAACCTCTGCTTTTTACCCACACACACACCATGCTGCAGGGGGCAGCTAGTGAAAGTACCGGGGAGCAGTGATGGGGACGGTACCTTCTTTCAGTGTAACCTACTGGTCTGGGATCTGAACCCACAACCCTCTGATCCTGGGACCAACTCCCTAACCTCTAGACCGCCTTCAACTAATTGGATAAATGACAAACCATACAAACCATGCTGTGCTCGTTGTCCTTATTCATTATAGTACAGCCAAATGTTTATTTATTGCTGTTTTAAATGTATTTTCAAATGAAAGCACACAGTGAAGCCCACTGAGCTGTCAATATTACACAAAAAATATGAAAAATATGTCCCAAAACAACTGTTCATTCTCTTATCAGAGTTGACTTTGATGAGACAAGTTTTGGTACAGAAAGTGATGTGTGTTGATAAATGGTCTGGATCCACCCATGTGTTTTTCACAGTTTGTTAAAGACCGTGACTCAAAGCCTGCCTTCATACCGGTTTGGCATATGGAAAAAAGAAGTTCCTAATGAAGTTTTAGATGAGTCAAGGGTTTTGCCTCATATACTACTCTCCCTGTAAGCATACTGTAAACATGCCTATAAACAACACGTACAGTGGTTCTCAAAATAGCCCAAAACTTCAGTGACATATAAACCTAAACGGTTAAGTTTACTACATTTTCGTTTTTAGTGTCAATAAATTACTCTTCAGCTTTTATATCAGCTGCTTCATGAAAAACAACCTTGTTCTTATTTTCCAGGGTAATAAAATCTCACTTAAATGTAAAATTCGTACCCACTTAGCAATCGCCTTGGAAAGCCATGTCTTAATTAGATGTTATATTCTCTTTAGTCTTTAGCTTCAGCTTTTCTAATTGACTTCGAAATGCTCATGTTTTGGTTCTTCTTAAAGTCCTACAAGACATGCTGTTCCCTTCTGGCTGGCATTGATGACCTTTTTAGCAGAATTAGTTCTGTAAGTCTGGCAGAAGCTGTTGCAATTTGGCCTGCCTACACAACTAAAAGTTTAAATAAACTTGACTAATTTGGTTAAATGGAGTTAAATGGCAGCAGTGTGGGGCTGACACTAGAGATTAAATATGACATTTTCAGTGCTGTTTTGTTTTAGATTTAATTGAAATGGTCTCTAACATGTTGTTTGTCTCTACTGACAGAAATGCAGCGATTTGATGCAGCTGCTTCACTTTCCCTTTCACTCAAAACTCACTTTCATATGCTTTGGTATACCCCATAGTCTTTTATTTTAAACATCTTGAGATGTTAACATTTAAAAAAATTTTTTTTTTTTTATAAATCATTTTTAGTGATGCTCCTCTTGATCTGAAGATAAAGGCCAGCATGATCTCGGATATGTTCACGCTTGTTGGTGAGTGTTTGCATCATTTTCTGTCTTTTCTGCTTTAAAAGCTGCTTCACTCATGTACTGTTTGGGGATGTAGCGTATAAAATAGTTACGTACTAAATGTTTGTCAGTTTCCACACGTTTAAGAGCCTGCTCACTTAGCTCTCCCTCCTGTGAAAAAGTGGGCGCCCGTACCCTCCTATGGAAACTTTCTTTTGCCCTCCATTCGTCCCCAAGATTTAGGCGGAAGTAGGCTTTACTTTGTTTGAATTTCTTAAACTGGGTGTCTCTTGTTTGGGTTTCACACTTCATTCAGTCCATATTGAAATGGGGCAAACCACTAACTGAACAATCAACAATAAGGCAGGCAGGCATCGTTTCACTCTTCACTATGATCGCATACTTCTTTAATGTTGTCTGCAAAGTTTTTATCCAGAGATTTAAGAGCAACCACAGGCATTAATCATTAGTGTTAGATTGCTTTAGCTTTGTTAATGGAAGAGTCCATTTTCTAATGGTTAATCTGTTGCGGTTTGGCTGAAGAACCGCCTGATCCTTCGTTGTTAATTCTGAGTAATCTCAGGCATGTAGACAACAAGATTTATTCCTGTAGAAAGAGTTACATGTCGTTTACAAAGCTGATTTTCAGCAGTTTGAAAACATTATTATGCTTGGCTCTTTTACTGAAGGCCCTAAATATTGCGTAGCCTCCTTTAGGCTAGTCACAAATTGACTTGCTGATTTCAAGGAAGGACTTTATAATGGCATGAAAATGAGCTATTCTGTGTTATGGCCCTGTATTTGGTTAATGTGTAGAACTTAACCTGATGGGTATGCTTGAAGGTTCTAATTTGTTCTGGGTTAGGTGGCATAGCAAAGGGCATAGAGTTTTCTTTGTAGCTGTTTGCCTTGATGCCATGGGGGTGATGCATAGTAAAGGCTGTTCTTTGCAGTTGTCATCTCATAGTTCCACTTTATTGCCTCCAGGACACATTAGGGGAGATGGGGTGCCCATAAATTGCTAGTTCTTTTTGGATGGTTGCGTTAGTGGCGCCAGGGGGTGGGATGATGGAGAGAATGGGTGCATGTGTGTTAAACATACCCCATCCATTTCCCTCCAAACAAACCCTGATAGTTCTGGGCTACGTCCCAGTCCTGTAAATAGTGACAGTTTGCCAATGGCATCAGTGCTGGCACTGTCCCCTTTTTTAGGACCGTCAGGTTTGTGTTAGCCTGCCTCGCTTTGAATAACTCCTGCATGTAGACGTGTATGCATCATAGTCTGACATCTTGGATACAGAAGTAAGGCAATCTCCAGGGGATTATGTTTCTGTTAAGCAGAATAATCATGCTTTTTGTTATAGAGTTGGATGAAATTGCTGTTTACCTTAGAGATTATTCTTGACACTTTTAGCACTCACGTATTACCACAGTCTTAGTGTCTCAGTACCAGAAATTTGTCAGCTATTTCATCACTTTATGTGTTGTTTGTAAACTGTGCACACAAACTGTTTTCTCCCCCAGGGTTTGTATGTCAAGACCCTGTACCAAAGCAGGTGCGGGCAGATAAAGCTGGTCTTGACCCCAGCGCAAAGAACCAGACCCAGGTATGTGCTATGATTAATCTCTAAACTTTCCAGTTTGCCCAGTCAAAACCTTTTCCAGCACATTAACTTATAAATTCACAGTCCTGACAGCTTGCAGTGATTGATGTCAATAAATGTGTGAAGTATAACATTGTTATTAAATCTGGAAAAATGTGTTTTATTCTGTCTTCTTTCCTATAAGCATCAGACTAAATGGCATTTTATGCTTATTAAACTGTCATTCCAGCCTGTTTATTTATTTTTTTCTTGGAGATTTTATTCCCACAGGGTTCATCTTATTAATTAAAAATAAAAGACTCAATATCCCCTTTAAATCCACAGTAATGGCAAAGATATTGAGCTCTGGTGCATTTTAATTCCATAAGGGGATTATTTACAACTTGATTTGTGTCAGTCCGGGCCTAATTTAATTATTTGGACATAATTAGGAAAGTGATACAAAGGTCTAAATAAGTTCCTAATGATTTTGGTGTATTTTGGAGTGAAATACATGGAGTCTTGGTTCTGACAAGATGCAGATCAGGGAAAGGGTTTGAGAAAATTTCTGCAATAAATAAAAGGGCCCAAGAGCAGCCCCATCATTCTCAAATGAAAGGGATTTGGATCCATCAACAGTCTCCCTGAATCTGGGTGCGCACAGAAACCGAGAAACCAAGGACGAAGGGCCATGGTTACACAGGTGGCCAAGAACCCAGAGAAAAAAGTGAGCGAGAAAGTTCTTTGTGGTGATGATAGAACCTTACAGAAATGCATTCATCAGTGAGCACCCTACCAGATTGGCCTTTAAGTGGAAGTGAAGTGAAAGTGACCATTTGTGAACACTCACCTATTAGAGCTGCCGGATGAAGGCCAAAAAGCACTCGAACAACTGCTAGACCTAAGAGCAAAGTCCTCCAGTCATGCTTTGGAGATCTTTTTCTGTGACAGGGATGTGGAGGAAGGATAAATGAAAACCTTTTCCAGAGCGCCGAGCATCTCATGCTGGGGCAAATTATACCTTTAACATTTTTGGTTGTATGTTTCATGTTATTATGTTTAATCATTATTTCTCTCCCCTTAACATTAAACCAAGTCAAAAAGAAATACATTTTTGTATCTTTGTAAAGAAACGTGTAGTCGGTTGTTATTTTTAATCACCAACAAGATCAAGATGCACTCAGAAAGGAATATTGTGTTGTGATTACTGCCAGTGAGTCTTTCCGAAGTACAAAGTGAAGAGCATGAATTCTTTATTTTAAGTTAAGTTGAATTTGTTGTTGTCATTGTAGGAAATTGTGTGTTGAGAAAAATGGATGAAATGAAATCTATTTGGAAAAAACTTTCCACTATAATATTGGACGTGTTAGTTCTTCAGAGCTCCAGTTGGTTCTACTTGCCAATGAACCCATTTGACTTATTGCTTATTCCTTCATAGCGCCCTTTCTCTGCTCAGGCTGCCAAATCCAAAAAAGTGGTTAGTGTGCACCCTTTAAATGTAAAATAATAGACTAATGGAATCTCATTCTGTTTATCTCTCCTCTCTGCCTCGACATCACCACGGCCTCCAGATGGTAAGAGAGTTCTGAACGTGTCATGAATTGACTATGAAAATGCATTTTAATCGTTGAATAGGAATATGTTTTTCACCACATCTGCACTTGTTTTAATTATATTACAATGAAAAAGCAGTGAGAGGAAATTAGGGAGCATGTGCCCCAGTGCATATATAAAATACATGCCCAGTGCTCGGATTAGACGATTTAAAAAAAAAAAAAAAAAAAAAAAACAATTTTGGCAAAAATGATCTCTCTACATTGGGAGAAGGAGAAGTTTGATCTCAAGAACACCACACCCAGAAGGATGCTTTTCCACAAACAGTACTGGGGTAGTCATACGACAATGAAGAAAAGATGAAGGGATGAAGGGAGTGATGTACTGGCCTATATTAGAGGAGTCTTTGCAGAAACAGTATTTGAAGGATATTTCTTCTAATCAGTGGCTATTTTACAGATTTGCCTTTATCTTCCAAAAAAATCTGAATGAAGTAATGCTTTCATCGTGTTTCGTTCAGAGTTACTCAATGCAAATCAAAGCAGCTTGTAAGCTTCACCATTAAATACATCACTTGGAGTGAAGTGTACATGTTACACGGTGTATGCTCTCATACATGTTTCAAGGAACATGGTGGGAAAAAAACCTTTATCTTGCTGTGGATTTTGAATTAAAGAAGACACTATAGTCATTCGGTCTGTTTTAAGCTTGCCTTCACTCACTGATTCTTTGATTAGAGGCCCTGCGTACGATTATTGCAGTGCATTACAACTCAGTCTTTGGCTGCCGTGATGGCCCGGCCCCAGTCAGACAAATTAAATATAATCCCCGTGTTATTTAAGATGACAAATACAGCCAATAATCCTCAGGGGGTCAGGCACTGATTCCTGGCGCTTAGTCAAAAACATAGTCGAAATTGTCAATCTCTCGTGGCAATGCTTGCCATTAGCAGGGGAAGGCAGGGAAGAATGCCAGGCAGTAATGCCAAAGGAGATGGAACGGGACATTTGTTTAACCAGCCAAGAAGAGGATTGCAGTGAGAATCATTTGGTTTACTTTTGCCTGTGATAAAGCCGAACTCAGTTTACCTGAAAATACCGTCTATGGTTATGACATTGATGTAGCAAAAAAATAAAAAAACAGGTCACAACCTGTTATTCTCAGTCTGTCAATCTGTTAAATCTATTGTGGTTGGAAAATCTTATGCCGTCTACTGTTCTATGGATCATTTGTCTAGAATCCTGACTCTGCTGTATGGGATTTATTGAGTAAAAATTTCCATAAAAAATACACATGAGGCTAAACCGCTGTTAATCCAATCCCTGTGGTGCTGTGTTTGATGGTTAAACGGACACTACAATGCAAAATAAAAGTTCTACTAATAATAAGGGTAAATTGACATATCAGTGATGGACAGACTGTAGTAGATGTGTAGCATTTCTGGATCTGTAGTGTACATGAACATTGACATCATCACTGTAATAAGAACGCTTGAATTGGGCTGATGGTTTTGTATAAGAACTGCTCTTTCTTTTTATTCCAGGGTCAGAGACCTCAGTCTGCTTCCGCCGCAGACGCTGAAGATCAGATTGAGAAAGGAGGCAGCAAGCAGGTGGACACGTTGGGCTTAACCGCAGAGGAGGTCATTAAAAATCACTTCTGAATATGTTTGAATCACCGAAGGCTTTAAGCGCAGGAATTAGGATATGCAGGCCTATCATCGTGATCTTTGTGCAACAAGGTTGAGTGAACCAGAATAAATAAATGTATTGATGAATTAACGTAACAGGCACTGTTAGAGGATGCTTGAGGCGGGTAAGAGAAATATCTATCTGTCCTGTTTAATGTGCACTGGACACTGTAAATGCTATTACTGGGAAATGAAATTCTTGGACATTAACATTTCGGCCACGAAACAGTAGATCATGCAGACTCAGAGAGACACTGGTGAGTTCTGGGCCTCGTAGCACATAAAAATCATCCATCCTCTGCTGCATCATTTACTGCATAGCTTCAAACTGGTAGTGCAAAAAATATAATAGCATAGCATTATATTGCTGCATATTTTCATTCTGGCCGGTCTTTCATGGCATTAAATAACCCAAATCACTTTTAATTAATGAAAATAATTACCGATTGTATGTAGATGTCGTTAAAGTACCAGGATATACATTTACTCCACCGTCCACGTTCGCAAACTAAGCGACTCGTTTTCAGATATGTCACAAAACTGACACAAATGTAAATCCTAATTAGGCCTACAGCAGTTTAGCCCCACCTGTTTACCTTGGAGTGTTTCAGCCCCATGCTGCCTTTTCAACGAGCTGCAAGTGATCATTTATATATTAATAGTTGTAAAGCCATAGTAACAATAGCATCCTGGGACAAACAGAGGTTGGAAAAAGGTCATATAAGAATGATTTATGATAGTTAGAATTTTTTGTACACATATCCACTGAAACAACACAGGAAGGTGAAATGGATTACACAATTAGGGTTACACAATACAATGTATTGTGTAACCCTGACTCTGGAGCTATGGATTCTGGAGTCATCCAGTTTTACTATCTGGCGGTGTTTTGAACAAACCTGGGTTTGATAGATACAAAAAAATGCCACCTAAGATTGAACGGTAGTGTTAATGATACAGTACACAAACTCATTTAAGGCAATTATATGCCTTCAGCTTTGTGGCAGCAGTTTGGTTAAGGCCCTCCTGTACCAACTGGCTGTGTTCCACTGCACAACTTGACGTCCATAAAGACATGACTTGACAAGTTGGATGTGAAGGAACTCTAGCCCGGCACAGAGTCCTGACCTCTACCTTACTGAACACCTTTGGGATTAATTGGAACGTCAGGAGTGAGCCAAGCCTTATAGTCTCGTCCAGCATCAATGCCTGACCTCAGAATTGTTTTTTTGGCTGAAAAGGAAAAATTCCCAGACACACTCCAAAATCTTGTGGAAAGCCTTCCCAGAAGAGTGGAGGCTGTTGTAGCCACAAAGAAGGAGCCCCTCCATATTAATGTCCATGGTTTTGGAACTGGATGTACAAGCACATGCAGGTGTGATGGTCAGGTGTCCACATGCTTCTGGCCGTAGCATGTTTAAAAGCTAAAAAAGAGAAAGGAAAGAAAAGGAGAAGAGTGGTGCAGAAACCAAAGCTAAAAGGGAAAAAAACACAACTAGATCATTTGTAAAAGTGATCTACATTAGAGAATAAACCTTGAGCTAATGGTACATAGAAGAAAGCTATAAAATCATTTTTGCTGTGTGACTTAAGTAGGCTTTTTCATGACAGTACTACAAGTAATACAAAGCTGTTATGTACTTTTATATCCTATGAAGAATAATGCATTTACCGTATTAATTTGATTTGTTTTCCCCTGATTTCTCCTGGGATTAAATAGTATGTATATTTTTATGTGGATAAGAGTGTCAACAGAGTCTTTGTGTGTCCTTAATCATCTGTGTTTTGTTACTCGAACTCATGAAAAACTGCTGTTCCTCCTCTTTCGGTCAGATAAAAGTTTTGAGGAGGACACAGGAAGAGCATGAGAGGAGAGGTGGATTCATCCGCGTTTTCCCCACCCCACAAACTTGGGAACTCTACAGGTTAGAGGAAGCCAAAGGAAAATGATGTTGACAAGAAAAATGCTTTGTAAACACAAGTATTCATGCCATACTTTTGGCTAACCCTATTAATTTGACAAAAAGCTGTCCTGTTTGTGAAACATTTTCATGACCTGCAACTCTGAGCAGTTTTGCAAAAGTTTTTTTTTTTTTTTTTTTTGCACCAAATCTTTATACATTTTTCATTTAGTTGTTAATGAAACATAAATACTTAGCAGCTGCTTAGTGTTTGGGTG
Organism: Hepsetus odoe; assembly: GCA_017165825.1. NCBI lineage: Eukaryota > Metazoa > Chordata > Actinopteri > Characiformes > Hepsetidae > Hepsetus > Hepsetus odoe. The sequence continues at coordinate 25,461,387 of CM029374.1, read as the reverse complement.
AAATCGGTTATGTAATAATGTTCTTGCTCTTTGCATTTGTCCCTGTCTCAGTGGTTATCTGGAATACAAGACATCTATGAACTCTATGTTGGCTAATAAACTTTTCCATGGAAGGTGAGCTTTTCCACTGTGGTTGGGAACGTTTTTGAGGGAAACTTGGTCTGTATTTTACGTTTTTAGTTGATTATTGGTCTCGAGATGGATAGGTGGGGGTAACAATATATGTACACTACTTGTAGAGTGTTAACTTTTCCAGAATGAACAGACTGTCTATGTGGCAATGCGGCTTGGGTTGCCTTGTGTCAAAATAGAAAATAAGATGTTGGACAGTTTGAGAATATTCAGTATTTAAAAAAAAAAAAGGTATGCGCTTCTAAAAATGGTGGATGAAAATGTTTTCCAGAAGACATTACAGCAGGGCCAAGAATTCAGGATCATACTATGCTTTAAGGATGTGCAGACATAAGTCCAGTTTTATCAGTATCTTCTCTTCAGCTGTTGTTTACAGATGTTGTTTCCCTTGGCCTTCGTTTCTCCCCTTATATTGTCCTTCTTTGTTCTTCAGGTCTGGAAAAAAAGAATCTTCCGTGACCTCACATCCCAGGTCGGCATTTTAAACTGCAAATCTAATTTGTTATACATACACGGCAGCTTGTGTAGTTTAAACGACTTGTTTTGTTGTGACTCCTGAGCTTGGTCAGGTTTGTAAGAATGTTGTTCAAATTTACTCTCATTGCTACATTACTCATTTAAGGAGATGCTGTTGGTAACATTATTAGACATTATAGTTAATGTAATTAGACAATTTGATAAGAAAATCACATTTAAAACTGTTTTTACTGTTCTTTTGTGCCATGGACCTCTTTATTGTTACAGAATGTGTAAAATTACATTTTTTTTTTTTCTATTAAGGAATAAATTGAAAGGTAATATGCCACTGGAGGTGGAGTCACTTAAGACTTATCACGTTGTACAGTATGAGAGGAAATTGCTTTCGCTGGAGGCCCGGAGACGCAGACAAAGACACGTGACTGGCCGTGCTGCTCCAGGGAAGAAGAAAACTGGTAAAATTCCTACTCTAATGTCAAAAACACTGATCCAAAAATACGAATTTAAAAATAGCGTTGTACTACCACAGTGATACAAAAGATACTCACCTTTGTGTTCAGGTCGAGGACTCTCCCCGTCTTCTTCGCACAGCAGTGAGAATGAAGGAGATGAGGGAGACATGCAAAGGCCACAGGAAAAGCAAGAAAACAAAACTTCGCACACAGACCCTCAGCCCACACCGACAGAGCACATCCAAACTAAAGAACAATTTCTAGTTAGAGCTAGCAAACCTAAAGTGGATCTGCTGCACATTCTCCAGCAGGGATGGAATCTTAGGTCAGTATAGACATTATTTGTGTCAGTTATTGATCATGTAACGGATTCCCCTAATGGCGGTGACCTCTTTGACTTATATTTGAATTTACTCATTTGGCAGACTTTTTTTATCAAAAAAGACCTACAAGCATTTAGGCTAAAGTGCAGTAAGAGCCTTATGTGAACATTAAATGCCAATTAAAGCTTAAAAGTGCAGCAAATAAGTTAAGCAGGATAAGTGATCATTAAGTGCATTGTATAGTTCTTGGAAGAGATGAGTCTTCGAGAGCATCTCGAAGGCAGAGAGGGACGTCCTGCTTCTGACAGCACTTGGTGCCAAGAATGAGAATACCGATATTGCCTGTTAAGGGAGGGCCGTGCCAGACAATGTTCCTTAGAAGAATGTAATGAATGACCTTCAGCTGATGTATATCCATCAGCTGGATAATGTAAGCCGGAGTAGATACCTTCAGCCGAGCATATCTTTCAGCTGAATTATGCTTTCTGCCACACTGCAAATATTGTTCAAGAATGGTTTGAGGAAAATGACGGAGTTCAAGGTGTTCATCTGGCTTCCAGATTCCCAGATCTGTATCTGGGATTGGACAATCTGTGCTAGACAAACCATTCCAATTTATGGAGGCCAAATTTCACAATTTATAGTCCTGCTTGGTGTGCATCACACCTTCAGATGTTGTGTTGGGTCCATGCCTTTAAGAGTCAGAGATGTTTTGGTGACACCAGGGGGAACGACACAACACAGATGGTTTTAATGTTATGGCTTATCAAAAGACGTTGTGATGCTCACAAATTGTGATGCTCACAAGTGTGCTAGACTCCTAAAATACACAAAAACCCATGACCCACCCGTGCACACATTTTCATAAGAACTTAAGTTCCTGTAAGGCAGAGAGACGAAACTCTGTCAGTGCCGTTGTATCCATTTTATCAAGCGCACTAGCATGTTTTCACTCCTTTTGCATGACTCTTCAGTGTGTACCTCATTCACACAGGAAGTGGATCCTTTTCCAGCCAACCAATCCTGCAGGTCAACCTTGACCTCCATGTAGAGTGTTTGGCTCCAATTGGCTGCATAATTGCTGGAGTCAAACTGTCTTTCCATTGTTTAACGTTTTGCAGGATCCTGGAAAGACTTGAAACGCATTCACTCCCCCCTCATGTTATGTAATAGCCTTACAAAAATATTTAGACCTGTTCTTTTTATACTGTGACATTAATGAATATTACATATTCCTGTCGAAAGTGTAACAAAGACACCAGTCTCCCTTCGACTTATAAAGCACGTCAGAATTTGTAATTTGAGCAGGGAATTATAATGGCAAGTCTGAGTTTGTAGAAATTCCTCATTGCTTGCCAGGACTGAAAAAGGACCTGGGCAATTAGAGTACAGTATATCATTGTTTGTGTTTGACAGCTTTTTTCAAAACATTTTTCCGCTGCATTGTAGTTCTACTGCCCATCCCAGGTTCTTCTAGGACGTCTGAACAGTTCATCTGTAGTGCAGTTGAAGTTAAGCCCTTATTTTGTGAGGAATGACATCAACAAATACTTTGCTGCATTGACACATACCGGTGTTTGTTTCGTCTGTCATGCCAGACCCGTAAAAACAAATTAATTGTGCATCTGTCTTGTTGTATTTAAGATTCCTTAGGGCATACTTAGGATTGGATACTTGGTGTATTGAATGAAGCGGCTTAATCTTTTTTTTAAGTTTTGTGAAGTTGCTGCAAGCATATGTTTAGCACACCTGGGGGAGCGTTACGTAAGTCAAGGCTTTCTATTCCTTAAACTCACCCTCGGCTTTTCAGCTGCAACAGAACTCATTACTTTTCCCTTTATACTTCCTGGTGTCTCTCAACGGATTTCTCCCTACTGAGACCAATTTAAATATAACAGGAAAGTGTTGTGCTGATTTGGGATTGGTAGGCTGAAGCTTATATTTTTAGTCTTCATATCTACCAATATTAAAACTGATTTTGTTCAAATATGTGATAAAGCAAAAAAATTAGACTATATCCTGCTGGGAGAAAAAAAACTTGGATATGACTTCTTTCTATCACCTTTAAAATGAGGTAAAATGAGCGCATCACCTTAAATTTCCTAAAATACTGGTTTGAAGTTTTATAACATCTGTCCATTGTCAATATTCTTCTTCGTACAGTATTTATTTATTTATTTGTTGTTGTTTTTTTTTTTTTTTTGGTCAGTCACTTTTAACATTGTTGTTCTTGAACCTGTCCCCTGACCTGTCCACCCCATTCTGTGACTTCTTTACCCTCTCTTCAGTAAGGTGCAGGCCCGGATGGCCTTTTCCTCCTACCTCTACCGTGTCCAGATGAGACTGCTTTCAGAGAGCAGAGCAAACAGTTGCTCTGCCTGGCCAGAGAAGGATAATGACCAAATGGTCAGTGACTTTGGAGTGTACCATGTTATAAAATATGTGATCATTATTCCTAATTTAGCACTTATAGTTACTATTGTCGGTAATATTTTCTTATTAAAAGCACATGCATTTGTATGTGAAATACAGATATGGAAAATACAAAGTTGGAAATACCACGTTGTTTAAGTGACAAAGTGAATATATAGGTGTTTCAAAAGCATCTTGCAGGGATTAATACTGGAAATGGTAACTCTGCAGCCTCCAGATCTTCTATGATGCATGATTTTTTTATGAGATATATGATTGCACTGCAAGAAACACACTGCTGTCTGGTTGTTGTAGCATTACAGTAACTAGATTATGAAATAGTGAAACTCCCCAAAAATGACTTCCATGAAGGTTTTTCTCCGTATCAACCTCATGAGGAAGTAGTATTGGAGATGCTTGCAGCAGCTGACCATCTGATTATGTTAAATACCTCCGTTCCTTACCTCAGTCTCTCCTACAGGATTTGGTAATGCGCTTCCTGAAGAGAGCTACCAGCAACCTGCAACAGGACATGCAAGTGGTGTTGCCCAGTCGCCAGCTTCCCCTGCCTGATCGCAGACGCATATTGTCCCATCAATTGGGGGAGTTCATCCGTTGCTATAACAAGGTTTTTTATTTTAGCGACTGCTTAATGAAGACTTGTGGTATCTGGTCTGACTTTGCAAGTAGCACAGTTTATATAATGATAGATAGTCGTATAGATGTTACATATTTCTGTTTGTATTTCATGTACCTAGGAGACAGAACAAATAGTGAAAGGTTTGGAGAAGATTAAAGATGAAGATCGATGCATCAATCCAAACGTATTTCAGGAGTTTATTCTGGAGGCAAGGTTGGTTTGAAAAGTGTTACTCTTTCAGGCTAGAGTACTGATATCAAATATCTAATTTGCATACATCATTTTAGGGTTTATCAACAGGATTATGTCATTTTCATTCTGTTTATTATGCCCCACCATTGCAAAGTGAAAGCGATCTAGAAGAAGTCCTCACTTTCTACACACACAAGAACAAGTCTGCCAGCGTGTTTTTAGGGACTAAGAATTCCAGGACGGATGACTGCAACAAAGAATGCATGAAAGGCTCAGGAGAGCCCACAAAACAGGACTGCAGAAAAAGTATGTAGTTGATGTATTTATATTTTAATGGATTTAATGGACTTCTTTCAGTAGAAGTTATAATGTTCGTTTTTCTTTAAATTTCTTGAGTTACTAACCAGGTAAACATGAGGTACAAGCTCCAAAGTACTTGGTAATTATTTGCATTAAATGATGGGAATTTTAGAACAGTTTAGATAAAATGTCCAAACTCATCAACAGGTTCTAGCTGTTTGCACTGTAAATAAAAGGGACCATTTATAGATAATCAGAGTGTACAGTTGTTGTTTTCTCAAACTTAATTTGTTTGTTAGTGTTTATTAGTTTATTTGTTAGTCATAACAACTTGATCAATTAAATAGTGTTGCTGGGCTGCAATTACACTCCTTCCTCAGTGCCATTTCTTGGTTTATTCTGTAGTAAAGCTGTACCAGCTGAGTTCCTAGGCACTTCAGTGAAAAATGACTGAAATGTGACTCTTCTTGGCACGAAGTTTGCTACTTTGAAAAATAGTGTAAGACTATCTATGTTAACGGTGCTTATCTGTCACTCCCCCCCCCCCCCCCTCAAACCAGCTCTGATGTTTGCCAAAGAAGGCCCTAGTGCTTCAGAATCCTCAGTGACTGCTGCCAAAGCAAGTCAAGCAAAAAATGAAGAAATCCAAGAAAGTGCAATGCAAACCAGAGAGGACAAAATCATGGACAAGCTCAATAACACTGTACAAAATACAGATAAGAAATACAGGACTTTAAATAATGGTGGAAACAGAACCAACAAAATCCAAGTCGTGAATGAAGTGACTGCAAATCAACCTGAAGAATTAGCTGCATCTGAGCCCCCATCTAATGAAAGCAAGTCAAGAAGTACTTTAGGTGGAGACCATGTCAGTAGCAGCTCACATTCTGTATTCCAGTCAAAAATGGTCAAAGTCAGTGAAACGCAGCCTGAAATTGTCAGAGGCTGTAAAGCTCAAGCCAGGGTCCTGGCTTTCCAGCACGCTGCTTCTTATTCTGCGGCCTTGGAGTGTAAGCATGTTCACGCGCAGCACTGCTTCCCACCTTCTGTATCCGAACCTCAGCCCCCACCCTACGTTCAGCCTCCACCACACCCACATGCTGAACCTCAAAACATACCACAGACTGCTGTGTCATCTTCATCCTGCACCCTTCAGCCTGCACGTATCATGTGGGCTTCATCAAATCCCAGATCAAATGCATCAGTGGGTGGTAATGATGTGCTGCAGCAACTCCAGTGTTGTCATTCGGAAAAGCCTTCCGCAAATGTTATCACCAATGGAGCCTCTTCCAGTCCCATCAATCAGAAATTCTCACGGCCTTCTTCTGCAGGGCAAGGTAGTCCATTTTTTATCTTCTGAAAATGACACATGGTGTGGATCTCATACACAGTGCTTTAGGAAGACTTTTTTAAGATTGAGCTCAGTGGTCTGTTGTATGTTTTGCTTGTCTTCCAGTGATTCGCAAGGCTGGCAAGCCCAGACCAGGTTCTGCAGGAGTGTTTAAGGAGCCGGATTCACTCTCAGCACAGGCCCAGTCTAATCAGCAGGCTATTGTGTCTGCCTTGAAGAAACTAGTGGAGAAACAAGCAGCTCGTCAGTACAGTACTTCCAGCCACATTAGCTTGCTTACACAACATGTGAGTTCCTATGCATAACCCGCTGCCTAGTTACTGCCTCTTCATTTCAGAATAATTGCATTTTCACACTTAGAGGGCATTTCAGGCTGACGATGCTTTTGGCTTCCAGAAAACTAATGCTTTAATGTATAGCGATCTCCGCAATTATTGACCTGTTTGATCAAATGTTCATGAGAAATGTCCATGAGAAACCTTAAAACAAAGGTACATTTTTCGTTAGAAACAGCAAATGTAGAATATGTTTGAATCATTATACTGTTGTCCCTGTTCTATCATGACCCCATTCTATCAGGACCCATTTCTGTAGTTTCTGGTATAGGTAGTACATTTTTTAATCTATCTTCATTCATTTGTTCTTAATGGAGTAGAGTGGTGAAATGTTTTTGATACAGTTTCAAAAGGTGGAATTTTCCCACCAAATACCCCTCAAAATACTTAACAAACTTAACAGCGAGGTTATTTTCTGTATTACATGCCAAACCCACCTTCAGTTTTGTTGCCAAAACCTCTATTTGTCTTTATTATCTGACCACCGAACTCAAGGCCAGTCAAAGCTTCAGTAGCATTGAAGAAACTCTGCTAGATGGCAGATTCTTCCAGAAATGTCCATATAGTTTGTGGGCATGATGGAGGAATTTCATTGTACTTTTGAATACCTCATCACCCCATGGTCTGGTAAAATGCAGTTGTGTTTTCTTTAAGGCAGGTTCACTAAAGCCCTTTATTTTCAGTTTCTTAAGTATTGACTGAAGTTTTGATCTGGACTTTTAATGGCCGTTGAAAGCTCAGCCCTCCTTTTTCTCATTTTATTTGTATTCCCTGATCTTCCCCATGCTGATGAATGACTAACGAAATCTGTGCTCAGATGTATTCACATAATCTAAAGATGGCCTGATTAGACTAGGCCTCCTACCTCCATTGCTCAGTGGTCCAGATCTGTGTGCTACGAGTGGAAGAAGGATCAGCATTGGTACTCTGACTGATCTCTGGCTTTGTTGCTCTTTGCAATGCTAGCTCTGGTGTATAAAATGGAATAACAGCCTTTGCTCCCCACATGCATCAATGGGTCTTGGGTGCCCACGACCCTGCGACTGGTTGTCTTTACGTCGGACCACTTTGGTAGGTACTAATCACTGCAAACCAGAAGACCCCACCTTTTGTCAAGTCCAACCAACCAAATTTGACACTTTTCAGTGTTCATACTGTTATGCTCTCCAGTTTTTCAACTACAGTTTCAATTTCAAGAGGCAAGTTTTTTTATATGGGACATTTTGGGAAAATAAGTATCTTTTTTTCTTACTGTTGGAAAACTTAGCTTGTTTTATGTATACAGTGCCTTGCAAAAGTCTTATCCCCCTATTTTCCTATTTTGTTACATTCCAGCCTGAAATGTTTCTTAATCTTATTTTATGTGATGGATCTGCACAAAATAGTTTAAGCTGGTGAAGTGAAATGAGAAAAAAATGCATTACTGTGCAAAAGCTTTTTCTTTCAGAAATGGAAGTGTTAATCATTTATTTTCATCAATCAACAAAATGCAGTGAATGAACAAAAGAGAATCTAAATCAAATCAATATTTGGTGTGACCACCCTTTGCCTTCAAAACAGCATCAATTCTTCTAGGTACACTCACACACTGTTTTTGAAGGAACTCGACTGGTAGGTTGTTCCAAACATCTTGGAGAACTGACCACAGATCTTCTGTGGATGTAGGCTTCCTCACATCCGTCTGTCTCTTTGTGTAATCCAGACACACTGGATGATGTGGAGATCAGGGCTCTCTGGGAGGCAGAAGAACTGATGCTGGTTTGAAGGCAAAAGGTAGTAACACCAAATATTGATCTGATTTAGATTTTTCTTTTGTTCGCTCACTTTGCATTTTGTAAATTGATCAAAATAAACAATCATTATTTAGATTTCTGAAAGCATTCTTTGTTGACAGCATTTTTTTCAAACCTGCCTAAAACCTTGCACAGAACTGTGTGTGTGTATATATATATATATATATATATATAAAAAACAAAACACACAAAAAAAAAAACAAACACAAAATTGGCATGTGCATATGTATTCATGCCATGAAGCCCCTAAAAAGTCCTGCTGCAACCAATAACCTTCAAAAGTCACATAACTAGTGAAATGAAGTCCACCTGTGTGCAATCCTAGTGTCACATGATCTGTCAGTATAATCACACCTTTTCTGAAAGGCCCCAGAGGCTGCAATACTAAGCAAGAGGCATCACACCATGAAGACCAAGGAGCTCTCCAAACAAGTCAGGGACAAAGTTGATGAGAAGTACATGTCAGGGTCAGGTTATAAAACAATATCCAAATCTTTGATGATCCCCCCAGAGCACCATCACATCCATCATCTTCAGATGGAAAGAACATGGTACCACAACAAACCTGCCAAGAGAGGGCCACCCTCCAAAACTCACAGAAAGGGCAAGGAGGGCATTAATCAGAGAGGCAGCACAGAGACCGAAGGTAACCCTGAAGGAGCTGCAGAGTTCCAGAGCAGAGACTGGAGTATCTGTCCATAGGACCACAATAAGCTGTACACTCCATAGAGCTGGGCTTTATGGAAGAGTGGCCATTACTTAATGTTAAAAATGAGAAGGCACGTTTAGAGTTTGCCAAAAGGCACGTGAGCGACTCCCCAGATGTACAGAGGAAGGTGCTCTGGACAGATTGAACTTTTCAGCCACCAAGGAAAATGCTATGTCTTGCGCAAACCCAACACATCCCATCACCCCAAGAACACCATCGCCACAGTGAAACATGGTGGTGGCAGCATCATGCTGTGGAGATGTTTTTCAGCAGCAGGGACTGGGAAACTGCGTGAGTCGAGGGAAAGATGGATGGTGCTAAATACAGGGATAATACAGGTAAAACCTGTCAGTCTGCCTGTGGTTTGAGACTGGGACGGAGGTTCACCTTCCAGCAGGACAATGACCCGAAGCACACTGCTGAAGCAACACTCCAGTGGTTTAAGGGGAAACATTTAAATGTGTTGGAATGACCTAGTCCAGCCCTCAATCTAACTGAGAATCTGTGGTCAGACTTGAAGATTGCAGTTCACAAGCGAAAACCATCCCATATGAAGGAGCTGGAGCAGTTTTGCACTGAGGAATGAGTGAAAATCCCAGTGGCAAGATGTGGCTCATAGAGACTTATCCAAAGCGACTTGTAGCTGTAATTGCCGTGAAAGGTGGCTCTACAAAATACTGACTTTAGGGGGGTAAATAGTTATGCACGCTGACATTTTCTGTTATTTTGTCCTATTTGTTGTTCGCTTAGGACAAAATAACAGAACATGTCAGCGTGCATAACTTTTGTCCTATTTGTTGTTCGCTTCCCCTCCTTGAACTGCCACCTTATCGTGGTGGAGGGGTTTGCGTGTCCCAATGATCCTGGGGGCTATGTTGTCCGGGGCTTTATGCCCCTGGTAGGGGCACCCAAGGCAAACAGGTCCTAGGTGAGGGAAGAGACAAAGAGCGGTTCAGAGGACCTCTGATGATGCATAAAAACCTTGGAAGACGTTCTCCCTCGCCCGGACGTGGGTCACCGGGGCCTCCCTCTGGAGCCAGGCCTGGAGGTGGGGCCCGCTGGCGAGCGCCTGGTGGTCGGGCCTTCACCCATGGGGCCCGGCCGGGCTTAGCCCGAAGAGGCAACGTGGGTCCCCTTTCCCATGGGCTCACCACCTGTGGGAGGGGCCAAAGAGGTCGGGTGCATTGTGAGCTGGGCGGTGGCCGAAAACGGGGGCCTTGGCGGTCCGATCCTCGGCTGCAGAAGCTGGCTCTAGGGACGTGGAATGTCACCTCTCTGGTGGGGAAGGAGCCTGAGCTAGTGCGCGAGGTTGAGCAGTTCCAGCTAGATATAGTTGGACTCACCTCGACGCACAGCTTGGACTCTGGAACCAGTCTCCTTGAGAGGGGCTGGACTCTCTTCTACTCTGGAGTTGCCACCGGTGAGAGGCGCCGAGCAGGTGTGGGCATACTTATTGCCCCACGGCTTGGCGCCAGTACATTGGGGTTTACCCCTGTAGATGAGAGGGTGGCGGCCCTCCGCCTTCGGGTCGGGGGACGGGTCCTTAGTGTTGTCTGCGCTTATGTGCCAAACAGCATTCTGGACTACCCACCCTTTCTGGGGTCTCTGGAGGGGGCGCTAGAGAGCGTCCCTCCTGGTGACTCTATCGTTCTGCTGGGGGACTTCAATGCTCACGTGGGTAATGACAGTGACACCTGGAAGGGCGTAATTGGGAGGAATGGCCCCCCCGATCTGAACCAGAGCGGTGTTTGGTTATTGGACTTTTGTGCTCGTCACGGATTGTCCATAACGAACACCATGTTCAGGCATAAGGATGTCCACATGTGCACCTGGCACCAGGACACCCTAGGCCGCAGTTCAATGATCGACTTTGTGGTCGTGTCATCGGACTTGCGGCCCCATGTCTTGGACACTCGGGTAAAGAGAGGGGCGGAGCTGTCAACCGACCATCACCTGGTGGTGAGTTGGCTTCGTTGGTGGGGGAGGATGCCGGTCAGACCTGGTAGGCCCAAACGTATCGTGAGGGTCTGCTGGGAACGTCTGGCAGAGTCCCCTGTCAGGACAAGCTTCAACTCCCACCTCCGTCAAAGCTTTAACCACGTCCCGGGGGAGGTGGGGGATATTGAGTCTGAATGGACCTTGTTCCGCACCTCCATTGTCAAGGCGGCTGACCGGAGCTGTGGCCGGGAGGTGGTCGGTGCCTGTCGCGGTGGCAACCCTAGAACCCGTTGGTGGACACCAGCGGTGAGGGATGCCATCAAGCTGAAGAAGGAGTCCTACCGGGCCTTTTTGACCAGTGGGGCTCCGGAGGCAGCTGATAGGTACCGACAGGCCAAGCGGAATGCGGCTCTGGTGGTTGCTGAGGCAAAAACTCGGGCATGGGAGGAGTTTGGAGAGGCCATGGAGAAGGACTTCCAGACGGCTTCGAGGAAATTCTGGTCCACCATCCGGCGTCTCAGGAGGGGAAAGCAGTGCACGGTCAACGCAGTGTATAGTGGGGATGGTGCGCTGCTGACCTCGACTCGGGACGTTGTGGGTCGGTGGGGGGAGTACTTCGAAGACCTCCTTAATTCCACCAACATGCCTTCCGAGGAGGAAGCAGAGCCTGGGGACATCGAGGTGGACTCTTCCATCTCTGGGGTCGAGGTTGCCAAGGTGGTCAAAAAGCTCCTTGGTGGCAGGGCTCCGGGAGTGGATGAGATCCGCCCAGAGTTCCTCAAGGCTCTGGATGTTGTAGGACTGTCATGGCTGACACGCCTCTGCAACATCGCATGGACATCGGGGACGGTGCCTCTGGATTGGCAAACCGGGGTGGTGGTCCCCCTCTTTAAGAAAGGGGACCGGAGGGTGTGTTCCAATTATCGAGGGATCACACTTCTCAGCCTCCCGGGGAAAGTCTATTCAGGGGTCCTGGAAAGGAGGGTCCGTCGGATAGTCGAACCTCAGATCCAGGAGGAGCAATGTGGTTTTCGTCCAGGTCGCGGAACAGTGGACCAGCTCTACACCCTTAGCAGGGTCCTGGAGGGTGCATGGGAGTTTGCCCAACCAGTTTACATGTGCTTTGTGGACTTGGAGAAGGCATTCGACCGTGTCCCTCGGGGGCTCCTGTGGGGGGTACTCCGGGAGTATGGGGTATCGGATTCCCTGTTAAGGGCTGTCCGGTCCCTGTACAACCGGTGTCAGAGCTTGGTCCGCATTGCCGGCAGTAAGTCGGACCTGTTCCCGGTGAGGGTTGGACTCCGCCAGGGCTGCCCTTTGTCACCGATCCTGTTCATAACTTTTATGGACAGGATTTCTAGGCGCAGCCAGGGCGTTGAGGGGGTCCGGTTTGGTGGGCTCAGGATTGGGTCTCTGCTTTTTGCAGATGATGTTGTCCTGTTGGCCTCATCATGCCGTGACCTTCAGCACTCTCTGGATCGGTTCGCAGCCGAGTGTGAAGCGGCTGGGATGAGAATCAGCACCTCTAAATCTGAGGCCATGGTCCTCAGTTGGAAAAGGGTGGAATGCCCTCTCAGGATTGGGAGTGAGACCTTGCCCCAAGTGGAGGAGTTTAAGTATCTTGGGATCTTGTTCACGAGTGAGGGTAAAATGGAGCGGGAGATCGACAGGCGGATCGGGGCAGCTTCTGCAGTAATGCGGGCTCTGCATCGGTCCGTCATGGTGAAGAAGGAGCTGAGCCAGAAGGCAAAGCTCTCAATTTACCAGTCGATCTACGTTCCCACCCTCACCTATGGTCACGAGCTGTGGGTAGTGACCGAAAGAACGAGATCGCGAATACAAGCGGCCGAAATGAGTTTCCTTCGCAGGGTGTCTGGACTCTCCCTTAGAGATAGGGTGAGAAGCTCAGCCATCCGGGAGGGGCTCAAAGTAGAGCCGCTGCTCCTCCGCACCGAGAGGAGCCAGATGAGGTGGCTCGGGCATCTGATTAGGATGCCCCCTGGACGCCTCCCTGGTGAGGTGTTCCGGGCACGTCCCACCGGAAAGAGCCCCCGGGGAAGACCCAGGACACGCTGGAGAGACTATGTCTCTCGGCTGGCCTGGGAACGCCTTGGGATCCGCCCGGAGGAGCTGGAAGAAGTGGCCGGAGAGAGGGAAGTCTGGGCATCCCTGCTGGAGCTGCTGCCCCCGCGACCCGACCTCGGATAAGCGGGAGAAAATGGATGGATGGATGGATGGATTGTTGTTCGCTTCAAAGTTGTAGGCATGTTCTGTAAATGAAATGGTGCAAACTCTGAAACAATCAATTTTAATTCCAGGTTGTGCGGCAACAAAACATGAAACACACCAAGGGGGGGGTGAATACTTCTGCAAGGCACTGTACATATAAAGCACGTTGCATTACTGATTACCATTTTTTTTTTTTTAACTTGAGAGTCTTGAAAGGTACTACAGGATACCACATGGTACTTGGTAGAGTCAGTGTACATGTTTAAAGCAGCCGTGTGTGAGGTCTCATTATCAGATGCTCCGCAGGGGAGGTGCTTTGTGTTGATATTTAACAGGCAGGCAGATTTTTTTGTCTGAGTAATTGATGCTTATAAAATAAGAATGTTGCAAATTGGCACCAAGGTGGGGGAGTAAGAGCTTTGTGTGCTACTTTTCTACTTATCATTTCTGCCCTGAAGGTTTTCAGCGGGAAGCCCTCTGGCTAAACTCCTTTCTAATTCCTTCCCTTCCTTTCTCCTCTTTGCAATGTCACCAGACCACACAGATTGCTCATTTATGCGTCTTCAGTACTTGAATGTATACTGTTACATTAGGAGGGGTTTGCTTTGTTTACCATGGAAGGTTCATTTGGGTCACGGCTGAGACTTACTTTCCAGCGTACAGTTGCACAAACACATGAACAAATCCATGCTCTCCTTTCTTTTGCATTGGAATGAGATCAGATTACTTCTACTTTTTGGCCAGTTACACTTTGGGAGGTAATTTTGCTATCAGTGATTTTTGATAGTTTGTCATTACAGTCAAAGTGCATTTTTATAAAAAATTTAAGAGCATTATATCTGGTAATGAGCTTCATATCTAATACAGTATTACATTAGGTTCATTGAGTTAATTATTTTTTATTTTGCTTTCTTTTTATTAGTCCACACCCACTCATTGTGTCTACACTCTTGTCACTTCACTAGATAGTGCGAACCTGTACTGCAGAGTACTTCTGCATCCTTAAAAATCTCAGAAGAATATAAAGGAGATAATAATAAAATTATTGTTGCATTGTTAATTAATTTGCTGCCAGGTTATTCCAATTACCTTAATGGAAATAATCATGAGTAACTACCCTAACAAAGTTTCACATTTTTGCTTCTGGCTTCATTTCATTTACCAGAACATGAAAAAGACAGAGAAGCTGACTTTGTGAGAGGCAGTTTGGAATGCATCTTGGATTATACAGTGCTTTCTTTTGCATGATGTCAGATAATAGAGGTATACAGCTGCCAGAGAAATGCACTGAGAGTTTGTAAATGACTTTTAAATATCAAAAGAAAATCAAATCAGAGTGAGCCTATGAAGGGCCAGGAGGGCAAGTGCATGAAGTAACCTTTCAGCTGTAACATGCATCATTAGCACCTACACCCACACTGTAGAGCCCAGCACAATAGTGTTTCTGTTTCCTCGGCTCATTATCTCCAAATTTAGAAACTGCACCACTCAAAGATATTCACATTAGAAAAGATTACTGCCATTTTGGCTGGTATTCTTTCTATCCAAGAGAACTGAGGCTGCAAAATATTTAATTCATCCACCATCAAGCATTTTTGGCTAGGATAACATCATAGTTTCACTGACAAATCTTTTAAATGTGGCTATTCCTGAACTAAATGGATTTTTTTTTTTTTTTTTTTTGCTGAGGATTTGTCTGTATTTTTAGGCCTTTGGTTGTCAGACCAAGAGCCAAATAAAATGAACATTTAGGGTTCTGGAAAGGGGCATACTTTGCATATTTGACAAGTATCTT
The DNA here is from genome assembly GCA_017165825.1 of Hepsetus odoe. Classification (NCBI taxonomy): domain Eukaryota; kingdom Metazoa; phylum Chordata; class Actinopteri; order Characiformes; family Hepsetidae; genus Hepsetus; species Hepsetus odoe. The sequence goes on along the minus strand of CM029374.1, from coordinate 25,446,309 downwards.
GCAACATATATTTAGCTCTTCAATTAAATCATCGCTCCGGGATGGTCATCGTCTGAGGCATGCAATGTTTGTAATGTGGCTGAGATATGACTGCAATTTCCTCTAGCTCACACTGGAGACGTGGCACTGCTGAGTGGCATTTGACCTACTGGCTGGCTAAACTCAAACACTCGATTTTGTCGTACTAAAGCAGAATCTGCAGCACTGGGCGCATTAAGATGTAATAGAACTCAGCCAGTTTTTAATGACCTTGTGTAAAAGAGCTAGCCAATGGGACATTTAATTGCATTGCACTGATATGTTTTAAGAGGCTTTGCAGTGAGAAAATTCTTTAATATTTAACATTGTGTAATGCATTGTTGAATTTTTAGTGAGGGGTGTGGAACAGAGGAATAAAGCCAGTATTTTATTCCCTATAAAACTGCAGTGCTACCTTTTATCTAAATGGCCAAAAGTTATCACAACCCTGGTCTTTTTAGTTCTAACGCCCTCAACCCTGAGGGCCAGTATTTGGGCCCACTCTTGTGGGTTTCTCAGTCCCATAACTACTCAGCTTGGATATTTCATAGTAGATCCATCCATCCATCCATTATCTGCCGCTTGTCCCAAACGGGGTCGCGGGGGAGTGCTAGTGTCCAACCCAGCGCACACAGGGCGAGGACGGGGGACGCACCCTGGACAGGTCGCCAGCCCATCGCAGGGAGTAGTAGATCTTATGTTATATATTATATAATTATATGTCCGTTGAAGAAGTTGAATGTGTCCAGTTAGATACATCTTCTGCATTGTCATATTTTAGGATTATTTGGATTAGTAAGCTCAGTGTAATAACAGCTATGCAGCACAGGTTTCTTTAACAAGTAATGGTCTTGATATCATTTGACAAGGGATGGTGGATCACGAGTAAATATGTACAAAAAAAAATAAAAAGAACACTTTCAACAATCCAGTGAAGCCTGGCTTTGCTTTCCCAGATCTTGCATTAATTTAAACACCTGTCACTAAGGAATGTTTGACCTTTCCTTTCTCTGGCATGACATCCGCACAAACAAGCTGTCCACCTGCTAGGAAACCCAGCCTTAAACTCTGGGAAAATAAACAACATAGTCATCTCTGAAAGAGGCTGAAAGAGTACAGTGCTGCAGTTCTGGTCATAGACCTAGGCTTTGTTTACAGCTTATGTGTTATTGATAAGAGTGGGGAGAAAGAGAAAACAATTTCCCCTTTCTGGGCTCTGTATAATTGCTTGGTGATGGCTAGATACCCTGGACTTTTGGTTTCTGGATTACAGAATGTGTAAAAGTACAGAGCAACTTTCAACTTCCTGTCTCTCTGTATGTGTGTATTTTGTATGTTGGCCAAAAACTTGATTAAGGGCCAATTGCTATATTTATCACTCAGTTAATGGTCTTGTTGTTCTACTGTAGGCTTCCTAACCATTTTTCAGGCAAAACTAGTGAGTTATTCTGATAAATCTTCACTAAGCCCTTTTCTAGGTGTGTCCTAGGTATTTTCTATATATCTAGAATACAGATCACTTTTGTAAATTGTAAAATGTACAGTAATTGAGCTTATTTATAATCTTTTGAAGCTTGTATTTACACTGTTTTGCTGAACAAACCCCAGATATTTTGTGTCAGGTATTCGGATATTGGATTTTTGCCATATTTCCTGCACTACAGCTTTATGTTCTAGTGGTACATAGGCCAAGAGAAGAGCCAAAAAAAGTAGCATCTTGCACAAAAAATTGGTTAGCAACAGAAATCGGTTCATTCTTGCCGAGCTCTGGCCAGCAGAGGAGACAGGAACACCTCCATCCAAGCACACGGAAACTGCATTACTAATCTGCGTGAATCCCCAACTCTGCTTGCCAGTGTTGTCACTGTAGGTTCTTCCCAATGTTACTTTGAGGTTAAACAAATCATGAAAAATAAAAACATGAATTAAACTTGTTGACCTCTGTAGGGTTGTTCTAGGCTTGATTACTCATCACTGATTTGGCCTGTGGAACTGGCTTCTCCTCTGTCATCACCGTGTGCTGTGCCACATTCAGTCAAGTGTAAAATAAAACATTCATTTTAAATAAGTGCAGCCCACTGTAGCAAATGCAATGCCACCACCAAATAGCCATGTAGCCTAAAGTGGAAGTCAGGGTATCAGAATGCAAAATGCTGCCCCAGCAGCGGTGGCCTGGTGGTTAGGAGGTTGCCCCCGCATCGGAAGATTGTGGGTTCGATTCCCTCACAAGTAGGTTGCCCTGAGGTACCCCTGAGCAAGGTACCGTCCCCGTCACTGCTCCCCGGGCAGCTTTCAATAGCTGCCCACTGCTGCACGGTGTTTGTGTGCATGGGTTAAAAGCAGAGGTCCAATTTCGTTGTGGTTCACGCTTGCTGTGCTGTGACCTCGCAATGAGGTTTGTCACTTTCACTTTCACTTTTTCAGATTTTCACTTCTTAGATTTCTAAGTGAAGTGACACTTTGTCATTGTGAACCACAAGAAAATGCAACCCCTGCATTGAATTAATACGGTGAAAGTGTCGCAGTGGGCAGACATAGCCCGGGAGCAGTGATGGAGATGGTACTTTACTCAAGGGTTCCTCAGAGCAACCTATTGGTCCAGGACTCAAACCTACAACCTTCTGATTGGTTGTGGGCCCCTGACCACTAGGTCACCCCTGACCACTAGGTCACCGCTGCCCCATGTGTCCTAAACTGTTTTTGTGAGGTTTCTCAGTACAAATCTGGAGCTTTAAGTGGGACATCACGTGTTGATTTAAACGTTAGTGTGTAATAAGGCTTTCTCTGTTGTAGTTGACAAATCTGAACCTGGCAAATGGCGTGTTCAGCAGAGGGGGACTCAATCTGACCCCAGGGGTACAGCCTGCTCCCTTGAGAGCCCAACACTCAGAAACTACCCTCTTTGGAGCTGGGAGGTAAGCTTACATATACACACACACACACACACACACACACACACACACACACCCATAAAATGCTGTAGAAATGGACAAGAAGCATTACACGAAATCTTATTGTAGAGCTGACATCACACTGTATTTAGTTGTCTGAAGTTGTTTCACAAGCAGTCCTTTTTAAGTTTGCGATAACAAGCATGAACCATCATGCAGCGCAGCACTGTAATGAAGCAGTTCACCAATGTTGTTTTTGGTGCTTTCGTAGTTCATTTCTGTATTTTGATGAGAAATCCTGTCATTTTTGGACTGATATGTCTGCAGGTTCGCAAAGGGCAAGTGTTACAGATAATCTAATTTCCCCTCAGTGCCATAGTAAATGTTGAAATTGGAGTGGAAGGAGTTTGGGGTTGCATCATGCCTTTTTTCTCGTAATATAACAACTTGTAGGATTCCACAAATGCCTCTTACTATTCAACCCCTCCTCTTTGTTCCCCTTCAATCAAAGGCAGCTGCTTTTAAGATCTGCACAAGAATGTAACATTCAAATCCTGAGTGAAAGTTTCTTTTTGAAGGGGCAAATTAGCATTCTGTAGGTTGTCTCATAATCATCTTTGGACAATTTTATAGGTGCTTAGTTTGTGTTGGCCAAATCGGTCACAGGCAGTAAAACTTAAAGGGCAGTTTAATGGTCTCAGAAGAATCTTTAAAAAGAGCTGGGAGTCTACATTTTGGTGGAAAAGAAGTCATTCAAGCTGTGGGACCTCTAGGCAGAATTCATTACCACCCCTTTAAAATGATCTATTAGACAAAGCCTGCACACTTTTGCCCAGATCGTTTTTATGGATTATGCTTTAAAATAAGAAGTACACTCCTTTCTCTGTCTTTCTCTCACTGTTTGCGTGCTGTTTGTTAAGCTGTGGCAGAAATCTAAGCTGTAGATGTAGCAGAAATTTGGGCTTAAAATTTCCAACCAGTGGTTGACTTTCAAACAAAAATAATTTGCTTTGGAATCTGAAAAGTCAGTTTCCAATTGGAACCAAAAAAAATAAAAAACCTGTTTTGCACCAGTGGTAACAATGACAACATTTTTGGATGTGTCCTTATTCTTTTTTAATTTAGTTGTATAACCCTTCCTCCGTTTATGACACATCCTAGACTACTGCGTTTCTGCTCTTGGAAATGCAAGTCGGTTCACCGGAAGGTTTAAAGGAATTGACATAAATTGGTTCAAGATCAGTTCCCTGTTAGAGAAAGGTCTAATATTATGTATTTTTAAAAATGACAAATTTCGTGTAGATGAGGTATAATTAAATGTTTGCTGTTCTAATTATGTTTATATGATTTATTATTTGTAAAAAAATACTGCTAGGCTACTCGATTGCTAAAATAATTGACAATATCAGCCCTAAATATTGCACATAAAGACTGCTTCAGAAAAGCATGCAGTCTTTGAGGTGTAAGCGTACTCTTACTGCCGATTTTGAACTTAGTGTTTACACAGGGCTTCAGAGAGCCAAGCAAGGAAACGAAGGGTTAAGCATATGAGGTTTCTTCTGTATATGCGTTATGTGAATGACAGTGTCTCAGCCACTCTGGCCCTCACTCTCATTCTCTGAATTTCTGGTCCAGTCATTTCTTATGTATGGAACTATCAAGGAATTCCTGGAATGTCTGGCTTTTTCCGTGTCGACTAGTGAGTAATCAATCCTAACGTTGCTGTTGATGAACACGAAGAGAATGCAGTCTTTTCCCAGAGCTATTCTTTAGTTTTGGCTGTAGGTCTGGGTTCGTAGTTAAAGGTTCTTTCTGGTCAAACGTGGCATTGCTTTTGTACAGCATCTGCTTGGAACTTTCCACTGGCTGCTGTGCCCCAAACCAAACTAAATGAAACCGAACCAGGCTGTTGCTATGCCTCACCTTGCATATGGTTAACTAATACCGCAAACATAGTAAAACGTCATTATTTCACTAAGTTATTAGCACACGTCTACTTGATTATTGCAAGTACTACGCTGTCTTTAATGTTTAATTTCCTGAGGCCTCCCTCCACATCCAGCGTTTTTGAGAGCAGTGGACTGTGCCAAACATGCTGAAGCCGTTAAGCATACTGGCTCTTTAAGAAGCCAAGGGGGTGAGGCGTGATGCCTTTCAGAGAGTACGGGCCTTTGATGTTGCTCTCGACAGGAGATGCCAGGTATGCTGTATCAGCTCTTCCAAACAATATCCCCCCCCACCAACTCCTGCAAAGGTATCCCTCATTTGTACCTGTTAACCCCAAAACCCACATTTGGAACCGAAATTGTATTATTTATATATATGTATATATATATGTATATATTTTTAAATTATTAGTTAGTTTTTTTTATTTTTTTTTTTATCGTATAACAAGCAGAGCTGCAATTTGTTTTGATTTAATGATTCATCCTGTATTTGCTAAATGCTGAGAAGTCCTGACATTGAACTTTTTAAAGTAATCAAACTACAGAATATATGACCTGTGGCTGAGTGTTGTATTATTAGATTTTAACAGCAAGTGTGTGGCAAACGTTGTAAATGACAATGTTGTCATAGGTCTGTGAAATATTTTGGTAATTTTAGCTGTTCTTGGAAGGGTGCTTGGACTGCCTCGGCTCTTGGCTTAGGTAGAGATTCATTTCCAGTAAGTTATTGGGTACCGCTTGCAAACAGTAATAATAGCCGAGGTTTAGGATTGTAAAGGAATGTCATAATTATTGGATATTTAGGTTTTGGAGAACAGTTCTAGGAATGTGGAGCTCAGCTGAGAGGATAATGCTGGCTCCACTTTCTCCTTTACCTTGGCTCCTTATACCAAATATAGTACTCGGTCTATTTCCTTCTTCTAGATCAAAAAATAAAAAGGACTTTTATTCCTGTGTTCTTCTGCTCGCATCATCAGGCAAGTCTGCTGCTTTGTTCTCTTTGCCATGATGCAGATGCTTTTATCGGACAGAAATGTAATGGAAAAAAATTTGATTTACTACATGTGTTTTATTACTTTTTGGTTGTAGTAATAATGAACAGTTGACAGAACATGACTTTAAGTGGTAAGCTGTCTTTCAGTGAATGTGAAGGATGTACTGTTGTTAAGATCTTACCTTAGGGAAACTTTGACTCAGCCTAATAAGTCTGGAATGCTCTACACTAATACTTTTTGACACGTTTGCTTGAAAGCATCAGCATCCCCCTAAAGCAGAAACCTCATTCCTCTGTACATACGGCTGAGATAACGTGCAATAGCGAAAGTTAGAAAGAAGGAAAAACAAAGCATGTTATTTGGACGGTATCATAAAGGTTCTGAACTTGGTTACCCCAGTCATACCTTCAACTGAATGTGAATAAAAGGTACTGACATATTATTAGAGCTTCTGAATCAAATATATGTTTAAAACGGCAAACCATTTATGTGTTCCTTTGCATATAAATATTACTACTCCCCTTAATTTGATCCAGATGGAGGACTGTGCGTGGGCTGTCCCCGAGGTAGTATTGTGAGAAATTCCACTCTGGTATAACAGTGGTGTGTTAATGAGTCGACGTAGACACCCAAGGGAAGGCACAATGGGGGCTGTGTCCCATTTCACCAAAGCTACCTTTCTGCAGCCACGCATTCACACACCTTGCCGACCTTGCTGCACTATAATTCACCATTTTTTTTTTTTTTTTTTTAACTGACCGATGGATGCTGGGCACAGTCACTTATTGTATACACTATGTTGATCTTACCACTGACCTTTGACCTCTCAGAATTCCTTCAGTTAAACATCTCCAGTTATTAACAGTACATTTTAATGTTGCATGTCCCACCGTCAGTCATGTTTTCTTAAGCTGAGCGGAGAGAACAAGAGAGGGAGAGAGAAAGAAAGAAAAGAATAGGTGATGGAAATACCCTGATCCTCAGTGTCCTGATGTTAGCCACATTGACCAGCTTGATGCTTCGTGTTATTTCTGCAAGACTATGCGATGATGTCATTTCCCTGAGCAGGCCTTTTTCCCACATTTAGCTGTGCATGAGAGTAATACTTAACATGTGCATGACTGGCACTTCAGTTGTAATTCACAACATTTGGGTATAATAAGCAGTGTTTACAGATGACTGACACCTACACTCACTCTCTGGATTTGAACCATAACACAGCACTGTTATATTTCTTAGATTTGTTCGTGTTATTTTGATGCTCTTGCTTTCCTTTTTAGTTTCTTTGCTTTTTCCTAAAGCAAAATTAAACAGAAGAGTGTAAAATAGAAGGTTCAGCCGTGTTTTATTGCTGGTTCAAAAGTATATTGCTACTTACTATCATTCATATCATACAAGATTATTCTTGCTTTTTTATATAACACATGTATAAGTGAACCTCTTTTTTAGTTTTTGCATACAGGTAGCATAGTTTTTAAGTACTATCAACTTTTTTTTTTTTTTTTTTTTTTTGTGTGTGTGTGTGCTTATGCTGCTCTTTAAACTATGTCTTCAATACATTCACTCTGGAAAGCTGCTGCTGTTTTTCCATTGCTGTTGTATTGAACTTGATCAAAGGGCCCATTTTGACACCTTGTAGTAGGAGAGATGAACCAAAAGGCAAAGGGCTCATATAAGCTGAGCTCAAGTGAGAGATAATCAGGTTATAAATGCGTGGAGCTGTTCAAAGGTTTGCTTTTCTGCGCACTCATCTGGTGATGGTGATGGAACGTGACATGTCAGGCACAGGGCAACAAGAGGTTATGTGTTCCAATAGACCGATATTTGCCACTATTCGCTCACTTTCTTGGCATACCAGCGCTGTGTTTGCAGATGGTGAGGACAAAATCTCTCAGTTGTTTCTAAACTTTAGTTTTTACTGTTGGACGTGAGGAGAAATATATTTTAGCAGTTGCTTTGCAAACTGCACAGCTTCAACATGTTTAAAGCACTTAAATGTCAACACACTAATGTCAAATATAACAGGACTCCACCTGCATGCAGATCTCCTATAGCAATGACGAACCACAATGAGAGCTGAGCACCAAATTTCTTAGTAAGGTTAAATGAATGAAATCTTATTTTAAATTCAGAATTTTTAAGCAAAGGAAAATCTGTGACAAATGATTAAAAGGTGCTGCAGTAAAATCAAAATAAAACTTTTCTGCATACTGCAAAAAAAAATGACCAGACATGCACACCTTGCAAGATTCAAATGATATCAGTGATAAGAAGTCGGAGCAAAGCCAGCAGTCATTTGAAATGTGTTACACTGAAAAAAATACACTGAAGTTTGGAGGTGGAAGCATTATGATTTTGGCCCACTTCTCTGCAAACGGTAGAGTGGAATTTCTTGCCAGTGAAGGAAGCAAGAATAGAAGATATTCAGAGTTTCTAGAAGAGAGTTTATTCTCATGAGGGATGAAATTGGTGGTTACTTCAACATGATACTGACCCCATACAGGCAAAAAACTCCTGGTGTCTAAAAAACTGAAGGTGTAGAGTATATTATACTATAGTATATTATAGTATATTGTATAGTCTAGCCAGTCTCCTGACTTTAATTCCATTCTGAATAAATGTAGGATTTGGGGATTTTCTCTGAACTTTATGGAATTCAATATGCTAAGATTGAACCACAGTGCCAACTTTTTAAATCTCTCTTATTCTAGGTTAATGTTACATGTAGTGGAAAGTCATAGGGCATTGTGTCAAATTAAAGTAAGTAGATATATGCATTGGAAGTGAATTAACAACAAAAAGAAGAATATCCAAATACATTTCCCTTCTCACCAAGTGATTTAGATGCCCATTGGGAAGGAGGTATAATTAGTCAGTCAGTCATTTTCTACCGCTTGTCCCAAATGGGGTTGCGGGGGAGTGCTGGAGTCCAACCCAGCGCACACAGGGCGAAGGACGGGGGACACACCCTGGATAGGTCGCCAGCCCATCACAGGGAGAGGTATAATTCATTTTAATTAAATTGAATTCAATTGTTGTCATTAAGTTCAGGGGATATAGCTTGAAAATACCCAACACCTAAAAGGTCTTTGTGCAAAACAACTTATTTTAACATATCACCTTCATAAACACATTGTAAACTATTAATGAAAGCTAAAGCATAACTAATATAAAAATTGTAATTTCTAATAATGTCATTTTTCTAGTACACTGGTGTCAACTCTGTATCTAATGTGCCTTAGCAGTTACATGCAGTTACCATTTTGGTTAAGTGCTCTTTCAATGATGGTGATTTCGCTACAAAATCAAATGCAGACTAAGGATTCTGTGATCTGTGAAACACATTGATCCTTTCGTATATTCAGATTCTGTTCTTTTTGCCCTGAAAACACAGGAGTGACCCTGGGAATGATGGAGAGCGTAACCAGGCCACTGGAGCCACTTCTAAAGAAAGCCATGTGCCTGCCTCAGGTAGCTATCAACTTCAGTTTGCCATCCAGCAACTCCAGCAACAGAAAATGCAGTCCAGACAGCTGTTGGAGCAGAGCCGCTCACGTCATCAGGTCAGTAGTTAAATGTGACTTATAAAAAAATCATCCTAATAAATATAATCCACATGAAGATTTTGAATAGTTTTGCCACCAAGGAACACAAACGTTTCAGTTCTTTTTGACAGTTCTGCGTTGTATTAAGTCCATGTTGCTTCATTGCTGCGGTAAAGAAGTCCCATTTGCTAGGTTTGCTGGGACCATTTCTCATCAAACCATTAAGAATGATGTTTTAGCTTCAATTACTACATTACATACAAACAGTTGAATGTGGTCAGAATCCATTCTCAATCCAGTGCAACAATAAGCCTGAATGAGCCTCAAGAGCCAAACTACCGGTCAGCAGACAAACGGCCCTCAGTTTGCGTGTGGTCATCTGTTTGTGTGTGCATGTATGTTTGTGTCACTGGATATTCCCTGGACTCAGTTTAATCCTTCTCCTCCTACTGGGTCCCTCTCTGTCTTGTTTGGCCAGACAATTATTCATGAAGCCACGGAAATGTGTGCGGTAAAATAACCTTCAGAAAAGATTACTCTTCTTTTCTGCATGAAATGGCCCATTTACTTCATGATTGCATCCTTTTCATCTGTTTACACTTTGATAATGTGTTTACTTCAGTGATCGCTCACTCTCTTCATGACACCTTTTCAGACTTTTTTTTTTTTTTTTTGGCTGTTCTTCTGTGTCTCATTACAAACTCTTCTCGTACAGTATTTTTCACTCAGTACATCGATAATGATTCTAAAGTGTCTAAGTACATTTGTTTTTATTTGTGAGTCCTGGACTGCTTCGTCGTTAATAGTCCACTTAACATCCATAAGGTGTTCAATGGAATACTGCAGTTTAGAATAAAGTAGAATACAAAGGAATATAGCAGATGTGCAAGTTCAACCATAAGCAGTTCAAAAAGTGGATGTTGTGTTTATTTTATTATTTTTTCAATTAAAATATTACTACATAATCTTTATACTTCATCCGTCCATCCATTTTCTGCCGCTTGTCCCAAATGGGGTCGCGGGGGAGTGCTGGTGTCCAACCCAGCGCACACAGGACGAGGACGGGGGACGCACCCTGGACAGGTCGCCAACCCATCGCAGGGAGGAGCGTGACGGGGACGGCACCTTGCTCAAGGGTACCTCAGGGCAACCCATCGGGAAGGGGTTCGAACCACCGATCCGCCGATCGTGTGGCCGACACCCTACCCACTAGGCCACCACTGCCCTCTTTATACTTCAGTAAAGCAAAATTGGGGAAGAAGTGGCCTTAAGTTTAGGGACTAGGTCCCAGGATCAGAAGGTCGTAGGTTTGAATCCCAGACCAGTAGGTTGCTCTGAAGAACCCTTGAGCAAGGTACCGTCCCCATCATTGCTCACCGGGTGCTGGATACGGCTGCCCCCTGCTGCACGGTATTGGTGGGTTGAAAGCAGAGGTTGCATTTCATTGTGTTTTACTCTGTGCTGTGCTATATCACAATGACACATACTAACTTTCACTTGTGCTACTTTATAAAAAAAAAAAACAAAAAAAAACCACAACCTTTAATTCTAAGCTTATAGGTTGGGCACAAACATGCACCAATGAGAGTGTTGTACCATCGACTTTCAGCACCAAGCCTATGACCTACAGCAACATTCAGTGATTAACAGAACAGCAAGTGTATAATTGAAATAATTATATCTTCACTGGAAAATCATTCTTTTCGTTCAAATGAAAACAATCTCCATCCTTATCAGGTAACAGCGTAAGAGAATTAGCCACTGATGTTTTGTCTGTGTAACATTTTTTTAACACTATCAGGAGTTCATAGCAGATTGGAAACATCGAAACGGATGCATTCATGTCTGTATAAACATCAGAGGAAGAGCTCACTTTTCTCCACCTCATGGATTGGTTTCTCCTCATCTGTTTTTGGCTAGTTTAAATTTGTTTTGACGATCGGCATCTGGCTTCACTGACTTCACTATTTAAAGTTGAACATCACCGCAATCCAACGTGCCAAAAAATAGAAACAGGATGTGTTTCTCATATGTGTCTCTCATAGTTAAGACAAATTTATTTGTTGTGGTTCACTTTGTCATTTATTATAAACTCTCGGCTGTTTTTAGCGGTTCTAGTTGCTAGGTAATGGATGAGTGAAGTGGATTGATGCAATTAGACATTCAGAGCATTTATCAGATAACACTGCCTGAGAATGCCTCACAATCATACTTTGTGGTTGGAACTTAATAAAGAAAGGTTTTCTCTTCCTCATGATCAGATGTAGGTGTTGGGGCAAGCATGAAGAACTCCTAGCAGATACAAAGAAAAAAAAACATGGCCTGATGAGAAAAGGCTGCTTTAATTGATCATTCAGGATCAATTTCTGATGTTTGATTTAGAGAACGTGGCTAAAAATACTAAATGTTGATGCTAAATCACCTGTTGAGGCTCTTTGGGCGCTTAATGCTTCTCTTGGTTTGCAAGTAACTGTCCAAACCAGACCAGGTTGCCCTGGGTTACCGTTGAGCAAAGTACCATCCCTATCACTGCTCCCCGGGTGCTTTAAATAGCTGCCCCCACAGTGTGTATGGGTAAAAAGCTAAGGTTATAATGATATAATCAATATAATAATGATATAATCCCAATATAATTATAATGGGATATAATGAGAGTCTGTTGGGATATTGCCAGTAGTTTCGGAGGCCTCACTGTGTTTCATTATAGAGAGCCTAATTGGTTTAATGTTTAAGGTAGTGCTGTGAGTGTTAGAAAGCTGTGCTCATATTTTTAAAACGTTTTTAAAACGTGTTCGTGCCGACCTCTTTTGCAACCTATCACATGTCCGAAAAATATATGTATATTGCGAGAAATGACTTGAGAAGCCATGATCTGATACATTTGTCATATCATCACCAATTCCTTATTGAAAGCTCAGCTCTTGATGAAGTAGTTTGTTGAAGCAGCCCTGGCGGACAACTTTTTCTAGTGGACACACAGATTCTCCCACATTCCTTCCTGTTCCTAACTGACCCAGAGAGGTTGTGTCAGTGCTCTGCAATCCAGATGGGCACAGCTTCATACAGGTGAATGCTGCTCACAGAACCATTTGTTGTCACGGAAGCTACAAGCATCTGGTATCACACAAAACAGCGCAGAGCTTAAATTTGGCACACAGTTGAATTAAAACGGCCTATTAACGTAATGCAGTCTGTGAAAATGCTTGTTTATTCTCATTTGTGAACATTTTCTGTGGGAACCTGACTTTTTTGAGGAACTGAACCATGTGTGGAAAAATGTTGTTTGTAGTTGCTGCTCATTTCATTTTAGTTGAAAGCAGGGGCACGATGGCTACTCTGATTATCTATAGTTTGAGCACATTTCATTGTGGACTGAAATAAAGTAAGAAGTGTGTTATTCGGGTTCTCCACTTTATACTCCAGTCACTGGCTGCAGACTCTACGGCTCCTTGGCTGGCTTGGCCAGCAGCCACTTGGCAGCATTAGAAAGGTGCCCTTTCCTGGCCTTGCTCAACAGAAGCATATACCCAGACCCTCCAACCTGCAAGCTCAGCCCTCTCATTCATCAAAATCCAGCTGCCTCGGAACGCACTCGCCATCACACTGCTGGATGCTTTGAAGATAAACACACACACTGCAAGTGTAAACATATTTGAGTATACATCCCATTGCAGAAGCACAAAACCCCACACACACAGAAGATAAACTTGCACACAAAATGCTACAACTTTGCTTAAACAAGCCTGCAAAACTCTCCAGTCATATAAGGCTTGTGGTACTAGTTGGAAGGAATTCACAGCATTCTTGACCAATTCTAATCAATGAACAGTAGCCATTAAATGTCTTTTACGGGGTGAAATATGTTTACCGAGTCCAAATACTCTCACATGAAATCTTGTCTAAACAAGTGTGAAATGTGAAGAATTTTTGTCCTCTGGTATGTCCGATTATAAAGCGTTTAGTGCCTGTTATGATAAGCCGTGGCATTTCTTTCTTCCATGTAAATGAACAAACTGAATTTTTGGAGTCTGTTGCTGTTTGACCTCATATGACTCGAAGGAAAAATGCTGCTTCTAGTAAAAAAGAAATGCATAAAGACATGCTCATTGTTTTTGAAGAGATGTGGAAAATGTACTGATACATTCATTAATGTTCTATGAAAAGACCGTGCACTGAAACTAAAGCTCAGGCCGCTTCAGTTTCAGGCGGTTAAAGCCAGCGTCACAGGGAATATCTTCATTCTTAATGTTTCACTCCTGTTCTCTCTTCATAACTCCTTTATTCAGTTGAGTTTTCTTTTTTCTTTTTTGCCTGCAGGCCATGCTGGCTGCACACACACTTGTGCCTGCTGCTGTACCCCGAAGCCATGTTCCCTCCAGCTCGTCCTGTATCCAAGTTAGCCAACAGTCCTGGTACAGCCTGAAACATGCTGGAAATCAGGGCACCCAGAACCAGCCCAAAGCCCAGGACCTAGCTCGTGGAGTCACCATATTCACACCCAAACCTCCCAGCACCATACCCAGAGAGGGAGCATCGCGCAAAGCTGCCGCCCAGCGAATCAGCAAGTAAGGACTCCATTCAGCACCTCAGCACAGCCTGCACTTACAATAATCAACTGATAAACATTCAACATTGCTCATATGAATCTGTTCCTTATGCAGAGTATCGTTTTTGTGTCATATGGCATACTTTTTTTTTTTTTTTTTAATTAATATATTTATTTTTTAACTTATTTTTTTTTTAACTACTTTATTGAAACATTCCCTCTTTGCAGTCACTCTAATCTATGGTAAGTTTACCAGAATATACAATTAGAAAGGTTACCTTAATTATAAGCCATACAAACAGAACACTGACTCATAAATTGCACACATATGTACTTTGAACCCAGCGCAGCTTTATAATATACCAAAAAAACATGCAGATTAGCAAACTCCAGGGACATTAGATCTCTCAGGTCCTTGGTAAAATAGAAGAAGGGCTCCACTGCATGTTTGTTTTTGTTTTTGTTTTTTTCTTTTTTACTAAAACGCTAAAGAGCAGAACCACATGTTTTAATAGTGTAACATCCCAGCTCAGTAAATACAGATTATTAGCTAAGGTTGTATTACTCTCATGATACATACAAAAACAATTACAATAATAGCTGGGAAACTATTGACTTGGTGTAATATATTACCACCGTGTTTATTTAAGTTAGCCGCCACACTGCATGCATTATTCATTTTATCACGATAGTTTAGGGGAAACCCGCTGTGAGTGTGTGCTGGACAAATTTCAAGCACATTTTTCAGTGACCGCTTTTCAGATACTAGGTCAGTGTGAAAGCTGCAAATGCTGCCATCATTAGCTCTCGTCTTTCGTCATCACACATACAAACAGACGATAGACCCCTGCCTCTTTAGTAAACAGTGTAGCTCAACTATCAGGCAGTGTTTATGAGTGCTTTGGAAACCTTATTTTGTTTAGAGATTTGCAGACAAAAGTGTGGGAGGTAGGGGTAAGGGAGCAGGGACCAGAGAAAACCTAAACTGTCATCTGTTTCCCACGCTGCAGCATGACTTTATTACTGCACATCTGGCCAAACAACACAATGGCAAACTTCTGCAGTGGCAGCAGCCGGTTTGCTTGAAGCACATGGGCCACCATGGTGGGCTACTCACAGTCAGACAGCTTCCTTCGTGCCTACTCAGGCCAGGATCCCTTCCTCAAAACTCACGCAAACATACCCTACAAGTTCCCCCGCACGAATGCTGGAATTAAGGGTCATTGGCGGGTTTTTGTGTGGGACAGGCCCATTTTAGATTAATGTACATCAGGGACGTTAATTATTTCACATTTGAAACAATTAGACATGCCTTTGCGCAAGATTAGATAAGCATCCAGAAAGAAATTAGACCGAGTGGGCGAGTGGGCTGAAAGGAGCAAATATAACCACATCATCTGGAGGACAAGCATGATGTGTTCAGATGCTCTGCACTGTTTGTTTTCCTAGCTAGACAAATTAGACCAGATGACACACACCTGTTTATCAGAGAATGCAGTATCAATGGAAGATCTTAAGCTGTTTCATTATTGATTTCATGTTATTTTTTTACTTTAGTTTAATGGAAACTTTAGTTTTATTAGTAGCGGTATGTGTGAATGTAGCTAATGTGCCTTGACCTGTCTGTACTGTCCTGCAGGAAAGATCTGAGCTGGAAAGTGGGGGTGAAATTAGATTTGGACTCAGATGAAAATGTTGTGGGCTTTTGCCATTAAATACAGCTGGTACCGAGGGGTGTGCAGTATGCGCATATTATATGGTTAAATAAAGATTATCTTATTTTCTGTCGTTTACATGAAACGTGAAGGATGAAGTGTGAAGTTAAAGATGAAGAGAGGGACAGCTAGTAGTCCAACTGAGTTGGACAGTTGCTGGGCTGGGAGAGTTAGAGAGAGACAGAGAGAGGTGATAGCTGAGAGAGGGGCATGATAACTCCAGGGAGGGTAGGTGCAGTGTTTGCTCCACTGTGTGCCTTCCTGGCCCGTGCTGTGTTTACCCTCGGTATGCGGAATTCCAGAGCCCCTCACACTCTCCACAGTCGTGCATTTTTGTGGTTGGCCTGTGTGACATGGGAGAGTGTGGGAAAAACGGAAGCCTGAAGAGCAGAAAAGCTCAAATGGAAACACCGGACCAATGAGCGAAAGAAATATGAAAAGAGAGAGCTGACAAAGAAGAGAGTGAAAGGCACAGGTGAAGGGAAAGTAGGAAGAGAAAACTGTTTGTAAGAAGGAATGAAAAATAGTGGATGGTTTAAAAAAAAAAAAAAAAAAAACCAATAGAACAAAGTGAATGCAGACTGGAAAAAAATGATTGGAAGCAGAAAATGAGCATTAAATTTCATTTGATTTAGATTTTTTTTGCAGAGATTCACCATACAATTTCTGTACTTCTGTGAGCTTATAGTGAACTGAGGGAATTCATTGCCGGTGAGCGTCTATAGGAGCAGAGTCATGCTCTCTTTAGAGCATTACTAGGCTTCCAGCCAGATGGACCATTTGCAGCACCAGACATTATCCATATAACATCAATCACAATGTCTTGAACATGATTTAGAGAACTATTTAGAGACGTATAAAAAGTGCATTGCAGGGTGAAATGCATACCAAGCATCATCACAAACGTAGGTTGTTCATATGGGTGGATGTGAGACGCACACACAGGAATTAGGACCTGGAAAAACCACGGAATTCTACAGTTTAATCTAGTTTAATTTCAATGTAGGCCTTTTATGTCTCTTGTATACCCTTGGTGGAGCTTTGTTATACCTTAGAGCCTGGAAGGAATCATTTGTAGATTAAACTACATGAATACGTGTCAATGTTTGACTTACAAGGCGTGTTGAGTTTTGGAGCTGTAGTCAAGGAAACACAGGTTGCAGAGGTGCAAAATTAATAGAGTGACAATTACAGAGGCACTGAAAGAGGGGCTGCCACCTTAGCCAATGACTAAAAAAGTAGTTTTCATGTTTGGCTCTGTAAAGAAAACTGAAAGTCTTTCTTTTGGAAGACAAAACTGATATAATGAGTGATATTGCAAAAAAGGACAAACTGTTTAAGCACCTGAAGCTATTTATGAACTAAAACCCTTCCCAATGGAGACTTTTAGCCTGTTAAACATTGAATGAGTCATTTAGTTGCACAATAATAATAACAGTGTTCCTTTCTGAGCTGTATGCTAACGAGTGTGTATTTTGGGATTTGTGAATGACCAGAAAAACCATAGTGCACACATTTGGCAGGTAACTTGTTACAGATGTACAGTACTGTGGCCCCCAGATCGGAGGATTGTGGGTTCGATTCCCTCACCAGTAGGTTGCCCTGAGGTACCCCTTGAGCAAGGTACCGTCCCTGTCACTGCTCCCTGGGCACTTTCAATAGCTGCCCCCTGCTGCATGTGTGTGGGTGAAACGCAGAGGTTGAATTTCATCGTGTTGGGCTGTGCTGCGTTTCACAATGACAAGAATAGTCACTTTCACTGTGCAAAAGTCTTAGGCTTGTGTATTTTTAAAAACAGATAAAACTAGCTTAAATAGCTTTTTTTTTTTTTTACTCATTCCAGTAACATAATACATGATCCAATACATTCAAATAAAGAAAATAATAATAAAAATGTAATTTTAAGTAGTTGAAATTTGAGAGTTGGTTTTAACAGTACAGTTTTAGGTCCAGATTTCTCCTTGATGCACAAACCATCACACAGTAAACGATACACTTCCATCAGCAGCTTCTGATTCAGCTTAAATAAGCATTGATTAACCAAAGCAGGTATTGAACAGGAACTGCTAATTATACTGCAATTCCATAAGGAGAGAGCAAACAAGATATTGAAATACACAAAATACTTTTTCCTGTAGATTTCTAGCTAGAAATGTACTTGGTGTGACATCTGGAAGGAAGAAGGAGGATAAGGAAACCTGGTGGTGGAACCGAGAAGTCCAGGATTTTATTCAAAAGAAGAGGGAGGCAAAGAAGACATGGGACAGTCAGAGAGATATAGAAAGTAGACAGGTGTACAAGGAGATGAACCGCAGGGCAAAGAAAACAGTGGCGAAGGCCAAATATATAAGGTGTTTGGTGACTTGTATGAGAGGTTGGACAGTAAAGAGGGAGAAAAGGACTTTTATCGATTGGCTAGACAGAGAGACAGATCTGGGAAAGATAGAAATGGAAACGTACTCACAGGTAAAAAGAGCGTGTTGAGCAGATGGAAGGAATACTTTGAGGGGCTGATGAATGAAGAAAATGAGAGAGAGAGAGAAGACTGAAGAAGTAAGGGCAGCGATGAAGAGGATGAAGAATGGAAAGGCTGTTGGACCGGATGACATACCAATGGAAGCATGAAGGTGTTTAGGGGAGATGGCAGTTGAGTTTCTGACCAGATTGTTTAACACAATCTTGGCAAGTGAGAAGATGCCTGAGGAGTGGAGACGAAGTGTACTGGTACCGATCTTCAAGAATAAGGGTGATGCACAGAGCTGTAGTAACTATAGAGGGATAAAGTTGATCAGCCACACCATGAAGTTATGGGAAAGAGTCGTGGAAGCTAGGTTAAGAAAAGAGGTGAGGATTAGTGAACAGCAGTATGGTTTTATGCTGAGAAAGAGCACTACAGATACAGTGTTTGCTCTGAGGGTGTTGATGGAGAAGTACAGAGAAGGTCAGAAGGTCAGACATTGTGCCTTTGTGGACTTGGAGAAACCATATGACAGGGTGCCTAGAGAGGAGTTGTGGTTTTGTATGAGGAAGTCTGGTGTTACAGAGAAGTATGTGAGAGTAGTTCAGGATATGTATGAGGGCAGTGTAACTAGTGAGATCTGCAGTGGGAGTGACGGATGCATTTAAGGTGGAGGTTGGATTACATCAAGGATCAGCACTGAGCCCGTTCTTGTTTGCAATAGTAACGGACAGGTTGACGGACGAGGTTAGACAGGAGTCTCTGTGGACGATGATGTTCGCTGATGATATTGTGATCTGCAGTGAGAGTAGGGAGCAGCTTGAGGAGAACCTGGAGAGATGGAGATGTGCTCTAGAGAGGAGAGGAATGAAAGTGAGTAGAGCAAAGATAGAATACATGAGTGTGAATGAAAGGGAGGAAAGTGGCGTGGTTAGGATGCAGGGAGTGGAGGTGACAAAGGTGGAGGAGTTTAAATACTTGGGATCAACAGTTCAGAGTAACGGCGAGTGTGGAAGAGAGGTGAAGAAGAGAGTGCAGGCTGGTTGGAATGGGTGGAGAAGAGTGGCTGGAGTGTTTTGTGACAGATACGTACCAGCTAGAGTAAAAGGGAAGGTTTACAGGACAGTAGTGAGACCAGCTATGCTGTATGGGTTGGAGACAGTGGCACTGATGAAAAGGCAGGAGGCGGAGCTGGAGGTGTCAGAGTTAAAGATGCTGAGATTTTCGTTGGGTGTGACGAGGATGGACAGGATTAGAAATGAGTATATTAGAGGGACAGCTCAGGTTAGACGTCTTGGAGACAGAGTTAGAGAAGCAAAGTTGCATTGCTTTGGACATGTCCAGAGAAGAGATGAGCAATTTATTGGAAGGAGGATGTTGAAGATGGAGCCGCCAGGAAAGAGGAGAAGAGGAAAAACAAACAGGAGGTTTATGGACGTAGTGAGAGAGGACATGCAGGTGGTTGGTTTGAAGCAGGAAGATGCAGAGGACCGGAACAAATGGAGACAGTTGATCCGCTGTGGCGACCCCTAAACGGGAGCAGCCGAAAGAAGAAGAAGAAGAAGAAGAAGACTTTTTCCTGTAGATATTTCCATTTTAATATATGCAGGGGAAGCGCTGGCCTAGTGGTTAGGGAGTGGACCCCAGGATTGGAAGGTCATGAGTTTGAATCCCAGACCAGTAGGTTGCCCTGAGGTACCCTTGATTAAGGTTCCTTCCCTTTCACTTTTCCCCGGACGCTTTAATAAGCTGCCCCCTGCTGCACGTGTTTCACAATCACAAATAGTCATTTTCACTTCACTTTTTTTCTCTGAATAAATAAATGTTTACTGCCTAAATGGAAAGCTTCTAAAATCTAGTTTTCTCAGGTGCCCAAACATTTTGCATGTATAACGTATCTCCATAGTGACAACAGAACATTTGGGGTTTTCCTTTTGTTTATACTTCTTTAAGCTTGATTGACCTTAAACCATTTGAAAAGCTACAGATTCAGGGCGCAAATCAGTTTTAAACGCCAGCCACTGAAACATGTTGGCTGGGCAACAAGCAGCTCACAGTTCCACTCTATCCGAATGCTAAATGCTGAGTAACTGGTGCAGAGAGCCTTGAACTCTTATTGCCAATAAAGTACTAAAGTGTTGCTTCCTGCATGGTCAAGCCGGGATTTTAATTGGTGCATTTCTATCTACTGCTGTGCCCTGGGGTTGTGTAACCATATGAAAGACCAACTGTGTGGACCCTACAAGGCAGCACTGTGCACCCTCATTACTGTGTTAATACTGCTCTGGCAAGCCACTGTTCTGTTCCTGGAGGTTAATACCAGCTAAGCTTTATTTATTGTTTCCAAAAATGCTTAGTGGATTTAATGTATAGAGTTGCAGGCATGCTGGCCCCTGTTTTTCTCCCCTCCTGGACGGGACCAATGATTTAACATGTTCAACGCAACCAGATGTTCTTCAAGTGAGGCATAATTATTGGAGCTAGTCACTGCCCGACAGGGACATTTGTCACAAGTTCCACGGTTTCTACCATTAGGAACATGTTATAAATTACCATCAAATAAAAAGGACGAAGATGTAATAAGCACAGACCCATTCACATGAAAATAACCATCAAGTATATATATTTACAACAATACATGTCAGGGAAAGCATTTTTTTAATGCATCACTAAGGAAAGTTAACAATCACTTCATGAAGGATTACCAGTTTTTTGTGCCAATTATATTGAATAATTCAATAGAATATTGTTCTATTAAAACGTTGTCAAACGTGGGGCAGCGGTGGCCTAGCGGTTAGGGCGTTAGCCGCATGATCGGAGGATCAGGGGTTCAAACCCCTTCCCAATAGGTTGCCCTGAGGTACCCTTGAGCAAGGTACCGTCCCCATCACTGCTCCCCGGGCGCTTTCAATAGCTGCCCACTGCTGCACGGGTTTGAGTGTGCATGGGTTAAATGCAGAGGTCCAATTTCGTTGTGGTTCATGTGTGCTGTGCCATGACCTCGCAATGACAAGGGTTGTCACTTTCACTTTCACTTTCAGTTGATACATAGACTGATACTATGTGATATTGTGCTGATAACAAAACTATATACATCTGGAAAAATAGAAAATAATTATGAGGCCAAAGCATGATGATGGGGTGGCGGTGGTCTAGTGGTGGGTACTTGCCTACGGGCCTATGGCTCAAGAGGTCCCAGGTTCGAATCCCACCTCTGGCACTACCACCACTTGGTCCCTGAGTTGCTCTAAGGGGACTGTCCCTGTAATTAGGACATGGAAATCGCTTTGGATAAGAGCGTCTGCTAAATGCCTTAAATATAAATGATATAATCAGGGACCGCACATGCCTGTCGAAAGACGCTGTGTTGCCATGTAAAGAGTGTATTCATCTTTTGCCGAGTCTGTGGAAGTGTTCACAGCTGTAGACAGGATTACATTTGTGAGATTAAACTGTGTTTTGGCCTTGTGTTTCCCTGAATGTCATCTTTCTTTGTTTATAGTTACAGTAGGTAACATTTTTACTAAAGTTCAGCGCTGCTAAGGAGTCATCTGCACTTTCATCTACATAAACCTATCATTAAAACCAACTTAAACCCACAAACATTTTTCTAAGTCCAGCATTGTCAGTCGTCTTAAATGCTGCTGTTGGCAGCCTTTTAAGATGGGCTTACTGAAGTATTAAATGCTGTGTGGGATGTCAGATCAGTAAAATCAGTAAAATCACTAGATTACTCAATTACTCAGAAAACTGCTAGAGTTAACCCCAGCCTGTGTAGTTTTTGCCAGCTGTCATAAAGAGCCTGTGTGTTTAAATGTGTATCATATACTGTGATTTGGTATTTTGGCCCATTACTCGTTAATGTTATGGACGTTCTGGAGTACAATCAGTGTCTTTTGTACAGACAAGCTGCAGTGTTTTTAGATACACTGCACAGCTCTGGTTTCATAAGCTCAGTATCAAAAAAAAGTCCCCAAACTGTACATGAGATAACCGGCACAAAAGCACATTAAAGATACGCTACAAAATATCCCAGATTAAACCCAGTGTGGGAGAAAAACACCGCTCATATTTTGACACCAACATAGAAGATCGTACTTAATGCCAACATAGAAGATTACACACTTGCATATGTTATTATTTTAATTTAAGGAATAGAAATGAAATTTTCCCACACCTCATCCCACCCCTGTCCCTTTAGCCCCACATGGCACCCAGTATCATAAATATAGTTACAGTTTTTAAAAAAATACTAAAACAAGGTAGGAGAAAACATTAAACATTTCAAATCCCCTCTGCTGGCCCACTTTATGCCTCTCCATGGAGGGCAAGTACTTTGGCAAACAGTTTCACATCCGATCCAATTAAGGGTATTGGACTGTTGCTTTTGCATGAATTAGTTCTTTGTTTGCTTTAAGACGGATAGAGATAACCACTGTATAAATATCTCGGCCAAAGGAACCCATTTCAGTGGGTGGACTTAAGTCCTTCACTGGAGGACCTACCTGGGGAAAAAAGTAAGCAGAAAACCAGGGAGTCTACCATTTAAGCCTGGGGATTCGTTTCTTTTTCAGTGATGGCAACGCGTCTTTTAACTCAGCAAGTATGATTGGTCGGCCTTTTGATTTTGCTTCTTCTGGTGACAGGCGCTGTAATCGCCACATATTAGAAAACTGCAAATGAGCCAAACTGTTTACATGAATGAATTTATATATATACTTGAGCTTAAAAGTGTTGAAATATGAAATAAATCTGAATGTGAGCAGAAATACTCCATTTAAAAGGAGAATGGCAGAAAAGTGACCATTATTACGTCACTGGAGAGCTGACAGATGACTGGGTTGACTGGGTGTACTGGTGGGGATTCCTGAAAACCTAGCTGTTATCTTTGTTCATGACAAGCTTGTTTATTTTCTAGATTTGTGAACTTGAACAAGTCTGGATTTGTTCTACTGTAGATTTAACCTTGATAAAACCTTTAATAGCTTCCCGCAGGATGCGTGGGTTTGTTTCTGAGCGGTGATTTATGTTCAGAAATACTTTCAGTCCAAAAAGGGTAATGAAGTCATCTTTGTGTAATGAGGTATTAAAAAAGTCCAGCAAGGAGTTTGACAAGTTAGATTGTCCAATAGGTATCTTCATATATTTGCATAATGGTCAGAAAGAGTGCTGAGAAGAAATTTGTTGACTGAGCACAAGACAATAAGGAGTGTGACATAAAAATAAGATGTCAATCTTACTAAATAAATAAATGAATAAAAAATGTGGCGTCTGACTGGACAAAAAGTGTCCCCCCCCCCTAAAGAGCTAACAGCGTGCCACACAACTTTTAAAGCTGAGTCAGATTTACATTTATTTAATGCTAAATATAATACATATTGGATGTCATTTGGTGCTGGAAAGTTCAAGACAGTATTTGAGAACAGCATCCATCTCAGCACCTACAATTTGAATCTGATCTGGTTTAAAAATTTGACCTGGCATATATAAATTTTATATATATATATATATATATATATATATATATATATATAATCTATATTTTAGCCTTGCATAAAATCCAAATAACATGACCTAGGCTTAGGCCTAGAGATCTAATGAATGGCCTTTTAGTAGGAGACAACAGGCCAGCAGGGGACAGAAAAGATTGATCATCCATTGATTTTTGTTATATTTCAAACACTAAGAAAATTTAGAACGGGTGTACACCAAGCCTTTGTAGAGTATGGTGTGAATTTCATAATAATCACAATAAGACCAACCACAAAGAAAACATACAAACTAAAGGGATGCCATGTGTACCCTCTTTTCTCTCCCCCCTGAAACAAGAGGTGTTTTAAAACTTAGTTCCCCCTTGACTTCAGGCACCCAGTTATCAGTCCATGGCAAGTTTACTGCTGTGCATAGACCACCTAACAACCATAAACAAAATAAGATTTTTAGTTATATTTATTTGTTGTAAATATTGTGTGTGAATACGGCATGTTAGAAATGTGTCAAGCTATATTTTCCATCTCTGTTTACAGGCAAGTGCCATCTGAGGCTTCACTGAGCAACGACATATCCACTCGACATGTTGTCTATGACTCCACGTGCCCAAAGACAGGTGAATACGCCCACACGTCTGTGTTGAACATCTAAATGTTTGGGAGTTGTGATGGATCTCTTTTTAAAACCGTTTAATTTAGCACTGCACTTGTTTTGATGTACTTATTATTCTTAATTCATTGTACAAATAGTGTGAGAACAGAACTGTGGCATTTTTACTGCCATTCTTGGCAGAAAGCTCTTTGCTTCCAGAAATGTTATTGTGCAACATTTCATTAACCTCCAGTTTTTATCTTATACTTTGCCTAAAAGACATCTTTAGACTTCAAGGCCCATACCCCCTTGAGGTGCACCACCACACTAATGGTTATAGCACTGATACTGTTTCTGCTCATTCCTTCAAAGTATTTCACGTGATCTCATGGTAGCAGTTATTTCAGTCCCTGCTGCCTCAGAAAAAAACAGCATAGCACACCTGTAAACCACTCAGCTCACTGGCTAATTATCATAGAATAAGGTAAGTCCCTCAAGTTTAGGTCTCCATAAAAATGTAGTACAATAAACCGCCTGCCATACCAGAACAGAAGCGTTATGTCTGAATTATAGACCGCAGCTTGCAGAATTACAGGCAGAAACGTACTAAAAAGCTCAAACAAGAGCTTAGCGATGAGGGTAAATTTCAGCATTTATTGAGCTGAACTAGCTACTCAGAATGACATCGGTTGGATTATGATTTTTCTCTGATGTACTGTCCTTCCAACATAGCTCTGTATGAATGTGACACATTTGAGCCATTCTCAGCTGTTGGCTGTTGATCTTTTAATAGCAGTGACAGCACCATAGCAGTTACAGTGAGGCAGCATTCATAGACAAGACGTTTCACAAGAAAAATTAGAAATGTATGTTTCTATAGCTTTTATCATACAGCAGAAATGGAAAAAAGTATTCAGACGGTTGTTTTTGTTTTTTAATATACTTCCAGCAGTTTGTAAGTCCAAAAGCTTTTGTAATTGCTATGAACATTTGTGTCGTCATAAACATCATTAAAGATATACTGTAGAAGAGGGTATTCACACCTGCTAATAAAAATACAAATAATTTAAGTTCTGCTAATTCATGTTAAAAACATTCCCATGCATGAACTTGGTTTAACTATAAAGATATTATTGAATAGGAGGAGTTTTTACAACAAGTGTTGCTCATGGCACCGCTTAAGTTCTTAAACGTTATTAAATAAAACAACACAAAAGCTGTGTATTTCTGGCCAGGTGTGTAATTCTGTGTTTCAGTGATGAATCTTACAAATATTAAGAAACATAGTTTATTGCTAACTGATTTCTTTACCTCTGTTGGAAGCCATGTCTTCTGGTTTCCCAGTACCGTGTGTGTGTGTGTGTGTGTGTGTGTGTGTGTGTGTGTGTGTGTGTGTGTGTGAGCGAGCGCGCACACTCATGCGTGCTCACGCCCCTCTTTCTAGGGTTGCACAACTCTTTCCACCTTGGAGCCCGAGTGTGGGTCTGGAGGAACTGTTGATTTTATTGCAGTAACAGTGATATTAAGCAGTTTAAGCTGCTGCACATCTGTTTGTCTGATCAGGACTTTCCCCAAACGCCTTCTATACTGTGTGTCTACATGTATTCCACAATTTATCATGGAACACACACACACACACGCGCGCGCACAAACACTCTGTTTTTCAGGATTTGGAAAAAACTAATAGAAAATCACAGCCGTTTTGCACAGACTAAAAAAATTTGCAACGTGCAGTCACTTATTTCTTTCGTTACATTTTTTATTATTTTTTTTTCTCTTTCCCCTCTTCCTCAAGGAATGCACTTTGGCATGGTTCAACAGACGTCTTATAAACTCATCAATAACTGCAACTTGATCTGCAGGGAGCTGCTTCTGAATTTCATGAATGCATTTTTCCATTGTATGGGGGAAAGGCGTTTGGGAGGTGCTTGGCACCTGAATAATAAAAGGAGCAGCCCGAGAGCGAGACAGAAAGAGGTAATTTGAGAGACAGCAAGACAATAAAACTGTAGAGGGAACAGCTCAAAGTAGAGCTCAGCCATGCGTTGTGTTGCTGTGTTGTTTTGAGAGTGAGAAGCGCCCTCTGTGTCTTTGAGCTGAGATAAGTGGGCTGTCCTGATTGAGTGTGACAGGGAGTTTAGGGCTGATCTATACAGGCAGCATTCTTTGTGATCAGCCGTCAGTGTGCATCCATCAGCCTCTCTCTATCGCCGTGACTATCCTGCTCTTTACCTCTGCCTCGTTCCCACCTCCTCTTGTTTATTGCTCTGTTGCACTCTCGTCTCATTAAGCTGGCTATTAGCAGTGGCCTTTCATATTTTTCTTTTTTTTTTTTTTTCCAGCTTTCATTCTGGTTTCATTGCAGATGCCCAGCGTGCTCTGCTCTGCTGAAGCACTCGCCCTGAAATATTCTGGCAATTTATAACAGCCATGACAGTGATGGGTAACACTCTTGCTCTCCTCAAAACTAACGTGCCGTAAAATGAATCTAGTCTTGCTGGAAATAGGATTTTGATGGAAACAAAGTTAGAAGTGGCTCAAGTTTTCTTAGGCAGTGTCTTAGCTTGTTATATTTTTGTTTAGCTGTATTGAAACGTTTGCTACTGGTGCACTGGGCACAAACCAGAAAGCACAGTTGCGTCGTTGAGTGTGGTTACTTGGGTCTCAGTGGAGCTTTTTGTGGTGGATGAAATTTTCACAAGACTACACCTACGTTTACCGGGAAGATCACAGCCCCTGCCATGAGAAAAAGAGGACATGCTGTGCCCAGACCTATAACATATGCCTGAAGGAGAGCTTTCGCCCCCAGGCCCTCAAAAAATTCTAAATCAAACAAAGAGCCGACCAATTAGACTTCTCTTTCAACTTTTTTCTCGGTTTTGGCAATGACACCATGTACAGTTCCAAACCAGAAACCACAGCAGGCCTCATTTTTCACTGCACTTTGGTATTTGATCTTTTCTCCGTTTTCTTTTGGTATTAGCTTCTTTTTGTTTGCTGTTGTCTTTTTCCTCACAGTTTACTATGAATAGAAATATTTTTACATGGGACATATTAGGAGGAATATGCGATGAAAAAAGAGAAATATTTTCCTCATTCTCATGTCTTTTTTCCACCCCTCTTCTTGCTGAGCTTGGAAAAGCTGCTTCCAGCAGTCAGGTCACTGGATTGGAAGTCGGGCCTGATGTTTTCGTTCTCCTGCGCCGTAAGGCCCCACGGTGTAAAAGAGCACCAAAATAAACAGAGTCTGTGGAGAGGGAATGAAAGAGAATACTGTTTGGGAGCACAAACACAGCAGCACTTGGAATTTCTTTTCTCCTGTAAGACTGGCTCGGGACAGCTGCAGCTTCTGCTGCTGCTCTTATCTGACATAACCCTATTCACGGATAACATGAAATTGACCAGAACCTCTCGGTGTGACCCATGTGGTAGAAGAGGTGAAGAGCATCAGCAGAGCGGCACTGTTTTCATAGAACTGTAATAAAATGACAGAATTAACAATCCTTTGAGTATGGTAATGGCTTTAAGTAACTATTGATACTATTGAGGATGTTTTTCAAAAGTTTAGTATTTGTGATCCGTTGGATTTATGTATTTACTGTTGGCTAGTTGTTTGACTCCAGGAAGTTGTTTTTTTTGTCCCATAGAAGGAAAGGGTATAAAGGTTTTTATTACTAATTAGCAATACGGTAATATGAATATTTCGAACTGTGGTTTAATGCTTGAGTCCATTTTGCTAAATGCTTCTGGTCATTTTCTTCTGCACAGATTCATTCTCATGTGTCTAAATTCTGTCCTGATGAATCTGTTGCTCCAGGACCATTTGTAGAAAACAGCTGTATATCACGATACTCTCACCTGTGTGCATCACTGTAGGTGTGATGTTTTGTAACTCCTCTTCTTGCTGTTTTCAGGTCATCTTTCAAAATATTGTGTGGTGCACCTGTCTGCACAATCCATTTCTGTTTTTTATGATATCCCCACTTGTGCATTATTAGACCAGCTGTATTGTCAGGGATGTTTTGAGGGCTTTGTTTAATAATGTTTCTGATAATGTTTTAATTAATGTTTAATAATGTTTTTTTATGTAAACTTTTTGTGTCGATTTACAATTTTAGTGTTTATTTTGATCCCAACAAATTTCATTTTAAAAACATATCATTGGTTACGTTAATGAATAAACGCTTGATGTTAATGAGTTAGAATTGTCTGAGTATGTTTCAGTGTGAAGAAGATCTGAGAGAGATTTTTTTTCTTCCATACCTTTTACACCTCCTCTTGTCTTTCCCTAGGTCACACTGTGTATAGCAAATTATTCCAGACTCATGGATCCAATAATAGATGACTGAGCGAAGACTGCTCCGGTGACTACCTGCAGGTGTAGGATCTTCTCACTCGTCCAGATGGTTGATGTGATGAGGATGAACTCTGGTGCATCATTGTTTCACCTGATGAAATTTTCTCAAGCATTCAACTGTGCAGTTATAGTATATCAAAAGCATTTGTATTTTGTGTGGGTCCTAACCTACTCCCCCCCCATGTGCTGTCCCCAACTTTAGACAAGATTCATATCTTCCCTTTTAGTATTTTCAGTCCAGGAACAGCTGACAAATGCTATTACCCCTGAGACAGTGTCTGACATCAAACCCGCCTTATTTATTTTCTTGGAGAGCTTGGGGGTGTGCAACAGGATAGCCTGCAGTGTAAGAAATCCCTGGCTTTGACGTGAGCGGGGATCTGTTCCATGGCCCAAGACTTTCCGGTGGCCTTCAGTTCCTCCCTGTCCCACCACTGCAGTTGTCCAGCACCGTTCTCACATGCAACTGCTGCCATGGAAAGACTGTGTGAATGGACAGGCAGCAACAGCTGCTGCCTATACTGTACCGAGTCTGCACACTTGAAGAGAGCTGGCGAATTTAGGTGCAGACTCTTCTGCACATGCACTGACACATTCCCCTTCGGGTTTTTTGTTTTAATAAGCATCACAGTTTGAGTTTACCCTTCATTACAATTACATTACATACCAACTTAAAGAGAAAACACTGATGCATTCATGTTCAGCTAATTTAATCAAAAGCATTATATATTGTTGGCTCACATATGGGTCTGAAAAGAAACCTGTCAAGGAGACTGAATGCATCTTTACAGTTGACATAAACAAAGCATAGCTTTAAATATTTCCGGGACACTAGGATGGTAATAGACCTTAGAGGCACGCATCATAAAATTGTCACACAATGTCAGTCTAGACCATTAATGCCCTCTGTAAAAGTGCCTCATTCATGTGCCACATAGTGCGTGTATAGTGGTTACTTTGAGTATCTTGTGTGTCATGTTTTATGATGTGTGTTCGAAATGTACTGCACTCATGATAATGTAACGCCACCGTAAGATCACTGATGTGTGTACTTTATTATGAGCGCTAAAACAAGGCTCGGTTTAATTCTGTGGATAATAATTTGCAGGGAACATTTTTATGTCTCTGTTTGAGAGCATTTCTCTTCCACAGGGTTTAAAACCGTACAGCAGTTAGATAAACCCTGTCTCAGAGGAGAGATGGTATCTATGGTGATTTATTTGACAGACACGTTCACACCTCTCATGGTATGCTAATTATTAATAATGCATTAATATTAGGCTGGGCAGTTAGCATGGCACATTGTCGGATCCTGGTACTAATGGACTTTTTTTTTTTTTTTTTTTCCCGTAATTAGAATAAATGCTTTTTCCATTTTTAGGAGAAGGCCATGTGTCCTGTGTTATGTCTGTCCAACAAGGTATACTGCTGCTGTATGCAAAACCAACCCTTAAGACCTAATTTGGGGCTGTAACATTTATTTCCTCAGGGTTTGATTATTTTCAATTTTTAGTAATGTTAGTTTGGTTTTTACATTGTTTTATTTTGTGCACGTCCAGTACTTGAATTTCTATTAATCAGGAATCAAAAAATAACATGTAATTATTGATTATTATAGTGTGGAACTCAGTATTCGTTTGTGACAGAAACGTACAGGAATATTTATACCTGCCATTTTTTTTTTTGTTTGTTTTTTTTTTTTTTAATGAATAGCTATTAATATTTGATTAACTCACAACCCACTGAGACGTACTCATAAAGAGATGGTAGAAGTCTTTATTCCATGCAGTACGCAGTTTAAGTGCTTCCGGTTTTAGCGCACATTGTCACATTCCTGAAGAAACATCCTAAAAGTTTAAATCTAAAATTTCATTCGTCTGTGATATGACTACAAGAATATTACACTTCTACTTTGTTTAATGAACATTTTTGTTTCCATCTTTTTTTTTTTTTTGAGCAAATGCAAAGGATTGTGTTTGTACCATTTGTCACTGTACATATTGAAGGTTTAAAAAAGATTTTATTCTGAGTGATTATTATAATTTCTTTTGAATTTGTTTTAAATCTCACCCAAAATGTTTCTAGTTTGCAGGATCCTTCCTGCTGTTCACTGTTGCACAATAATGATCAAGCTGAGAGGCTGAAGGCCAACACATGCTGCCTCCACAATACATGTAACTCATTCACCACATCTTCACGAGCCTGCTTTGCACTTATGCATCATCATGGAGCCACGATTCAATGAACATTGACTTACGGGATGGACTCGATATAACATTTTGGTCAGTTTTTAAGTGCTGCAGAGCTTGGTTTTCTTTCTGGGGCCAAAGTAGGGTCTTTTATTTGTGTCTGATAGGCAGCATCTACATCTCTGCTCTCTTTAATACATGCTGAGCTGCTACTGGAGGAGCGGGTTGCAGTTTTAAAAGCCTTTGAGGTCTTTTGAAGAAGGTACACATCTTCGCAGGGTGATAGCTATCGTATATATTTTCTTGCAGTTACTTGCTTCTCAGTTATACACCAAAGCTTGGACAGACACCTTCCATGCTGGATAAAATGGCGTTAGTGTTGTGACGCAAATTTGTCCCATACATTTGAGCATGCGCTTCAGCAGGAGAGTGGCCGGGTCCTCTTAGTGATCATTGTAAGGAGTTGCAAAAACACCAGTTTGTCCCGTTTTCCAGACTTTCCAGAAGTATACAGTACACCACATTGTGAGAACCGCATGAGATCACCTTGCGTACTTAACTTGCAGAAAGTATCATAATTCATTGTTTTTCCATGACTATTTTTAATAAAAAAAAAGGTGTTCAGGAGTAATAGCAATTAAAAAAATGTACACTTTGTGATCTAGTTTAAAGTTCTTGTAGTGTTATACATCACTTTTACATTGAATTGTCTGCTTCATGTCGGCCTAATGAGCGAACGTCCCAAAAAAAAAATAAAAAATCAGGTTCCAACGGAGGTAAACAACCAAAACATTTGTCAGAAACATTTCTTTCCAGCATATCTGTATCATTATTAACATTATTTGTAAGATTATTGGCGTCTGTTTGCCTGTCTTGTAGACGAACAGTGTAGGATACTGTGAAGACCACAGCGCAACTTTCAGCATAGATGAATCCTGTGCGTCAAGGCTGTACATTTCAAACGAAAAGAAAAACCTGCCCATCGCCAGCTAGGCGATGCTCTTATTAACTAAGTCTTTTTTTGTTTTTTTAATACATCCAGTAGGCATCATCAGCCTTCCTTGGTGTCCTGACCACAGCTGTGGAGTCATCCTGGATCAAGCAGCTCCTGCATGTGTCACTAAGTAAGCGTCGTAATTGGACTGGTTCAGAAATGCCCAGGACAGTTGCATGGAGGCATAGACAGCTCAAATGCAGGAAAAAAAGCAACAAGGAGAAGGAAAAAAGGGGGGAAAGGGCAGTTCAGATGGTCTGAGTGGAGGTCCGAGGGTTGGAAGAGAAGAGTTTGTGGCAGATCCACCTTAAAATGAATTTTTGCCAGCGATGTAGTGCTTTGAAGCATCATGCTCCAGGGCTTCAAACTGGGTGAGAAGGATGCATAGAGGTATTTTTTTTTTTTTTTTTAGTCCAGTTCTATCCCCTCTCTCTCCCCCTCTTCTGGAAGTGTTAGGACCTCTGTGGGGTTGCCACTAATACAGACACTCTCAGCTGCACTTGCAGGATTTGACAATCATGTTGGAAAGTTGCTCCACTTTAGGTGTTCGGCCCACATAGTAGAGGATGGTCAGAGGTTCCAGGTCCTGTGGCACACAGCAGGGTGAGGCTGAAGCCTCGGGGTTCAGGGTGTTGTACAGGCTCAGCAACTATGGAT
This sequence comes from Hepsetus odoe, assembly GCA_017165825.1. Taxonomy (NCBI): domain Eukaryota; kingdom Metazoa; phylum Chordata; class Actinopteri; order Characiformes; family Hepsetidae; genus Hepsetus; species Hepsetus odoe. The sequence goes on along the minus strand of CM029374.1, from coordinate 25,413,917 downwards.
GGAGGCAAGATGTGATATTAAGCATTTTTTAAACTGCTATTCACTGGTACACTGTTTTAGACTGCTAAACGATGCTCATTTGTAATGCAGTTCCTCTCTCTCAATTAATCACAAAGGGAGGTTGCTATGGTTGTCCATCCCCATTGATGGGTAGAGTTTAAAAGTGAAACCAACCAGAATAAGTTCGACATTTTTTTGCATATAGGTAAGCGATTATTTGTTTGATATGTTGTCTTTATTGAAAAAGAATAAATTAGTGTGTGCTAATTTTCACTTTTCACAGCGATTTTAACCCTGTGGTAGCTGAGTGTAAACTGTGATTTCTGTTGTGGCTGTTGAGGCTGCAAAAGCTGTAACAGAACCATGCTCACCGTGCTGTGTGTGGTGTCAGCACTGCGCAGATATGGGCATGGTCCTGAGCAGAAGTTTGCATGGTAGCCTTTGGGCTCATGAATCCATCTCCAGCCCAGATCCTGACGGAAATCAATGTAGAGACGGCGAACACAGCAGTTCTCCTCATAATTACTGCAGCAGAAAGAAGAGAGGGAGAGAGAAAGACAGACAGACTGATCAATTGCTCCACCGCCTCTCTATTCATTACCTAGTGCGCCATATACCTCTTCATTCTCATACTTTCTTGGCACACTTGCTGCATTCATTCGAGGACATTTCCATAGCCTCGATGAAGCCAATTCTTCCTTGGTGTTTTAAGCCTTCTATTTTCATCCTGTATTGCCTTATAAACAGCTCAGGCTGTGTCTTTGGAGGCTCAGAAATTCCACTGCGAGGTGTGTCATTTTTTTCCCCTCCTGGACTGGGCCCAGGCGTCTTATGCTGTCGGTGAGGTAAAGCAAGGGATCCTCACTCTGAGGAGTGCGCCACAGATGGGCCCTCTCCGGTCTGAATACAGGGACAGATCTCAACTTGCTGATTCTTCTTCCATACTTACAGCTGTCAAATCTCAATTAAAGGTTTAGTCATACAGTTTCTTATGGGTACTGTGGTGTGCTAATAGTAATTGGAATGCGGACTAGAGAGGACTGGCAAGCTCACTCCAATGATGAAATGTTTTGTTGATGCTGTTTTTTTTTTTGGTTTTTTTTTATTGTCATTTGATTTTCCAAAGTGGAAATATGTTCCATTTCACTGAGCCTGACTCAAAACTGAGTTAAGGAACAGAATCAGTTTTCATTCATGATTTTTATAAAGAAGAAATACTCATAAATATACTACTGTTCAGACTGTTGGCATTATCTCTTAAACATAAGATTCCAAAACACTTTTGGTTTTGGTTTTTGGTTCCATAAGGAACATGTATGTATTTATATATATATATAAATATACACTTTTGTAGAATTATCAACATTTGGAGGGTGAACATGTTCTCGTTCTCGTTCTCTCTCTCTCTCTCTCTCTCTCTCTCTCTCTCTCTCTCTCTCTCTGTCTTAAGACCTCCACGAATCCTTTACCCTTCTTCATATATGCAGAACTTCAGAAAGTTGTGGCCTAAGGGTGAGAAAAGTGGTTTTCAACTAGTAGGTTACTGGTTTTGTCCCCAGGACCACCAGGAAATATGTGGGCAGTAGGGGGTGGGTCAACAATACTTTCTTTCCAACATCTTTGCCTTACGTGCCCTTGGAGAAAGCACTTTACCCCACAACTGCCACCCAGGTGCAGGTTTACAGCCCACTGCTCCTGGTTTGTATTGGTGGTGGTGGTGGTCTAGTGGTAGAGTACCTATGAATCAAGAGGTCTCAGGTTCGACACAGCCACCATTGGGTTCCTGTGCAAGATCCTTAACCCCAGGTTGGGATAAGAGTGCCTCCTAAACAAAATATATTTAAATTGAATTATCTATTATCTACCCTCATCTCCCTTCACAGTGTGATCAGAGAACATGAATATATTTATCAAACACAATTCTTTCTCTTCTGTGAAAGTTGTGGCACCCATGTTGAACTACTGTTAAGAAAAGTGTAACCCCTCACGAGAAGCAGTAGTTGGTGTCCAGTGCCCTTTTACGTCGCCTAGATGTTGGCGGGGCGTCCAGGCGATGTGGGGGCAGCATCATTAGGATGAGGTGGGGCATGAGCTGCTCCTTCTGATTCTTCAGACGGCCCAGATCCCAGCGGGACTGCTCATCGTACTCCAGATCCATACCTAGAGAAGGAACACAGCTTAGTGGGTGCTGAAAGACAAATTTAAAAAATCCCTTCACAACGACTGGTGTGTCAGTCCACTTCTGGCCATTGTTCTATAGATCATCCCTTCCAAACTGGCCCTTCCATTCTCTTCCTCAGCCTTCTGCTCATCCAATCTGTTCCTGATAGAAAAAGCAGCTCGGGTCCCAAGAGAGGCCTCGCCAGTGGACGCCCCTCTTTAAGTCAGAGCCAAGAGTCTGAGCGCCCGTGGTAGCAATGCATTCCTCGCACTGAAGACTGTTGATGGAGTAGGGAGAATTCCCAAAACCCCCAGACCCTGAGGCCCCCCAAACACTAAGTGAGATTCCACACTCAAGTGTGTTCCCATGATCAAGCCTCGCAATCTCTGTCCTTCTCTCTCAACATTATCTACTCAGAATCATGTGTGTTGGAAGGAACTTCAGGGGGTATTCATGTTATCCAGGATAATATTAGTAGAGGAAAGCGGAGGTGAGCTGACCGCGGCTTGGACGGGGAAGCCCAAAGAAAACCTGGCGCAATTTCTAATTAGCTGTTTTTTGCTGTATCATTTACCATTGATTTGTAATAATAGAATATGACAATTATCCAAGTTTTCCTAAACAATCAAGCAATATATTGAACCTCTGTTTTCTAGACCTGCTGACTTGGCTTCTGAAAAATTACAAAACAGAAACAAGCACCTGTGCCAAAAAGGCTTAAATAAATTTTGTCATACTTCAATTTAGTGCCATGAAATCAATGAATTTAATCTGTTTAAGTGAGGTAAGCTTTGCCTTGGAAATGCTTCCACATTGCCGAATGACTTAAGATTATTAGTTTTGTCGTTCCACCCAATCCATAATCAAGCCGAGGTAATAGATGGAAGCCTGCGTGCTTTTCCTGGCTCCAGTTTATCTCACCTTTGAATTTGATTTCCAGCACCTCGTTGACGTGCTCAATGATGTCACCGTTTGGGTTGAAGGTGTGACAGGGACAGTGCACGCTGATCTCCAGGCCGAGGTTAGTCTCTGCACGGCAACAAGAGAAAAGGAAAGTTGATGAAAGAGCTTTGTTGCTCTTTGCCATTCATCATTCAAACATACTGACCTTAGCCCTACAGTCAAACAGCACTAAATCACCAAAAATATAAGAGCACACTGCATGCAAGGCATGCTAGACGCTCACCAAATGGCATAAATCTTGTGTCCTGTCAAAATTGTTTTCATATTAACACAGATTTTTATTTGTTACTTCCTGAAATCATGATTTAAACATTTTCATTTTGCAGTTCATTAAGTTCCAACTATTCCTCTACAAGGCCGGCACAAACACAATTTACTATCTGACACGTTTATTTTCAGAACTGTTCACTTAAGAACAAGTTTCCAGATTCAGTTTTTTTTTCTTCACTGAAAAATGCAAACTCAACTTGGGTGGTTCATAATATCTCTTTTCAAGCTATTTGCTTTGGTTAGTCGCTTTTCATTTTCAGAAACAGCTTAAAAGCGCTTATTATGCCTTACAGATGAATCATGTGGTCTCCTTAAGCAGAGAAATTGGCAGTAATTGTGAAGGCTCCATGCTGATACTGTATTTTCTATCGGTATCTGCATGTGCATATGTCTAAGGGTGGTTTTCCACTGCAACACTTACTGGAACCTTTGGCAACAGAAAGCCAGAACTGTGCTTTATTAGACCAGTATAAAAGGTTTTAGGGATTCTGGTACATGTTTAAGACCATCTTGACCAGCATGAGACGGTTCTTCTCTGTCTTCTATAAAACTTGTAACTGAAAGACAATTCAGTGAATGCTTTACTCCTCTTCCACGGGAAGTTTTAGAATTAAAATAACTTTGGGAAGAATTTGCTAAGGTGCACTACCAAGAGAGCTAACACTATTGATTTTTAACCCTTAAAACAGCAGTCCCCAACCTTTTTTGCACCACGAACCGGTTTCATGTAAATCAGTATTTTCATGGACCGGCATAGAAACAGCCAAAAAACAAAGTGAAAAAAAATCTGTTTGTTTTTTACTCATTTTTGCGAGCTTATGGGCTTAATTTTTGGTGTACCGGATCACGTGACCGAGTTGAGTGTTTTTTCCAAATAAAAAAGTATTTTAGACTCTGTTAATAAATAAAATATTTCTTAATCAGTATTTTTGTGCAGCACGTCACCAGTGCCCGGTGGTTGGGGATCTTTTTTGCACAATTGAGTTGTTTTTAGGTCCTCTTTGGAGCCTTTAGGAATAAAGAATATGGAGGGTCTCGTGTCGTTGTCTTGTGTTTTCAGCACAGCTTTCAAATTTCATTTTAACCCATTATAAAAAACTAAGCAAAAATAAATTTAAGAACAGAAAATCTGTTTACATTTTTTATGTCACACCCACACACACTAAACCTTTAACAGCTTCAAATGCAGGTTGTTTAATAAATTATTAATTGCATTTTTTTAATTTTTGTATGATGCAATTTAAAACGTGCATACTAAATTGCATATACATGTAAACTACGTTTTAAACTCAACATTAGCATTAATTAGCATTAATAAAGACTAATTACTAGATCACTGATCACTCATTTTTAAATAGACTGACGTCTGTGAACAGCTTAACATACCCTAAACCCATAACGAGCATTTAATTCTAATTTACTTTTAACTTACCTCTGTACATGAGCCATTCTCGCACTGTCTCTGTGACGTCAAATGAGACCCACTCTGGTGTTCCCTTGGTGAGGACGTTCTTGCCTCCAATGTACCTCTGCTTTGCAATGTGCTCGTCAGGCTGAAGTATCTGACAAAACAGCAGACAGCAGCATCTTGAGCACAGTGGACAGTCAGCAAAGTGAAAGATTCGGTATGAAGGTCTAAAGTTAGTTTAATTGTTCTGCACATCATGTTTTACCAGCTAAATATAAAAAGTAATTAAGTGAAAGTGGTAATTATACAGAGCTGTGAAGTGTGGTGTTTGGTGCCTTTGCTTTTGAATGTAACTCTATAGGGGCAGAGATGGTGATTAGGAACACAAGATTGTGGGTTTGTGCCTTGGACCAGTAGGATACCCTGAGATATTCTTGAGCACTGGCCCCAGCAGTGCTCTCCAGTGGTGGTTGCATGGCTGCTACATTATGTGTGAAGGAAGCATTTCAATGTGTTTAATTGGGCAGCGGTGGCCTAGAGGTTAGGGGTCGCAGGATTGGAAGGTTGTGGATTCAAATCCCAGACCCGTAGGTTGCCCTGAGGTACCCTTGAGCAAGGTACCGTCCCCATTACTGCTCCCTGGGATTCTTTAAATAGCTGCCCCCTGCTGCATGGTGTGCGTGGGTGAAAAGCAGAGGTTGAATTTTGTTTGATGTGTGGTGTGTTGTGTTGTGCTTCACGATGGCTGTCACTTTCACTTTCTTTAATTAACTCAAATCAATTAACTCGCACAATTCAGGAGTGAGTCATCCCATTAACAGTGAGTCTTTAAAGTAAATTTCGAATGGAAATCACAAAGCAGTACTGCATAGAACTAAGCAAACCTCCACGAATGAGCACATTTCCAGGATTATTGATGACCTCAGTAATAAATGTCTGTCCAGACTTTACCAAATTTCACTAGTTTTTATCACCTTATTTTTATAAACTATTTTCATTAGAGCTAGATTGACAGGTATGTTGTTAGTATGTGTGGTCATGTCATATGGTAACACATACTGACGCACAAACACATATCCATACATGCTCCAGACATTGGCCCTGACAATGCTGTCTGAGCCAGACACTCAGTGATGCCCAAGGCCAAAGCATTTTCTCCCCTCATGGAAAATGTGACTCCCAGTGTGTGAGATATCCCCATATTGCATGTTAATGCCTGCTTGTAGCTCCTTTTACTGGTATAAACGGCTTCTCCAGCATTCTCCAAGATTTACACAGCACTGGTTTACACTTAAACTTATTTGGGTAAATGAAGTAATAAAGCAGACTTCTAAATATTATTCCAAACCTGAAAAAATGACCAGACCAGTCGACTCAGAAGGCCCTGGAGCTGATGTGAGTTCCACAGTCTATTTTATAATGTCAAATGCTTCAGTTTGCTCGACAACATCACTATACTCCCCCATTAGGGCATTAGGAGATTTCAGGGCTATTAAAAGGAAGTAGCTTTCTGAGCAGAGTTTGGATCTAAGGTCCTGCATGACTTAAGCTGAAGATGGGGGTCTTGCAAGACCACTTAGGCAGCCCAGAATAAAGCTAGAGTTACTAAAACTTCTGGCAATCAGCTTCAGGCAAATGTGTGGGGGTGAGAGTCCTGCTTTGCACTCCCTTCCAGTGGCTGACCCAGGCTCTATCTCCTGCAGGGCTCCTGGAAACCATCTGTGGGCCTGTCAGGCCGGGCCTCACCATAGCCAGAGCCTGGTGGAGAGGAGAAGTGGTATGCAGGGCTGGAGTCTCACTGGCAGGAAATGCTGGAACCCGATCAGGGCTCCCAGCCTCTCTTGGGAGATTAATGAGGAAACCGAACCAAAAATCCCCCCTCACCTCATTTATACACTGTATAATGTGTTTGTGTGTGTGTGTGTGTGTGTGCTAGTGTGAGCGCTTATTTATTATATATATATATATATATATATATATATATATATAAATAAAATAATATAATGACTTGATGCACAATATATCTCCTACAACTCAGCCCTGCTAAATGTATTACGTTACCAAGCTCTGGCTATGACACTTGCAGAAAAGCATGCTTTCTCAGAATACTTCTTTTGTTCAGCTAAATTGTGCAAAAGCACTTCTGTACAATCCATTCTGCGGTGCCTGGAATAAAGATCAGTGCTTTGAAAAACTGAAGAAGCAATAGTTAGGGGACGTGATATAAATTCAGTATTCAGTGTCCTTTCTGGTCCCATGTTCAGATCCATGATGATATATAATAATGTCTGGTGTTAAGAAACTGGCGTCTTGGGACTAACTGCGTGAATTCCAAATAAGTCTAAGGATTCCTTTAACTGCTTCTACCCTGAAGAGCTAAATGTGGGCCACATTTCCATTCCATATTTTCATAATAATATAACTTCTGTTATTTATATAGTAGATCATGAACTATTCTTGTCCATTGACTAAATAATTACTATTAATTATTGGATAATTAATAATATAGAGATGAATAATAATAGGCCAAATAGGAACATTTTGCTTTTCTTAGAAGAGGTGCTTTTTGCCCTTCATTAATGATAATCTATTGGGATATATATAGGGATTAAACCCCAGGATTGGTAGGCGGTGGGTTTGAATCCCAGACCAGTAGGTTGCCCTGAGGTTACCTTGAGCAAGGTACTGTACCCATCACTGCTCCCTGGTTACTTTAAATAGCTGCCCCCTGCTGCACGGTGTGTGTGGGTGAAAAGCAGTGGTTGAATTTGTTCGCTGTGTGTTGTGCTGTGTTTCACAAGGACAAAAACTTTCACTTTCACTTGTGGGTCAACAGCACAGAGAGAAATGAGATTTGTAATTGTACTCTGAAGGCATGTGATACCAAGCAGCTTAAAACGGGTACAAATAAAGTAGGAAAATGAGTTTTTAAAAGATATTTCTTTTGGCTGTTTCCATTTAGGGGTCGCCACAGCGGATCACCTGTTTCCATTTCTTCCTGTCCTCTGAATCTTCCTCCTTCAAACTTGACCACCTGCATGTCCTCTCTCACCACGTCCATAAACCTCCTCTGTGGACTTCCTCTTTTCCAGCAGCTCAATCACTTTTTCACAATTCGAATGATCTATTAGTGAAAACTGCTCTTTTTCTTCTTAAGCAATCATAAGTTCTTCACAAATAAGTATTAATTACTTAACGGGTAAAATGTGTTTTTGGATGTGCTACTGCCACTGTATTGTCTTTTCATTTTAATGTACACAATTACTGCCATTATACTATCCTTCATCATCAGTTAACTAAAAACACAGCGTTCTTTCGCTTTTACGAGGCTCAGTTTCTGTTTTTGTCATGAAAAGCACTTACAGTAATGAGTAATACGCCTACCTGATAGAGCTCAATGCGCTGCTCATTCCTCTTGGCGCTGGAGTTAGGCACGCGCAGGGCGCGGAATTCTGCTCGGAACAGGTTGGTGGAATTCTTCTCCATGGATGAGACGTTGAAGCGAAACACTTTAGATGTAATTCCTTTGGGACAGTAGGGCAGGTCATCTGTAAGGCAAGAGGGCAAAAACTCTGAGTCTGTTTTTATGGAGCATCGCTGGCTAAATTCAATTCTGAGTCTCAGATCTCAATCTCTCTCTGAAGTGAATGAAAGCGATTACTCGCTTGAGGAGAGTGTGGAGGGAAAGCCACGTCCCATCTGTTTGTGCTTTACGGAGGGAAAGTTAGCAACAAGTTGAAGTCATGAAATGAAAACCAAATGTCCAAAGAAAGGTTGGTGAACTAGGATGAACGGACCTGGGATACCACTGCGGTTCCTCCCGTTCCCTTCCCTACAGAACAGGTGCTTCGGAGCTGTGAAGTCCCAAAAGCTGGGTGTTTCAGGAGGAGGAACATTTCTAATACTAGACCTTCCCATATAGGCAGGCAAGCCTTTAACTGACATGCAAACAAAGTTCAGGGTCCTCTCACATCAGTGTTCAACTGTTTCAAGTAAAATTACTTGGACTTCAGAGGGTTGAGCACGTTGATGACAGACCACAGTCCACTAGCAATCCCTGAAATCCCTCACTGGTTGGATGGCATGAGAAATGTGGTAGGCTATATTTATGTAATAAACAGGTTATGCCAATTGGCCTGCTGTGCTATGCATAAACTCTAGCTTACACCTTTCTCTAAAGTGCTTGCTTGCTTTTTTTTTTTTTCCTAGACAGTTTTGTGAAATACAGTGTATAAACCTAATGGAGTTACCCATTTACAGCCACGTCACCTGCTATTCAGGTGCTCTTGTGATTATCTGGGACACTGTTTTTGAAGAACTGTATGTCAGTAAGCGAGGTCTGGAATCCCACTTTTCCTAAAGCCTTAACTTCATTTGATCTATAATCAGGCAGCGGTGGTCTAGCGGTTAGGGAGTTGAGCAAGGCACCGTCCCTATCACTGCTCCCCAGGCGCTTTCAACAGCTGCCTCCTGCTGCACATGTGTGCATGTGTGAAATGCAGAGGATTGAATTGAATTGATTAATTTCGTTGTGGCTCACTGTGTGCAGTGCTGTGTTTCACAATAGTCACTTTCACTTTTTCACTAATGCCTGTTTATAGATTTGGCAGTTTGACTGAAGCTCCTTTTTCCATTTCGTTATCCTTTCAAAAGTCAGTCGAATATCAAATTAGCTTTCCACGAGGCCCAAGAAGGTGCACCAGACCTGTTCTGTACTGACCATCACACTCTTTCCATACTTTCCTCACTGTATTCCTCATGCTGAAGGTGGAAAGCCCCACTCTGAGTGAAGATTTGAAATTCTAATCAAGTCTTTGGTTTCCTTTTGGATGACCTCATTTTCCCCACTGCAATGGTTTAAGGTGGATTTCATATTATGGGCTATTTTTGCCAAGGCTTTAGCCTGTGGGTCATTTTTTCCATGACTGAGAGTACGGGGGGGATTGTTGGCATAATTGAATGAAATACAAAAATTGACAACCACCTTTATTTGAATGGAAGGCCAGCAGTACAATGAGTCTGACCTCCACATTTGTCAGGATGAGTATAAGTAAATAACATAAGAGAAGGTCCTATGTCAGCAATATTGATTGGCCTACTACCAATGATTCTAGGCAGTAGTGACCATGATCCCTTGCAGGGGATGCAAAGTGAGCTGAGCAAAACAGGATCTCTACTCCCTGATCGGAAGATTGTGGGTTCCATCCCCTTACCACTAAGTTGCCCTGAGGTACCCTTGAGCAAGGCACCGTCCCCGTCACTGCTCCCCAGGCACTTTCATAGCTGCCCCTACTGCGCGGTGTGTTTGTGTGCATGGGTTAAATGCAGAAGTCCAATTTTGTTGTGGTTCACTGTGTGCTGTGCTGTGTTCTCACAATGACGAGAATAGTCACTTTCACTTTCCCCACTTTCACTTAGTGGCTTACAGGATCGCGGAGCAAAACAGACAAGCTTCTTGTGGGTAGATGTGTGGGACAGCATGGGTGCATTGTCACTTATTCACAAAGAGAGCCTTAGAATAAAAATTACATATGTGTGTCCTTCATAGACAACCCTCTTTGCAAGAGGGCAGTGGGTTAATTGTTTACACGTTTGTATTCTCTAGGTTTTTGGCTGAAGATAAATCATAGTCTTAGGGTGTTGGCAGTTCAGAAAACAGGAGGAGTGGGTCTTATGGACAAATTATAAAAGAGATCGTCCTCAAAAAATGTAAGCTCCAGCGAAAAAGACAGTGGTTACTCTAATCCTCGATCATTGTCTAAGCATCCTATAAAGGCCCTGTCCCAGACAGCCCAGCAAACTCCCCCAGCCCCCCACCCCGTCCTCTCTTCCTGTGTCTGGGATCTACCTCCATCCTTCGACAGGTGACATCACACAGAGACTTCTGAAAAAGCAATCTCTGCAGTCGGCGCAGTCACAGTGCCCAGAGGGCTGCTGGAGATGTCAGAGAGTGGAGGTAAACACAGGAAATGGAACAGAGGAGCAAAGAGGGTCACGTGCCGGCCAGCTGCTGAGGAAGAATTTGGGCCACATTTAATAAGAAACAACACTCAGAGAGTGAGAAAGATGTAGACCTGGGCCTATTTCATTTCATGTCCATAATATTTCTTTGTTCATTTTGTCTCTCACCACAAAGCAGACCGCAAAATGAATTTCTCTCAGGAGAAAACACTGCTTCAGTTGTCTTTTGTGTACAAATGATTCCACTTGGTCTGAAACTGGGTCACCGAGGAGATATATCAAAGGCATTTTCTTTTGGATTCTCTTGACCCATGTTAAGTGACCATTTGACTGAATGACTCCTCGGGCTATTTAAAGTCTTAGAGTAAGCAGCCCCACTACAACACAGTGTTCTTGTGTGTCTCTGCACTCTGAATGAGGCGCCGCTTGAATAAATCATGACACACACACACACACACCGACGTCGACACACACACAGGCTTGTAGGCTGACTATGCTTAGATGAGATAATGCAATAAGGCTTGCTGCAGAAGTAAGACTTTTTTCCACTTGATCAGGGATAAAGAGGGGGAAAAAAATCTGTGTGTGTGTGTGGAGTTAGGGGGAGGACTCTGGCCCTCTAGTATTGGCTAGAAAATTTGGTCTCTGTTTTGCTTGGAAATTACATCACCTTCTTACTATTCCATATATCAGAAGCAGTGCTGTCTGCTGCTCTAGTCCACATCCTCCCCTCCCTGCCTAACGCCACATACTATTAACCATCCTCGTCATCTTCGTTTGACCATCTCAATTAACATTATCCGATGTTGACCTCGCTCTCATGAACTGAGTTTTAGGAACGCCTCTACTTCTGGTACACTTTATATTTTCTACTAGTGGGTTGCCACATTTTGGTAAACAAAACACAGAAGTCAAAGATTGGCTTGCTAGAGCATGACTAACAACAGCAGAGAGGATGGAATGCAGGTGTGGGACAGAGAAAGTTCCAACGGTCCATATTTCCCACCAAAATTCAGCCTGCTCAATGGCAAACAAACTTGGTATTTCAGAAATGCTTTGAAGTGATATTGCTCTGGGTGGCTATTTTTTAGAGACAAACAGAGCAATCACTAGAAATTCATTTGATCTGCTGAAGTCTCTAAAGCCTCTGAAAGGAGAATATGTGTAGACAATCCATGTGTGGACTATGAATGAATATACAGTACGTTTATGCTTCTCCATGGTGACCATTCCCTGGCAAAACCGGCCTCATTTAGTGGTAAGAATTACAATGGAAATTAGAATAAACCTAATGAAATCTGGAACCATTAGCCACGATAGTACGAGTGGGTTCCTCCCCTGGTGCTGATGTCTTGTGCGTCCGCACCTTCTGTTGGAAAGGAGGGATGAAAGGATGGTCTCTTGACAACCAGTGGTCTTCTCAAAATGGCAAGGCAACCATAAACCATATATTTGGTGTGGCAGCTAAAGTAGCTGAGGGAGTGTATATTTTGAGTGTCAGAAGCACTTTCGTTGACCTGAAATCCACATTTGGCAAGGGGGCTTGTTTGGGAGCCAGAGGACGGTCTGTTCAGTGTCTCTCTAGCATAAAACACCTGTTGATTTGAAAAAACACTTACATGATGCAATGACCTGCTTCCATCACTGCACAGGCCCAGTTCCAGCTCTTTCACTCTCCAAAAAGTTCCCTTGCTTTCTCTGGAGACCTCACTGCGATGGAGAATGCAGTGTGCATTATTAATCAAGATGGGCTGCAGTTGACAAGAGAGAGCATGGGATCTTCTCTAAAGCATCCCTTTCCAGCCCTGTGTTTCACTTAAAAAGGCTCTGAAAAAGGCGATATTAACACATGCTTCCAGACAGAAAAAAGACATTTATGTGCATGAACTGCAGTCACGGCGTCTGACAGTGGGGGGAAAAACTTTGACGACTTGTTCCGTGGACAGTATAAGCAAGGCTCGTTAAAATGGTTCCAGTGGAAATGCTGCCTGAGACAGTCTGGTCGTTAGCTCAGTGGGAAAAGCCTGGCGAGCGCCCACACTTCTCCAGTCACAGCTGAGGAGAGTGCAGACCTCAGTATTCTTCTGAACAGGCGGTGGAGCGATGGAGAAGGCTCTCGGCACGCCACTATCAGCCCAACTCATCTGTATGTTTGACCCCTAAAATATGAGGTCTGTGTGAACCTGGATGGGACCACAAGTCCTGCTGAGGACTCATGGAAAAATCCACAGAGATATTTTCCACTTCAGGTGAACACGCTACAATGGAGTGTAACAACTGGTCTGATAAAGGTATGTCCTGTGTTTACCAGTTTGGCTCTCCTATTGAACTTTTGTGCACTGCAGTTAATAGGCAGAAAGGAAAACCCATACTGTTTTAAGTAGGAACACAGGCAACAAACACCTCCCCTAGTGAAGATGTTCCAATTGCTTTTTTCCAATTGCAGCATGCCAGACCTATTTAAAGGCCATTCTCATACAGTACATCACTTTCCGTAGTGAAACACCACCAACTAAGTGACTTTATAGCTGGCTCTCCAGCTGTGGTGATTAAATGACAAAAATGAAGCTCCACTTTTGTTGAACAGGACACCAAAACAACATTCCTCATTCCCAGGCTGTCAAAGTCCCAAACTGAACGTATTTCAATCAAACAGGGTAATAAAATCTCTCACATGAGTGGAGAATAAAACAAACAGCTGTTTGGGGTTACTCACTGTTTTCAGGAGGTCCTTGAATCATGTTGAACTTGTGGATTTCTTTGGCGTAGTACTCAGTCTCAGTGTTATCCTGACCACAGCTCTGATGCCGTTCCCGGCCCAATTCCTCTATCAGCTCCTTGGTGCTGTTATAGAGTGCAAGCACCTGGTAAGGGACCTGATTGGGGCCCAGGGCTTGCGGTGGACTCGTCAGTCTCAGTTTGCTCAGGATCTGTCCCCGAATGGCCTCCACTCGCTTCTTCTTGATATGGTCAATGTCCACAGTGGTGCAAGTAGACAATGTGAAAATCATGGTCATACTGTTCAAGAGGAGGAGGAGAAACAAAAGTGCTCTGCCTAGATGCATGGTGGCAATGTGTGTGTGTGTGTGTGTGTGTGTGTGTGTGTGTGTGTGTGTGTATCCTCACTTGTCCAGATACCAAAGAGAGTTCCAGTTCACTTAAGGTGAGCTGTAGTTGATGCAAAAAAAAAAAAAAAAAAATTAATAATGATAATAAAAAAAAAACACAAAATAAATATTTTTTAAAAATCTAGAAAAAATGAATAATGTTAAGAATAATATTAATAATGACTATGAAAGTAAATTCCAGATTATCCTCTCAGTTTGTTGGGGTTCAAGTTGTGAGGGGTTTTTCTCCATCCTGTAAACTTAAGCAGCCATGCATTGCACTCCAAAAACGCATCCCAACAGAGTTCCACAGCACAGCTAAATCATGGACATGTGCTGCGCTAAAGAGCTTCTTCTGAGAAAGCCTCCTTGTCCCATCAGCATAATTCCCTTGAAAGCAGCAGCTGCTGTGCGCACAACGGCCCTCGCGCCCCGCTCTCCTCGCGGCAGACGGTCTTCGGGGCGCGCGCACCGCTTTATCGGGCCGGGGGCTTGTGACGCAACAGAGGGAGGGCGTGGCAAGCGAGAGGCAGCTTCTCACCCGCGGCCGCAGCAGCAGTCTTATTATTTGATCAGTAAATTTATTCCCTGTTAAAAGAAAAACAGGAATCCGAGTTATATCGACACGATATCCTCCTCACTTGTAGGAGAGGAATGTTTCTCACCTCATCTTTACACTTTTCCCTTCTCGCGCTCAGAAAACAGCTTTAAGTATTTCCGGCGCGCCCTCTAGTGGACGCTTAAGCGAAATCACAAACGTTCAGATGGGAAAGAAGTTGACTCCGGATTTTTGTCATGACAACGAACAATGAAATTCATACCTCAGTGCCTGTTCACAGACTGCATCATTTAATAGACACTCCACATACAGCTCAAGAGGGCAAACAAACAAACAAACAAGAAAATCACTAAATAGTGCAGCAGTCTATAATAATAATACAATCAAAATATAGAGCAATGGTGCAAAAAATGATAAAGAACATGTAGTTAAACAGTGTAATAAAAAAAAAAAACCTTCAATGTACAAAAGTCCAAAAAAGAGAGACACATACACACACTATAATGTATATATAATATAATGGTGCAGTGGTGGCCTAGTAGTTGGGGCCCAAGGATCAGAAGGTTGTAAGGTCGAATCCCAGATGAGTAGGTTGTCCTGAGGTACCCTTGAGCAAGGTACCATCCCCATCACTGCTCCCCAGGTGCTGGATATAGCTGCCCCTGCTGAACGGTGTGTACGGGTCAAAATCAGAGGGTGCATTTCATTGTGGTTCACTGTGTGCTGTGCTGTGGATCACTTTCAATCACTTTCAATCAAGCAACAAATTCTGATAAATACAAGCTGTACAACATATTAAAACTAGAAAAATACAATAAGATAGAAAAACTGAATACGAGGTATAGTGTTTTCATGCCAATGAAACAAATATTTGTCACAAAAATATAATTCATTGTTTAACTATCTTTACAGTTTATATCTTCAAGTGTTTGTTTATTAATCGACTGATTCATTTATTCACTTGCTGTAGGCTGCCACAAAGTGGAAACTGTCCTTTCCCAAGCTGAATGCCTTCTTTTGGCTCTCTGTACTTGCACTGCTAAACACACCCATTCATTCACTTCTTCACCCATATCTCCTAATGCTAATGAAACAGCATTCATATGCATTACAAGCTCTATCTGGCATGTGGTTGGCTAACAACTTGTGGTGTCGACTTACATTTGGAGGCTGCATATCAAAATTTCTATATATGGTGAGGTCCGAGTCCCCTAAATCAACATCCACTGGCAATATTCTTCTAAACAATAAAAAGACCCCAGATGGCTGGCACTCAACCAACTATCCATCGACTAACAAAAATAAACTCCGCACTTCCATCGGATGCCTTGAACTTAAATTAGTTCTCATTGAATAGTTCTACCACAAGGACATGGCCCCCAGGGGCATGAAATGCCTTTTCATGTGTGGCAGATGTCTAACACACTTTTCTGGATACATTCTTCAAGGCTGGCATCACAGATGTCAAGTTGATCTTTCCCTTTGAAAGCCATCCATATACAGATTATCCTTTCCACGAGGCTAACTGTATTTGTGACTATATGGAGGCTTGACATGACATGCACAAGAACTCTTATCTGCAATTGTAAGGAAAAAAATTAAGCCCAGCAGTTACATGTATTAAAGTCCATACAAATGACAACTTATCTTTAATGCTATTTTTTAATTGTCTTTCATTGTCACGTAATGGCATTGGTGGACTGTAGGATACACTTACCGTAATCAACACAGGTGGGAGATGGTGGGAGCAGCCTACAAATGATGTTCATCATCTGTTAAACATCATTGGTTTTGGATATTTTGATTCAATTATACGGGTGATTAATGATTAAAGGGTGGCGGTGGTCTAGTGGTAGGGTACTTGCCTACGGACCTCTGGATCACGAGGTCCCGGTTCAAATCCCACCTCTAGCACTACCACCACTGGGTCCCTGAGCAAGACCCTTAACCCTGAGTGTCTCCAGGGGGACTGTCCCTGTAATTAGGCCCTGTAAGTCACTCTGGATAAGAGCTAAATGCCGTAAATGTAAATGTAATGTTTGCAGACGTTTGCATTTACTTAATTTATTTCCAATATTATTAGAAAATGGAATACTTTAGATGTTCTAACATTGCTAGGAGAACGGAAATGCATTCAAACTTTACACTGACGTTGAATAATTGGGGCTGGACCACAAATCACCCAAAATAGAGAACCCAGGTCTGCTCCGCAGCACGATGCTTTTTTGGCATTGAGCATGGTGACCTTGGGCTTTTGTGCAGCTGCACCTCTTTTCTATGGAGATTATAAAAAGCTGTTTGCTTTTGTGGCAGCAATCAGGGCACATTAAATAGACTTTCATCATGAACACAACATCAACACAGCCCAGCATTCATACTTCCTCTGTATTTGACCCAGATGCAGTGCAGCGGCCACACATTCAGCGGCAGTGGAGCAGTGTTGGTGATTGGACCTTGCTCGAGAGTAGCCTACTGGTTTGGGACACGGACCCACAACCTTCTGGTCATGGGGTCTCGCCCCAAACCACTTGGCCACTCACTGCCCCAATGCGAAATCCTTAGTGAGGAGGGTTATCTGGATACACAGCAAATACTGAAATTAAAAATATATCTGCCAGTTTTAGTACATTGGTTTATGAATGTATACAAACAAAACACAAATAAATAAGCGCGAAATAAGAACAGCTGAAAAGAATGACATTTCAATAAAATGATTAGCTGCATCCCAAAATCACAGCACTTCACATACATCACTGTGGTGTTGTGCAGTTTGGGGCATCTCGTTGGATCCCCATCCACCCAGGCGCGCCGTTTCTCCATCACCTAGGCGACGGTTGCCGTGTGACGCTTGCCCGTTGCCAGGAAGTAAGGAGCGCGGATTAACGGGAAGCGTCCAAGGAGTTGTTATCGTGTAAAAACAGAAAACAAACACACATGGACGAATCTCTACAGCTGGGGTTTGAAAACGGATTCGCGAAGAACGTGAGTTGTGTGCAGTGTGAACGACGTGGAGCGACTGGACGAGCGTTAAAACGAGGTTTTTCTACACGTTTAGAGCTGCAGGCGCTCGGTTAGCTGGTGGCTAGGCTCCCAGGCTGTGAATATTTCACATTCTGGAGTTAAATATGAACAAACCTCATCCACTTTCAGCATAACGGATGTATAATCTCATTTGCTGGAGTTATTTCTGGTTAAAGTTATAGTCTTAGCGTCTGAGGATAGCATTAGCTGCTTTAGCCCGTTAGCCTCCTTCCCCTGCTAGCCGAGCTACTGACATGGAGTGAGGGGAAACTCACCGGCTCTTGGCTGGTTTGTTAACACGAGCTAATTCGTAAAGCTACATTTGCTTAAACGATCCAGATATTTGTTTACGTGTCGCCCCTTTTGAGCTGAAGCGTCGGTTTCCATGGTTACGGCCGTCGGTTGCCATAGCAACAGCAAACAAATAATTTTTTTGTTTCTCTTCTCTCTTTTCTAACGCGGAGACATCCTTGTCTAATCCATGAACCGTAAATGAATGCAGTGATAAAATGCCACAGCACTTACTGGTCTGAATGACACGAGTGATGAATAAATCAGGAGCTGAGTCTGGTATTTCTAGAATACTTATAACTGGGCTGAGCACTTGGTTCTCAGGAGCAGGGTAAAGAAAAGTGATCTTCTTCTTTCGACTGTTCCCGTTTGGGGGGGTCGCCACAGCAGGTCATCTGTTTCCATTTAGGGTAAAGAAAGCGATCAAAAAAACTATACTTTTTCTCCCTGAACTTGGATTTTTTAAAATTGTTTTGTTGGAAATTTGAAATCCCATGGTACCAAAACCTGCTTTATAACATGTTTTATGTCAGTGGAATAGTTAGGATTCAGGATGTCGAGGGGAGGGGAAGGAGTGTAAATACTTTCATTCAACTGTTCAAAGTAAATGGGAGTGTGGAAAAGAGGTGAAGAAGGTGGCAGGAGAGAGCGATGGATATCAGCAAGAGTTAAGAGAAGGTTTACAGGTTATTAGTGAGACCAGCTATGATATATGGGTTGGTGATGATGGCATTGATGAAAAGACAGGAGGCGGAGGAGGAGATAAAAATGCTGAGAATTTCATAAGAAGTGAAGAGGATGGACAGGTTAAGAAATAAATGCATTAGGGGACAGCTCAGGTTGGATAATTAGGAATAGGTTGCTTGTTCATCTACTCAAAAAACTCAATGACAGATTGAATTAGGTGTGTTTGAATGGTCACTAAACTGTGCTGGACACTGGCAGAAGAAGGGTAGAAGGTGACCAGTAAAGTGCTTCTAATAAAGTGAAAGGCGGACTTTATCAAGAGAGCATATTTACTTTTTTGGTTTTATAGTGTTGCTCAAGGTTTGTGTGCGAAGTGTTAAGTAAAGGCCAACTCTAATTAGCTTTAGCGAAGTCCGGAGAGACGAGGAGTATATTGACAGAAAGATGTGGAGGATGGAGCTGCCAGGCCAGCTGGTTTTGGTGAGATAGGACATGCAGGCGGTTGGTGTGAAATAGGAAGGTGCAGAGGTCAGGTTGAAATGGAGACAAATGTGGTGACTCCTAACCAGAGCAGCTAATGGAAGAAGAAGAAGATTTGTATTTATTCAGGCGATCTTTGAAAACATATAGATAACATAAAATAAAACTTTCAGTAAGGACTTTTGTTTTAATCTGGTTCATATACCAACCTTCTTTACCACCAGGCGGCTAAATCCGGCAGGAGAGCTCGGCAAGCGGCCGACACGATGGGCACAGAAGAGCAGCGGCCAAACCGCAAGGCTTCCTCCTCTGGGAATTCTGGCACCGGAGAGGTAACTTCAGTCTTCGCTCTTAAACCGAATGAAATCTCCACTCTGACTCTCTGCCATTGCAAATTCAGCTTCATTCATAACAATAAATACTGAAATGCCTAATCATGCTGGTGTGTTTGACTGAATTCCTGTGCTTAAACCAAAGGAGGAGGAGGAGGATGATACGGTACAGTAATAAAATGCATGGCTTTGTTTGCTTTTTATTTTGCTTAGTAATTTTATACCTTGTATTAATGAGAAAATTAGACTGCAGCTTTCAGTTCGTTTAAATAGAAGCCTCACTGGCAAAAACAATGGCTCTTAAATGTCACTTGGTATAAAATTACTTTGTGCTTTGGGCTAAATCATTTTAGGGTTCTAGATTTACGGCTGTAAATGTCTCAATGTGGCTGCATACTTCAAAAGAGCAATTATACCTTGTGAATCCTGAAACAAGGATAATTATTGAACTCTATCACTGTTATAGTTTTAATATAATGTAAGTATTAATACAAATGTTAATCATCTAGTAATTATTTCAAATGTAAGCCTGTTGTCAGTTTGCCTACATTGACCATTACACCTCCTAAGTGCTTCAAACAGCATGAAGTTCATTATGGCAAGTTTTTTTTTTTCCAGCAGTCTTACAACAGCGCATTGGCATCTTCAGTATGGAGGGTTTGTCCCCGGGACGGGTGAGAGCTGTACATGGGTCAGTTTTTCTCCACTAGGAATTTTAGCAATGTTTTTTGAATAGTTCCTAATTTAGCACAACTTTACTGAAAAAAAAAAAAACAGGATTCTCGTGCCCTCTGCAACCTCCCAGCTGAATTATATACATATTTTAAAAGTTGCAGTCATGTGACTGGACCAGTTCTAAAGTGTTTTCTTTCCTAAAAATATATTCATCATCACATAGGTCATATTTATGAGTCAAGATTCAATCTTGTCTTGATTTGGTGGGTCAGACAGAGGTGGGTTCATGTCTAAGAATATGACCAATACATTTAAGGGTAGCTGTAATGTGTGTGTAAATAGTTATTTTTTCCTTGGGAATTTGAACTACCCTGTCTTTTAAGCTGCTAACATGTCTCATATCACAAAAGTATATGTGAAATGGGACCCTGGTGTGCTTTATTTAAAGCAAGGTGCAAAACTAGGGAGTACTAAGGAAGTGTTAAGACAGCAGAAGCTTTAAAGGAAAAGTTCGGTAAGGTTTGGTTCAGTTCATAAATTAAATGCACAAATTCCTTGCCTGTGAGTGGCTAAACTGTGGGAATCTCTAGGATCGGTAGTTAACTGGAAATTAACGGGTGTTTTCAGTCTGTCGTTGAGGTGTGATCAGAATAACGGATACCAAAGACTCATATTCAGTGTGTCATGGCACCAACAAACAGACTTTGGGTATAAGAAAGGGTATACAACCATCTCAAACAGATTACGTACAAACAGAGGAAATTAGTTGTCCAGGAGTGTTCAACTAATAAAGATCAGTCCAAGACGTGTAATAGTCCACAAGATCACAGAGGAACCCAGGTTAAGCAACTAAATGCCTTTAAGGCTCCTCACATTGGCTAATGTTCATTTCATATGTCCACCATAAGGACAACACTGAACAACAGTCATGTGCATGGTGGTGGTTTAGTAGTACCCTTCATGACAGGATGAGAAAGATATTTGAAAAAATAAAATGTTTGCTCTGTCTAATTAAGCCAGCTATTTGAAGGCCAAGCGTGTGGATGAGCAGACTCTCATTAATTCATTGTATCTTATTCTTTCCCCGTTCTCTCGTTTTAGCAGCACAACCCAAATGCCTTTTTGTACTCTGTTCCCCTTTTTTGTCTGGACTTGGTCATCCAGCTTCACAAATAGCTCTGCTGAATGACCTCAGTAATGGGAAATTATTTGTTCTTTCATGTTTCAAAGTAAAGAAATTCCTCCAGGGCTCTGTGTCATTTACAGACCCAATTTGGTAATGAGAAATGCTGGGTATTTTTCAGACCAGTTTGTTTCCTGCATGCCTTTCTCTCCTCTGTGCACCATTCCGTCATTCAGATGTTGGTCCTCTATTTTTCTTCTGTTTGACATATTTAATTTTAGCCCGATTGACTACTTTCAGGGCTATTTTCAGGATCTAAGAATGAGAACGAGAAGGGAAGTCGTTTTTTTTTTTTTTGTACCCTGCAGCTATTTTGGGGTCATGCATAGGGAGCCCTCTAGGCCTCGTTCAGTTCCCACACTCTGCTGTTTCTTTATGCTGCTCCAGCTCCTGCACCCTCCGAACTGTCAGAAAGCAATGAGTCTGCTGTCGTTGAAACCTACCAGACATGTGCAAAGTTGCTAATTACATCAGGGAGTATGAGTCATGCAGCGCTAATGCTAATTAGGTGCTTATTCGAAAGTCAATTA
The DNA here is from genome assembly GCA_017165825.1 of Hepsetus odoe. NCBI lineage: Eukaryota > Metazoa > Chordata > Actinopteri > Characiformes > Hepsetidae > Hepsetus > Hepsetus odoe. Next base: position 25,392,289 of record CM029374.1, on the reverse strand, counting down.
TACAGCACTTTTAGATCACTGTGCTGGGATTAAAGACACAACTGTAGCAAAAATGAAGTCATAATCTTCATGGTGTTTTATTATTTAGTGTAGTCTAGCACTCATAATGCTGCATGACCCCTCATCCGGTCACCAAAACTATGGGAACAGCAATGCAGATTCAGTCGTTTTTGCTAACATGTCTGGGGTTGAGATTGAAAGATGAAAACGAGAGAGAATGAGCAAAGATTTTTTTTCAGCTTTTATTTTTAGATCTAGATATGTTAAATTTCAAAGAACAAAGCATATTTTGTATTTGAACACTCAGTTTTTCAAATGAGCAAAAGCGTTTGATCAAAGTATTTTTTTGTTTTTGTGTATCATCAGTATAAGAACCACAGAACCATGGAACTGTAGATCCATTTTAATAACCAGTTTAAAGATTAGCTATTCTGATGGAATCTTAAGTAGGAATGTCAAGATAACTTGATTGAAATCAAGTGAAAGTGACTATGTGTCATCGTGAAACACAGCACAGCCCACAGAGAACCACAACGAAATGCAGCCTCTGCATTAAATCCACACACACACACACACACACACACACACACACACACACACACACACCGTGCAGCAGGGGCCAGCTTTTGTAAGATCCCAGGGAGCAGTGATACCCTTGAGTACCTTGCTCAAGGCTACCTCAGGGCCACCTACTGGTCGGGGATTCAAACCCACAACCGTCCAATCCTGGGGCCAACTCCCAACCCACTAGGCCACAGCTGCCCCAACCGCTGCTTTCCATCCATACACACCGTGCAGCAGGGGGCATTGAAGGTACCCGGGGAGCATCGAAGGGGACAGAAACTTGCTTAAGTGTACCTCAGGGCAACCTACTGGTCTGGGATTCAAACCCACAACCTTCCAATCCTGGGGCCAACTCCATAACCACTAGGCCACTGCTATTTCTTAGCAGTTGGACAGAATAATCAGAGTATCTTTATTTCTAGCTGTGGGAGTGTCTTGTTAGAGAATGACAGCCTACTATTAGATAATCATCTAACGTGAAGTGCTTCAATTAACAACAGTTTGTTTTTAAAGTAACAGATTTTAAAAGAACTAATATCAGGTCAGTTTTGGCCCACACTCAGTGTTTCAGCCTCAATATTGTAAAAGGAAAATGATATTATCTCACCTCTAGTAATTTGGTAGATTTGATCTGTATAGATTCTGAAAGATTTCCTCAGTCTCGCTGATGTGACATGAGGGCTGATTTCTTATTTGTCAAGTTCTTTCAGCAGTTTTGGCTTCTTTCCAGACCTCTCACCATGCTGCAATTCATATGATAAATGGGAGCTTTGAAAAGAGTCACATATTATGTGATCATTTTCTAGAGCATCCCACAATTCATTAATGGTATCTGGAATTTATTTACAAAGATATATAAATCAGAACCTGGTAAGTTTAGTTTTGTTTACTGTATAAATCTAAATTTAAAGAATACTAATAAAGACGAACACTTTCCATGTTTGCAACGTTTGATTCTGTGATTGAATTTGTTTGAGTATGAGAGTCCTTGATCACTGTGTGTGAAATGATATATAAGTGCTTTAAAGACTCACTTAGTGAAAGAAAATGGCTTGATCTAAATTGTTCCCAGTGTAAGACAGAAAAAAGTCAGCATGTTCAGACTTCCACCAGCAAAGAACTTGTTTGATGGTACATTTTTCAGGAACTCACAAACTGACATAGACCAAGAAGGTTCATCTTCTGTTCTTACATGAGACAGAAATCTTCTACATTATGAGTTCTGAAGGCGGTTGGCTAAACATGAAAGAATGGTTTCCGAATACAGACAGCAGACAGTTCACTGCTCATTTCAGCAACTGTTCCTCTTGTTAGATATTGCTCAATGTCTGTAGGCCTGGTTTGGCCTTTAAGACCAATTTTAGATGAACAAAGCAGAAGCCCAAGCACAGTCACTGTGCATTTACTATAATTTCAAAGGAAGCACGGTATTGCCCTCTACTGGTTATATGCTGCTACAAACACAACATTTAGTTTCCATCCAGAACACCTTGCACAGAAAGTAAAGGTCTTCATTTGTTTTGTTTTCTTTTGTGAGTAAGCACAGCATAACACAGATCATCCGGGGATTTTCATATTCCACACTTTGAGCAGAGCAGGTGCCCTTTATTCTTTGTGCACAGTTTAACATATAAACAAATAAAGATGCTCCAAAATGTCTGAATGGACAGTGAAACTAAAGAATGTTTATGTCCTCTCCTTAAAACTTACCGTTCTGAGGATTATTTTTCTTTTGACGGTGAAGATAAGCTATCATGTTCAGTTATTATAAAGTACGGATCATGACTTGATTATCTGGCATTCAAACTGAATAGAGTAGGTGTAAATGCTTTTCAGAAAATAAGACTTTTAAGAGATAAAGAAAGCTGCAGTATGATCCAGTTCACTGAAAAGGGTCTGTTGCCAAACTGTTGTTTGTCTTTTTTTTAGGGACCTCCACCGAAGCCACCTCGCCGACAAGGAGGCTGGGCTGAGGAGACCACAGGGACAGGCTCTGCCAAGTGAGTTTGTTCAAATCGTCCTATCTTTCTGCATGAATGTGTGAAAAACACACTACTCTCATTGAATCAGTGTTTACCCCTAAAAGGCTGACAGTTCCTGTTTAATTTTATAAGGCCCGTACGTTTAATACATCACAAAAGACGACCTGTTGTCATCTAGTCATGCCACCTGACCCCTTTACATGCTTTTTTCAGTGGTGCGTTCTTCTGGGACTAGACTACCTTCTGAATATGCGAGTAGAGATTTAAACGTAGCCGTTATGTACATGAATAAAATACTACATTTCCTACCTCCAAATTCAAAACACTGACAATATGCTGCATTTCTGGTTTTTGAAATAAAAGATGTTGGTATAAAAAATATTCTTACAGTTTCCGAAGAGATTACTTCCCAGTTGCTTCCCACACAGTGAGACACAACGAAATGCTACCTCTACATTTCACCCACACACACATGGGGACGGTACTTTGCTCAAGGGTACCTCAGGGCAACCTACTGGTGAGGGAATCAAACCCACAACCTTCTGATCCGGGGGCCTAGTCATATATATTTACATATATATGCCTTACAACGTGTATTTCAGCCTGCAAGCAGTGGATGTACACTCACGATCTATTTGGGAATATTTGGGGTTTTTGTTTTCCAGGTAAAGAATGACTGACTTCCCTGCACTTAAAAGCCAGTTGACAACAGTGACTCTAAAACTATCTAAAATGTATTGCAGTCTTGAAAGGGAATACAACATCTACTACAGACTAGTGGAATTTTGAACAAGAGACCTGGTCAGTAAACCATGCAGTAAGCCATATCAGCCATAGGAGGGCACTCCTTTCTTTGAAAAGTAAGCAACCGCAAATGTATTTAATCCATGACATTACATTAGTATCGTTTCTCATATTAATAAATATAACACGACATTTGGCTTCAATGCTGTAGATAAAAGGGTCACAGACGCCCTGGTGTCAGTCCCACATATGAGTGCACATGACAGTATCAGTGTGAACAAGTCTTTTATTGCAGTCGATTCTGTGCTCTGCCGCTTCACTAGTTCTCTCCTTCAGAGCTGGTGGTGCATATACTGGCACACTGAAGTGAACAAGCCGAGGAGATTGGATTCATTTGCATGGTTTTCTGAGTCACTGGTTCATATAGTAGAGAGAAGCTTTGTACATCTGTCTCAAGAAAGGTCAGAGTGTTGGTTCTGTGTGTATCGTGATGTGCTCTGTTTGGGGAGAGAGAGCGGAGAGGGAGATGAGTGGAGGGACTGCAATATAAGGTGTTAAAGGGGTTCGCAATGCATTGATCCTCCTCTCGGAAACAAAGTAACTAATGGTCCCCGCCAGAGCAGGCAAGGACTTTTTTTTTTTTTGCTCAATGTCACCCCTTGTGCTCAATCACCGCAGCCCTGCTCACACTAATCCCACAGCAGAAATCCCAGGATTTGCCGATCTGTCACTCCTAATTGACACTAACTGATCTGTCAGTTTATTGATGAACCTTTGAAGCCAGGTTGTCACAATATATTTTATCCCTAACAACTTTTTCCAGACAGTTTTACCATGTCTATTGCTTTACCTTACATGAGTCTTAATCAAAGGGCCCATAATGTGTCTTAAATGTGGCTTTGGCAGGACAGGACACACAGGAAGGGCAGCAAGGTGAGCTGCTCCCACCTTACCTTCCAGTATGGCACAAAACTACACAGGCAGGCTGTGGATACTGTAACACTACAACTTTTCATAAGAAAATAAGGAATAGGGTTCAGATAAATCGAAATTTTTCAGGGATTTTTTTTTTTTTTTACATTTTTATTCCATGCTTTTTATGAGCTTAATTCCTTTCTAAAACAAGCAGCATAGAAACAGTTTAAAACTAAAAACGCTATTGATTTTAAAACTGGGTACAATATTAATGGAACAGGTTTCAAAAGTCACTTACCCCTGATGCAGTCGACCTAACATGGCCAAATTTCCAGACTTCATTTGCACCACTGGAGCTAGTTAAGACTAACATTATTTATAACAACGTGCAGCACGGGGCAGCTATTTTCAGTGCCTGGGGCACAGTGATGGGTACTTTATGGCAGCCTACTGATCTGGGATTCGAACCCACAACAACCAACCTCCATGATCAGCCTACCGATTTTGGATACAGTATGACTATGAAAGTGAACAAAATGTCACACTTTAGCCAAGTGTTGCAGGGAAGCTTTATAGACAAAAAACATGCCTTGTTTTTGGTAACTGTCATAAAAACAAATCCATCCAAGTTTAAACTTCTGTTTGACAGTTTTATGAATATCATTCATAAAACATCTTTGTATAACAGTTTTGTTTGCTTTAGAATAGACGGACAGTGATTCTTAGCTGACTGACAACATTAAGGATACTGTTATGTTTATGTTCACACACACACACACACACACACTTTTTTATAGTGAAAATTACCACTATACAGGGTTTTTCTCTTTCTTTCTTTCCTTTTTATTTCCGGTGTCGACCAAAGGAGGATCCTTGGGTCTTGGTTTCCCCCAAGGTTTCTTCCTCATGTTTGTTTCCTCGCCTCTGTCGTCCTCGGTTTACCCAACTGGGGCTCGGACCCGGATTCTGTAAAGCTGCTTTGTGACAAGAACAGCTGTAAAAAGTGCTATATAAATAAAGTTGATTTAACTTGACTTGACACACATTATATAATCTATATATATTAGAATACAAATCATGGTGTTTGCATTTTCACATTACATTTAAACTCATTAACTATGGCAAAAATTTCTCTGAGAATGGATTTATCACTAATTATTCACAAAAACAAACTAATATTGCCAACCAGTAGAGTGCATCTAAGCTTGAAAATTTTACGGAACTATAAATGGACAAATAGTAAGGATTTTCTAGGCAAAACAGTAAATTTGGGTAAAACTAACGTCAGAGTGAAAGTCTCCAGTAGGGGGCACTAAACACATAGAGAAACCTTTGAAATTTATATTGTACATGATTAATAAGAGCAACACTGATTTGTTTTATCTGCTTAATCAACAAGTGCTGCCCTGACCGTAACAGTATTACTGTGGTCACTGGCATGCCGTGTAAAGGACGAACTCAAGTGTGGCTGCGTCGCTTCTTTTTATCCTCCTACACATCTGTACTGTAGTGATTCTTCTCTATGTATTATCAGTTTATTACGATAAAGTTGCAATAAAGAACGATAATCAATGAAGCTGGTATGTTAAGGTAACAATAAAATTGTGCTGTTAATTCAAACGCACATTGTTCTCCTTGTTAGAGCCGCTGATTTTAGACCAAACGACGTCAAATGACATTTATTTTCATTGCATTTAAAATTATACTTGATTATTTAACCCATTTTTCCATTTTGCCCTCCAAAGATCTGGAAGAAGGCAAGGTGCTGAAGAGGCTGAAGAGTAAGTTCCATTCCTTTGCCTTTACTTTCCTTCTTTTTTATTGTTGTCATTATTATTCCATGTTGCTGATTAAATCAAATAAGTTTTTAATAAAAATGGGAACAGAAGTGTTTGTTTATGCTTGTTGCTAAAAGGAAGAAATAACCATTGGCTGGAAATTGTCCTTGGTTGCAACTAATCCTGGCGTTCCAAGAACAATCACTTTGCTTGATTAAAAGACATCATGGTGGAGTTCTCATCACTTTACTTGAGGTTGGGGGCCAAGATGGCTGGCTTTTTGCTTTCCTCCACCTCTTTACTTCCTCCTGTTGACCACGCAGGGCATTTTCACAGCAGGAGAAACCAGTATAGGCCTATTTTACTACGGAACAGCAGTACTATTCCTACACTTGTTTGGGTGTTGTTTTAAGAAACAATTGGCTTTAATAACAGACATCTCTCCTCTTATTTGTGTGTAGCCGGCGGCTGAGACCACAGACCCCTGAGGGCTCTGATGATGAGAGCGGTGAGTACCCCCTGTGGTCCTGCTAGTGAGGCTGCTCAGCTTGTCTCATTGGAGACAGATTTGAAGAAGTCTCCACGTGACATTCTCTTTCTTCTTGGGCATGATACTCAATTATTGAAAACTAGGCACAGTATGAAGTAGCCAAATTGATTGCAGGTGCAGAAATGTGCAGGAGGCCAAGATTAAACTGGATTGTTAACTAGCTATAATTGACCTATAAATTAAATTTATGTTCACCAGCTATTTGAGATCAGCATGACAGCTCCAAGTGGTTAATTGCTAGAATCTGATATTAAGCAACACATATACCTTATTTGAAACAAACATGATACTTTAGATGTCTGGCAGAACCTTGCTAAACTTGGTGCTTGTTATTTTGGCCTGTTATTTATTACTTTAATAGTCCTATCCACGTTCTCCAACCCTTATAGGTTGTAGATTTTGAGTGGCAGCGGTCCTGTATTTGTTGGGCCACTCTATTCCCTGCCTGGAGTGCTTCTCCAATGGGAACATTTCCCACACACCCTGAAGCCTTGAGCTTTGCCACACAGATTTGTCAGGACTTTCAGTAAAGCACAGCCTGGAATAATTGTTCCATTTTTCTACCAAGCAGCAGGGGAAATAAGGGCTGAAACTGCGAAAGAAAAAAAAAAAAAAATAGAGATGAGGAGCAAAGCCATTGGTTGCACATTTTGTGAAGGCAATGTCAGAAAAGTGTGCAAATGTTACATACAGATTACAATGAGGCGACTCTACTTTTGACTGAATTATTGTTATTTCATATTTGCTCTGCAAGAACAGGAATGCTTTGCTTAAATCATGTGGCAGCGGTGGCCTAGCTTTCAATAGTGCCCGGGGAACAGTGACAGGGACGGTACCTTGCTCAGGGATACCTTAGGGCAACCTACTGGTGAGGGTATCGCAATCTTCAGATCCAGGGCCAACTGCCTAACCACTAGGCCACCGCTGCCACATGATTTAAGCAAAGCTTTCAATAGTGCCCGGGGAACAGGACGGTACCTTGCTCAATAGTTCCCCTGCTGCACATGTGTGTATGGGTGAAATGTTGTGTTGTACTTGTCTATGGACCTATGGCTCAAGAGGTCCCAGGTTCGAATCCCACCTCTGGCACTACCACCACTGGGTCCCTGAGCAAGACCCTTAACCCTGAGTGTCTCCAGGGGGACTGTCCCTGTAATCAGGACATGGAAGTCGCTCTGGATAAGAGCGTCTGCTAAATGCTGCAAATGTAAATGTAAATGTTACATGTATAAAACAAATTTATGTGATGACAATTGTTGATGGTAACCTAGCGTTTAGGGAGTTGGATCTGATCGGAAGATTGTGGGTTCGATTCCCTCACCAGTAGGTTGCCCTGAGGTACCCTTGAGCAAGGTACCGTCCTTGTCACTGCTCCCTGGGCACTTTCAATAGCTGCCTCCTGCTACACGTGTGTGTGGGTGAAACGCAGAGGTTGAATTTTGTTGTGTTGTGCTGTGCTGCGTTTCACAATGACAAGGGTAGTCACTTTCACTTTTTTCCACTTTATTTATTTACCAAAAAATTGATTAAATATCCCTTTACTCCATTCGCATCAATCAGCCAAGAAGTGTTTGGTGTCCAGATATTTAGAACTGCTGCTGAGAGATTATCGTTGCTATCAAGCACTGGAACTTAGTAGTCACTCAAAAAGCCAAGCTCAATTTGGTAAGCATACATCAGGCTGGGGTTTACAAAGCAGACGAGGAGTCCTAAATCACATTGGCAAGTCATAATCTGTGTGGAGTTTGAGTGGCTCGAGCAAGGTTTTGGTGATGTATTTGTTTGGAAACTATTTGAAGTATTTGGGTGACATTTGAGTTCTTGTGCTTGTTATCCTTGCAGAAGCAGTGCTGAAGTAAAGAAATACCATTTGTACACCTGACATATTTAAGGGGAAAGTGGTGTGAGTTCGATTTGCACCTGAATTACTTTAATAACAAATGCTATTAAAGTATAGTGGACTTTTTTGCAATGTGCTGATTTGCATATGGCTCCCTCCACGTCCAACTGAATGAGTACAAATACTGGAGAAACAAGCAAGTACAAACCATATGAAGCATAGTGCTGTGCAAAGATCTTGGGCCACCCCTCACTTCTGTATAGTTTGTAGGAAAAGGACCTATAAATGCAGCCTGTAACACAAAGAGTGTTTGTATAACTCATCAGTATAAAGTCAATATTTGGTAAAACCACCGTTATTGTTCAGCACAGCCTGAACTCTCTTTGGTGAGCTTTCTTCTCACGTCTTAAAGTCGTCTTCAGGAATAGTTCTCCAGGCTTCTTGAAGGACATTCCAGAGCTCTAATTTGGCCCTTTTGTGGAGACGAGACAACACTGCTTCTGCTGCTGATACTCCTCAGTTACAGAGACTGGACTAAAAACTTTGAGTCCTTTGGGAAGTCTGGAGAACTACAGTACTGTGCAAAAGTTTTAGGCAGATGTGAATAAATGCTGAAAACAAAGAACGCTTTCAGAAATGGAAGTGTTCATCATTTATTTTCATCAATCAACAAAATGCAGTGAATGAACAAAAGAGAATCTAAATCAAATCAATATTTGCTGTGACCACCCTTTGCCTTCAAAACAGCATCAGTTCTTCTAGGTACACTCGCACACAGTTTTTGAAGGAACTCGGCTGGTAGGTCGTTCCAAACATCTTGGAGAACTGACCACAGATCTTCTGTGGATGTAGCTTCCTCACATCCTTCTGTCTCTTCATGTAATCCAGACACACTGGATGATGTTGAGATCAGGGCTCTGTGGGGCCAGAAGAACTGATGCTGGTTTGAAGGCAAAAGGTAGTAACATCAAATATTGATCTGATTTAGATTTTTCTTTTGTTCGCTCACTTTGCATTTTGTAAATTGATCAAAAATAAACAATCATTATTTACATTTCTGAAAGCATTCTTTCTTCACAGCATTTTTTTCACACCGGCCTAAAACTTTTGCACAGCACTGTTTTCCAAAACATAACATTAAAAATACAATAAAGCCTGACTCTCTTTGGAGGCAAAATATGAAGAAATGAGGGCTGGGTTTGCACAGTATTGTATATCTAGCATTTCCAACAGATCGTCTATGTTCTGATGAACTGTACCCATTATCTTCATTTCTAATTTAAAGTGATTCAATCAAATCTCTATGCTAATTTTGACTTCTGGTCATTGTTTTGCACTGGGTTTTAAAACAGTCCATTTAACAAGCCAATCCAACACAGCCTTCAAGTACCACTCTAGTGCCCACACACTATGAAATGGTCAGATACCCCGGAGGGTTTGGGTGTGAGCCAGTAAATAAACTCAGACGATGATTACTTTGTAGAAGCCGAGTGCCACGGGCTAGCTTTTGGGTAATGGCAGCTACTGAGCTTTGAGAAGTCACACGCTGCATACTCCATTTGAGCAGGTAAGTTAGGTGAGCATTTCGGACCAGACATTAGCAGACAGCCGCACAGCTGAAGTGAAGTGCTTTTCGTTGCAGTTGATTTGCTTGTGTTGTGACCTTTCTTCTCCCATTTGACCTCTCATAATAGGCTGCATTGAAACTTCCTTTTCAGACGTGCTTTCGCTTTTTCCACTTAACCATGACGTTTGCATACACAAAGCCTAGCCCTCACTGTTTCACATTGAACTCTCGTAGAATTGTGTTGATAGTGCATTATTTTCTGAGACGAGGGGAGGGTTGGGGGGAAAAAAAACAAGCCTGGAATCTATTTGCGAAGAGCTGGACGTAGAGGCTTTTTGATGTCATTGCGCTAAGACCATTAAATTTGATTGGGGGTCCGGGGGGGATGGATTCTGCTGAACGCACTGCTTTGGAAATGAGAGGACAAAGTGTCACCCAGGACCTCATGAATATGAAGCAGCGCTAGGCGCGCGCCCGCATTTATTTGGATATCAGAAACGCAGATGAATCTTGTCAGTGACTAAACGAGGCTGGCATTTTTAATTAGATTTAATTAAAAATAAGAGAAAAGCAAGAACTTATCAATGGAGGGATAAGAGGGCTTGTTATCAGTGTCAGGGTGATGGAATTTTACATGAGTTGTGTGGCATGTTGCCGTGACCTGAGGCTTACAGTGGAAAAAAAAAACTCCCAGAGGGTTTCCTGGCTGCTTGAAGTTGTTCGAAAATTCCTGTTTAGCTGATTACACTCATGTTGATTACAGTGATCAAACTGATTACTGATTTTTGTCTTTGATGCATGTCATAAAGGTGAATTTAAAAAGTTTTTGCTAACTGTTTTTCATTATTGTGAGCTGAGACTAGAATATTTATAGACATTATTTTTAAGACCACTAGTGTATCACTTCTCTTCCATTGATTAAGTGATCTGGTTCAATGATAAGAACCTCTTAGAAACCACAAAATAATGAATAGCAGTTGCTCAAAATGTCTAGTTCATTTTTGTATGTTTTTCCATAGAACATATTTTGCTGCATATTTTGAATTTTACACTCATCAGCCAAGAAATATAGTGTAAAGCTAAAGCTTCAGCAGTTTAGAACTGAAATTGATTAAAAGATTATCGCAGCTAACATTAAGTCACTTGGCACCCTGATTCTTCCCATAATGCAGCCCATGAGTTACTGTAAGTCATACTACCAGTCTGCACCTAAGCTACAAGTCTGCACCATCTTATTGACGAGAAAGTTGCAGTTTAAGTGGTTTCAGAGACATTTAAAAAAATTTTTTTTTTTTAACCACAGGTCTACTGACAACTTGCGAAACATCATCTTCATAACACCAGTGCTAAAGTAAAAAAACGAGGACTCTAAACATGTCTCATCTGATCAATGACCTTTAGGAAAAGTAGAAAATTATGTAAATTACTTTTTTTTGCCAAATTATTTCTTTAAGAACCAGTTTCCTGGGAGAGAGGTTAAGGCTAAACCTAGACTAAAAAAAGAATTTCCAATGACTCCTGTTGTTTATATGAAATCCATCCACCAAAAACCCACTGAACACACCCTCACACTTGCTCACTCCAACAAAAGTCCATCCAAAAAAAAGAGGTGTGTGTGGGGGGGGCTGCCTGTGAAAGTTCGCCCCGTCCTTCTTTGGGAGTGACGCCATGCTCTGTCCTGTTGAGTTTTGCCAATTAAAGTGGGTTCCCACTGTTTTGAGCGGCGGGCAGGCAGCTCCTGGCACCGTGGCTCCTGCCAGGGCGCGCCGTGACTTCCGACCCCACACAGATGGGCCCGCACGCCTGGAGCCTGGCCCAGCCCGAACGGACATGGAGGTCGCCTTTCCAGCCCGAAGGGTCCTTAGGGTAGCCACTGCTGACAAGGCCCAAATGCTTGGGTAGTGGGGGGTAAGGTGGGGTGCGTGGGTGGTGGCGGCTTTGCAGGGGTTGGGTAGGTTTGGACTGGAGGACTGGGGGGGTTGGTGAACGCTTTCCGGGGAGCCCCTGGCCAGAGCCCTGCCTCGCAGCAGGAAGAGATGCCGCCTTGCTTACTGAATATTCATGGCCGCCTGGTCACAGTGACAGGGGGCAGCACGGAAGAGGATAGCAGGGAGAGAGACAGAGAGATGATGAGTCGGAGCAAGAGAAAGAGCAGGAAAGGGAGGGTGGGAATCAAGCACGAATTCACACACAACATAAACAAAAACGAACAGAGGAGACAGACGGCATCTGTGAAGCCTTCTGATTCAAGGGATGTGAGATATTTTGCAGCTTTCAGTAACACCCAGCAGTAGCAAGCAGCATATGGACTTGAGTGCTGCTTCGGCTTCAGCATACGTTTTTTTAAAGTTTAGAATGTTTTTAAGATGTGTTTAATTCTTCAGCCCTCCTTTTTCTTCCTCTCAATCTCATTTAGCACCTCTCAATCTGTTTATTGATATTCTTCCACCAACAGAAGCAGTTTGAGTACGATACTGTCTCTGTGTTGTTTTAGACATCCCTGTGATCCCTGATCTGGATGAGGTACAGGAAGAGGACCTCACCATGCAAGTGGCTGCACCTCCAAGGTATCCCACACCTTTGATTACCAGTCAGTTATAACACAGAAGAAATATTGTTGAAAGAGGCGACCATTTTCAGTTATCTACAGCACTATGCAAAAGTTTTAGGCAGGTGTGAAAAAATGCTGTAAACAAAGAACGCTTTCAGAAACGGAAGTGTTCATCATTTATTTTCATCAATCAACAAAATGCAGTGAATGAACAAAAGAGAATCTAAATCAAATCAATATTTGGTGTGACCACCTTTTGCCTTCAAAACAGCATCAGTTCTTCTAGGTACACTTGCACACAGTGTTTGAAGGAACTCGGCTGGTCGGTCGTTCCAAACGTGACTGTGTTTCAGCCTCCGTGTGACATTGATGATCATCAGTACCTGTTTGGTAAAACTGGTTGATCAGACACCGACTATAATCCTACAGAATCCCTGACTTTGCTCAAGTGTACCTAGAAGAACTGATGCTGCTTTGAAGGCAAAAGGTAGTAACGCCAAATATTGATTTGATTTAGATTTTTCTTTTGTTCACTCACTTTGCATTTTGTAAATTGATCAAAATAAACAATCATTATTTATATTTCTGAAAGCATTCTTTGTTTACAGCACTTTTTCACGCCTGCCTAAAACATTTGCACAGTGCTGTACATCTCTACATATTTTTATTAGCTTCTGAATCGGGACTTAATTTTCAAAATGTCTTAGAGTTTCTTTTAGTTAACAATTTAGCATAATAATTTAGTTATGTGTACCCTGAACCGGGCTGTGTAAAGTAAGTCATTACAGTGATGTTAAAATTTTTCTAATTGTAGTAGTGTTAATGTAAGAATTTAGTTCAAAAAAGAAATTCTTTGTCAGTATTTTTATGTCGCTGTGTAAAGTCGCATTCAAACGTTTGGACACTCCTTTTCAAATCTCATGTTTTTTTGTTGATATCCTGCGCGAAAATACATCCACATCATCCGCAGAGACAAATTTAAACTAAAATTTAACGGCTTAGTTTTTCACCAAATAGAAAACATAAGCTACAATGGAAGAGAAATGTCTTATTTAAGTTTTTAAGGACATTTAGAAAAAGAACAAAAGTTAAAGTGTTAAAACATTCGTGCAAGGCTTTATACTTTATGTGTGCTCAGCTGATTGCGCAACTTCATTTATGAGCATGAGCACAGAGACAGAAACTTTCCACCACCTTACACTCAGCTAGCTCTCTGTCACATCAGTCCAGCTAGTATAAAACTGATGAATAATGATGTGCTGACATGGAGAGAGTCCCAGACTCAACAGGCTAAACAGGGCATTATCAATCTTTATTCGGGAGCAGCTCTTTAAGTTTTATGCTGCACTCGTAAAGATGATGCAGCTGTTTTTGAAATTGTTTCTACTGTTAATTTGTGTGTAGAATATTAAATAGCATTAGTCCTTCAGTATTTTGCTTAAATGTAACTGGTAGTATATTCAGACTAAAAGCAGGATAGTGAATCCTCATAAAAGATGTTGCCATAATTTCTAAAAAGGCTCGTTGGGGTTTCATGTGTTCTTTCCACTTGCTACAGATGTGTATGGCTTGAGCATAAAACACATATAAATTAATGCGAAGTAAGATTGTATAATTGGGTAACTACCCAAAAACAGATGACTGAATATGTCAAGTTTGGGAAGCTTATTAAATTGGTTCTATTTTTTTAATGTGTTTTTTTTATCATAATATCTGTGTAATGACACAAACAATGCATGTTATTGTGGGGGATCAATATATTTTCATGAGTGATATTTAATCTATCTCTTACTTGTAAGTCATTTTGAATAAAAGTCTGTTAAATGAGAATATGTACATTTTATATTTACTTTAAAGTGGAGTATTAACAATTTCAGTTGGATCTGTATGACATGCGCATATTAACAAAGAGATTTCTTCTAAAGAAGCCGAAAGAAAAGTGAGCGCTCGACATTCTTGACAGAGAGAGAAATTGTTTGTGCTGCAATTTGAGCAACAGCACATTTACATTTACGGCATTTAGCAGACGCTCTTATCCAGAGCGACTTCCATGTCCTAATTACAGGGACAGCCCCCCTGGAGAGACCCAGTGGTGGTAGTGCCAGAGGTGGGATTCGAACCTGAGACCTCTTGAGCCATAGGTCCATAGGCAAGCACCCTACCACTGGACCACCGCCACCCTCAAGCACCAATGAATAGAGACCTCAGAACGTAAGGACGAGCTAAAATCCATTGCTCATGAGCTTCTTGTCCAAAATAGATGTTTAAATAGATAAAACACAAGATGATCCCTTTGGTTAGCCTGCTGCTAATGTTAACAAGGCCTGTGATGATGAACTAAAGCAGTTAGGGCTCCATGGGATGTGGGTTGGGGGTCTGTCCCAGTGTCCCAGGTTGTTAATGTGGGTGCCGTGTTCCCTCTGGCTTCCTGTTTGTGCCGTGTGGGAGGTAATATACACGCTGAACTCATCGCAGGGGCAATGTAGCGTGTAATGTGGCTTAAGCAGAACTGGCATGCGCTGCTAGGCCCTGGCCACTTTTGCAGACCCCCCCCCCCTCATTTTAATTCGCAAATTACAGATTTGCAGCTGGCTTTCAATTTAGAGACTGACTTCTACTTGTCATTTGTTGGCAGGTGTATCAGCACTTCAAAAACAAGTCATTGTTTATGGTGTATTTGTTTTTTTGGGAACACTTTTCAGCCTGTTCATCAATATACTATTTGGCTTTCAGTTTTGGGTGGTGGTGGTCTAGTGGTAGGGTACTTTCACTTGCCTTTGGATCCAGAGGTCCCCGGTTCGAATCCCACCTCTAGCACTCTAGAAATGTCCAGGCCTTTTATCAGTCAGTGTCAGCATTTTGGTTTCTTGTTTTGGTGGAAGTACGAGGGTGGCTAAAGTAGAAATGATTTTGGTTGATAATTTGAGCATCTCTTCCAGTATCCAGGTGAACAGAGTGATGACCTACAGGGACCTGGATAATGATCTCATGAAGTACTCTGCTTTTCAGACTCTGGTGAGACAGTATTTTTTTTTAATTATTCCATTTAATGTGGAGCCCTAAAGACTGCATTCAACACTGCCACAAGTAGATTTCAATAAATGGAGTTGGTTACTGTATGTAATCAGACATCCCTTCCCAAATCTCCATTTCTCTGTATTTTGTTGCAGTCCTTCCTCAAATGGATGTGCATTAGGACGAAGTTTTGAACTTTTCCTGCACATAGTTCCATACATAATGCAGCTGTTGAATTTTCAATTTATGCAAAGGACATGTTTAGGTTTTCACATTTTGTGAGCAAACTAGTAGCAACAGTAAATTAGCCAAAATTCTTTCTTTAAGTGTATTTTCTACAGAGGATGTGTACATATTTTAGCTAAAAATAATTGAATTGTGTCATTTGACCAGAAGTTTTCAAACTTTCTAGCCCTAATTATAAATTTTTTTACAATTTTGGCCACGTTTTAGTTTGAAAGGCACTGTAAATTATCAACAGATGTGTATACTAATAACAAAAAAAAAACAACCTGGAAATATTAAATCATGAATTGTGTAATAATAATAGACCTGGTGTTTGAGAGGTTTAGAAAAACAAAATTCTGCTGCATAGAACAACCGGTTTTTTAGTAGAAGAGCAGAGATTTATATTTAGAAAATGAACCAGACATTTCTGTGGTTACTCGTAGAAGCACCATTAAGTTGCAGTTAAAGCCTTCTGGGAAACACATTTATTTCACACTGCTTGGGGATCTAAAAGCTGTCTGTAAGTTTTTGAGAACAGTTTGGGTAAAACATAGCCTGTGTTTTTGTCCAGGACGGTGAAATTGACCTGAAGCTCCTCACCAAGGTTTTAGCACCAGAGCAGGAGGTGAGAGAGGTGAGTGGAGCTTTAGAGGAAGCAGCCAGGTCGTTCTCCAGTCCTGACCAGCTGCTTGTGGGCCACCGAAGGGGGCGAACACTGTGTCTAAAAGATTTATAAAGTCTTTGATACAACTCTCCATCTCTCTTGCTTTCTCTGCATTTGTCACTGTTTATTGTCTTATTTTACAGCAGCTTCGTCTGTTCTTTTTTTCTCCTGCCCCCTTTCTTGTGGTCTTGTCCTTCCTCTGTCTCTATACCTTATTGTTCCCTGTTCACCCCCCCCACACCCCCTTTCTCCCTCACAATTGGCCTTCTCTTTACCTCTCCTGTTCCATGTGCAGGAGGATGTTGGCTGGGACTGGGATCATCTATTTACGGAGGTGTCGTCCGAGCTGCAGACGGAATGGGATCAAGGAGAGCGAGAGGACCAGTCTCCTCTTCCTGTGGCCTGAGGATGAATGACTTTCAGTGAAAGGCCAGTGCCGTTCGTCACACTCTAGCAGGCTTCTTGGTGTGCCCAGCTGGATGCACACCTGAGTTACAGCCGTATATTTGATTATTCATCATCGTTTTGTTCATATTGAATGTTTCACTTGATGAATTGTCCCAGTTGTGGAATGTCTTGTAAGGTTTGATACACACTTTTCAGTAAAAGGCAGAAACCCTGAACTACCTTCTTCGTCCTAAACTTCTTCCGTCACCACAAGACCTTTTGTGTCATTCGTACTGTTTGCCGAGAACTTGTGAGACCCAATCCAAGGTTAATGAGCAGGTAAGCTGATTGGTTTAAGATGATTGGTTTAAAATGAACCTTACACATCAGTGCAACACAACCTTATCATTATTGACTTCACCATCGACTCTATCTCTCTGCTCTTCTCTGAAGCTTCCCTTTTCTGCACAATTATCTCAACCACATTGAGCTAGGATCCTATTGACACCAGTGGGATTAACATAATTAAATGTTTGTATTAGGCCTAGCAAACACACTCTAATTATGAAAGGTTAAGTGATTAGATGCTGCTTAATTTCTATTGTTTTTTATTTTAATTAACGATATATTCAGAGAAACTAACTAACTAACTGAAAGCAAGTGTAGAAGTTGGTGCTTTTAAACACAAAACTAAAGTAAGAGCGATTTAAAGTAAAGGCAGGTCTTAAAAAAAGACATTAAAGCTTCATTTCAAAGCTTCGAGGTTTCTTCCAGAGATGCTTAATTGGAACTGGCAATTTTTTGACAATTTCCAAACAAGATTGGAGGTCAGCCAGGTTTTACAAATCTTTAAAGCAGTTTTAATGTATAAATAACCTGAATACATCACTAAAACGTATTTCAGTCCTCTGAAACCTCACCCAGCACATTATTGAAGTGGCACTGACCTGTTCTGTTTTCAGAAGACACCTCAGGCTGATACAGAGTCATTTTGCAATGATAACTTTTATAAGCGTGGGTGAATCTGATGCAAGATCAGTCCTTGGTGCTGTCTGAAACAGCCGTCCACTAAATACTAAAACACATCTACAAGTCTGCTCCCCCTAATGAAGGGGCACAATAACAAGCTTTATGATGTGTGTACAGTACTGTGCAAAGAATGCTTTCAGAAATATAAATAATGATTGTTTATTTATCAGTTTACAAAATGCAAAGTGAGCGAACAAAAGAAAAATCTAAATCAAATCAATATTTGGTGTTACTACCTTTTGCCTTCAAAGCAGCATCAGTTCTTCTAGGTACACTTGCACAAAGTCAGGGATTCTGTAGGATTATAGTCGGTGTCTGATCAACCAGTTTTACCAAACAGGTACTGATGATAATCAATGTCACACGGAGGAGAAACACAGTCATGTTTGGAACGACTGACCAGCCGAGTTCCTTCAACAACTGTGTACCTAGAAGAACTGATGCTGTTTTGAAGGCAAAGGGTGGTCACACCAAATATTGATTTGATTTAGATTCTCTTTTGTTCGTTCACTGCATTTTATTGATTGATGAAAATAAATGATGAACACTTCCATTTCTGAAAGAGTTCTTTCTTTACAGCATTTTTTCACGCCTGCCTAAAACTTTTGCACACTACTGTATATAACATATTATAATAATATATATTATAACATTGTAATATAACAGTTTGCTTTGTTGTTTTGTTTCTTAACTTGTGTTTGTTAGCAGCGTTAGCCTCTGTGAAAGTTTCAGTTTTAAACTAAAGAAGCACGTTTAGACCCCAAAATCAGCCTTTTCTTTTTTGCAGAGTCTGTATGAATTTAAAGTGCCAATTTGGCCCATTAGAGAGTAAATAATATTGTTTACATTAAACATTCAAATGTTTACTGGTTAAAACGGAGTATTCTTCAGGTTTTAAAGGGCCAGAAAAGTGAAGTGAAAGTGACTATTTGTCATTGTGAAACACAGAACACAGTGAACCACAACAAAATGCAATTTCTGCTTTTAATGCAAACACGTGTGCAGCAGGGGGCAGCTATTTAAATCACCCGGGGAGCAGCGATGGGGACGACACCTTGCTCAAGGGTACCTCAGGGCATCCTACTGGTCTGGAATTCGAACCCACAACCTTCCGATCCTGGGGCCTAGTCCCTAAACACCACTGGTCATCATCCAGTCAGATTTGTAATCATGATATAACTTCATGATAGGTGCAATACTTGTTTAAACACATTTAAATGGAAGTTTTGACCTTTTAAAGTGATTTGTTTGGTAGCAAAAGCAGAATAATTTGGATTTCTGTGACAGCACCTGTTGTAAAAATTGTATTTAATAAGGGGCATCTTTGCGAGGATTGCGTTAAACACATTGTATGTGCTGGCACTTTAGAGGTTTAAATATAAAGCTTTAGCTTACAGATTATAAATTAGTTTAACTGTGAAAAATCTTTTACTCCATCCCCAGTTCTGGCTGAGCTACACTTGCAAGTGCAAAAAAAAGGAAAAAAAAATCAGCCTCATTCTGGTTTGACACAAACTGCACATTCTACATAGTTATTTTTTTCCTTCTCTCCGCCCCGATCTCTCCCTCCAACTCTGTTTCACTCTTTCTCTCCACGTTGGCTTATTTAGCCACCTTTAATGAATTCTGCCCATATGCCCTGAGCAGCTGCCGCGATGCCCCTTCCTCCGTCCCCTGCCGAGCTGTGAAGTGCCCATCCATGTACAGACAACCTCTAGCTGTCTCTCTCAGGGATGGCAGTGCCTGCCACTCCTCCACTGGCACCGGGCCGCCAGTGTGTTTAGGGGAGGCGGCATGCAGGCAGGCCGCTCAGATTAAAGCCCTGTGATAGTGGGTAACTGACCCGCCCCAGACAACTGGCCCCAGCACCGGCCAGTCTGCTGGAGGATTAGGCGACAGGGAGGGAGAGAGACAGAGGGAGAGGGAGCAGTGCTTGGCATGAGCCTGTGTCCAGTTCCTCAAAGTGACCTCTCCCACTCTGCTTCTTGAAAAACTGCTTCTCTCTCTCCCTCCCTCTCTCTTTCCACTGTTGTCTGCTGTTGTTCAACAGCTCCCTGTGAAAAAAAGGAAAAATATGTTGAGTGGCTTCATTCAAATGATTTATGCAAAACGAAGGGTCATTTGATTTATTTGTTTGTAAATGTAGCCCTGATGTCTAACAGCCACAGAATCTATCAGATAACTGATTTGAGGCATTTGTTTTTCATAAACCATCCGAGCAGTGACATATAAGGTGATGACTTCAAAAAGTGTTTTAGTGAGAAAAACACTACAATATTCTGGATGGATGTTTGTTTATGGTATCTTTGAGGTCGCGTGGAAACCTTGTTTCTATCTTGTGTTGGGGAGACTAAGCAGCGATGCTTTGTGACAAATGCAAAGCACTAAGTCTCCGTTTTTAAGATTGTTGCATTTGTAAAACTTTTGACTTTTTTTTAGATATTATATATTATCTGGTTTCCATCTGAATTATTCAAGGCGAGACAGGAAGTTTACCAACTTCATAATCTGAGCCCGTCCAAAGGGGGTGTTGGGGTTGTTGATGACCTCTTTAAAAAAAAAAAAAATACAGCAGAAACTAATGACATTTCCTGCTTTGAGCTTTGTTTTCAGGGCACTTTTCTCCCTGTGAAAAGCTTTGTATTTAGCCTCAGTGTTAGTTGGTCAAAGTTGCTGAACACAGATCGGTGTTTATTGAATACGAAAGGTTGATAATCAACAATATCTATTTAGCTTAGCCAGCTAAGTCGTCAATGGTGGGATGTTTGTCTTTTTTTTTGTCATTTTGTCATAAAGGATTTCTTAACACGATCAACTAAATCCTGCCTACACCAGGGTCTGACTTTCTGAATATACATTTGCATATTTTTTTCTTAGATATAATTCAAAGCTAGAAGTGAAGGTGAAAATTTGTCATTGTGAAACAACACACACTGAACCCAGATGAAATTCAACCTCTGCTTTTCACCCACACACACGTGCAGCAGAGGGCAGCTATTAAAAGCGCCCAAGGAGCATTAATTGGTACAGTACCTTGCTCAAGGGTACTGATCTTGATCCTGGGACCTAGTCCCTAACCAGTAGGCCACCTCTGCTCGGTATAACCCACTAACCTGGACATAGAAGTTCCCCTGACTTTGCCAAACTGATGGCCTCCTAGAAGTTCTTGCCATTATTCGCACTCAGGATGATCTTTATATGGTTAACCCCTCTCAAACTTTTTGGATACAACAGAGGCCTTGAAATATTTCCTTTTCCTGCCTGTGCTATGACTTCTTTTTTTCCCAAAAGGGATTTTTTCTTATATCAGTATTTGGGCGTAAATAAATAAATAAATAAATAAATAAATAGAAAGCTTGAAGGTAGACCAGGCAAGCTGACCAGTGCTTATTCTCAGGCCCTCCTTTCATGAGCCCTTCCTCTGTGTTTTCATTGGATCTTTTACTGGACTTTTCATTCCTTGTTGGCCAGCAAAACAACTGAGAGTGGAAGTAATACATTTTTAATAAAAGATCTTTCTGGCTCAGAAAAAAAGGGTTTTAAGCTCCATGCAACAGACTGTATGTATTTCGATACAGCAGCGCACTTAATTGTCGTTCAGAAAGGAGATAATTAGCTCTGTTGCGTTTCTAATATGTTGGGCTGCTGACAGAAGTTTCTCCATCCTATCTGCTCTCAATATCTGCTTTCCATAAGGCCTCGAGGCAATATACGGCCATGTAATTAAAGTGTTAAGAAAATGTGAAGATGTGGCGATAGCTGTTGTCTGATATCGGACCCCCCTTTGGACTCAGAGTGAGTAGTGAGGACAGACATGACCAAGTGTGGAAGTCATGGGATGTTATGAGCGTATGCTACTACCTGCTGTGCCTCGTGCCGTGCCTGTTGTGAGCATGCAGTGCACGCAGTGAACTTTGTTCCACACTGTGGGAGAACTTTAAAAAAGGGTTGATATGCTGTACAGTAATAATGCAGGGATTTCTGTAGGACCCCTGAAAAAATGCTACAAAAATCAATGCTGTTTAATTCAGTATCCTGCACAAGTATGATAGACTACTGTTAGACATTATTACAGGAGAATTAAGCCCAAAAAAGTTATCCGATCATTTAGTAAGTTAGATACATTCGTTTTTGTAGTCTCGAAAGTCTGCACAAGTTTTACAGTTAGTTACACTCCACAAAACTCACAATATTAAGAAAGGTCACACAAATATCTTCATCTGAAGCAAATCAAAATGTTTTTGTCATCATTCAGTATAATTAGGTCAATGTAATTAAATCCTTAAATTAATTAACGGACCTCGAATACTATGATATTTTAAAGAGGAATTTAAAATTAGTGGCCACTTGAGATCATCATTTTTAATTTCTATCAAAATGGACTGAGCCTTTTAAATTAAATACTTTAGAAAAAATGGTAATTTTTTTATTTAACAGGAGAACTTAAAGCACCTCTCTTTGACTGCTGGTGGTCATCAGAAAAACACATATTCCCCCTGGTGCTGCCAAAACAGCTCTGACCCAACAAAGCATTGACTCCACAAGACCTCTGAAGATGTGCTGATCTTCACTTCGACATTAGCAGTAGTACTGTTAGTCAGGAACTCTTTTTAGAACAGGACCAGACAGACTAGCCTTCACTCTCCACGTGTATCAGGGAGCGTTGATTGCTCACTGCCCTGTTGGCTATTGCACCTCCTTGGACCCCTTTTGCAAGTGAAAGTGACTAATTGTCATTGTGAAACACAGCACAGAACACAACATGTGTGCATTTCACCCATACACAAGTGCAGCAGGAGGCAGCTATTTAAAGCGCCCGGGGAACAGTGATGGGGACGGTACCTTGCTCAAGGGTACCTCAGAGCAACCTACTGGTCTAGGATTTCAACCCACGACCTTCCGATCCTCTAGTCCCTAAACACTAGGTCAACGCTGGCGGTAAGTGCTAACCAGGGACATCCCACAAGACATATAAATCACACTCCTGGAAAGGGGCCATTTGAATTAAAGAATCAATTTTACCCGGTCAGTGGTTTTAAAGTTTTGGCTAATCGGTTATCTCTCTTTTGGTAGATTTACATTTACATTTACAGCATTCAGCAGACGCTCTTACCCAGAGTGACTTCCATTTCCTGACTACAGGGACAGCCCCCCCGGAGCAACTCTGGGTTCAGGGTTTTGCTCAGGAACCCAGTGGTGGTAGTGCTGGAGATGGGATTTGAACCTGCGACCTCTTGGTTCATTGGTCTAGACTTTAGTATTAGTATTATGTTGCTTTCAGAAAGCAGGTTAAACTTTTTATTTTTATTTTTATTTTTATTTTAGTATGACCAGTTGGGCCATAACTGCTGTGCTCTGATTTGGTGAATGAATATAAAAGCGATACATCACTAAAAGAATGAAAGAAAGCTGAGTTAACTTCTTGCTTCATTTCTATAGGACTCTACGTACTAAGGATTTAGTATTTACATTTACATCCCGCGCGACTTCCATTTCTTAGCATACAATTAGCATGTAAGATGTATGAATTTTCAAACAATGTTTATGCACTCCATTATAAAAATGTAAAAAAGCATGAGCAACATTGTTCTCCATGATACGGGACTTTTGCTTAATATAAGAAAGAAAGAAAGTGTGCAATCCAGGACAAAGCTGTTGTCTGGGGCACAGTGAGGAAAACAGAACTTTTCTGACAGCCTTTGTTCTCTTTTTAAGGCTCTGTCTCTTTTTACTTCATCCCAGGTGGGCTTAGACATAAAGCGCACAGGCTGATGGCCGCGCTGAATGCCCCTGGGCATCTTCTCCGTGTCATGTTGTCAGAGGATTGGGCGGCCGGTGAGCAAAGCAGTGGGGGGCATCAATTGCTGTGTGTTTCAAGTACAAAATAATTTACCTAAAAACACTATACTTTCAGACGTACACCGAGTTCCAAAGGCGCTGGTTCTGCCCGGTTCTTGTACTTGGCCAGTGTGTTTACGAAGCGGCAGTAGTTGTGAGCATGTGTGTGGATGTGGAACATGAAATACAGTCAGACCCCACATTTGTCATGTATTTTATTATTTGCCCCTCGCTCTTCTCTTTGCTGGACATGTGGGCCCCTTCATTTTTCACATGACTGCTTTTCTTATCATTGCGGACCCTCATGGCTGGCCCTGCCGCTGACTTCAAGGCAATAAAACACAAAACATTCTGTAAAACACGGGGCCACTGATGCCGGCCTGAGGCCCTGAGTCACCTCGGGAGGAAATTATGATAATAACTCAGAGCGGCTGAGGAGAACCAGTGAAGGGGGCGATGCTGAGGGTCTGGAGTTCATGGTTTCTGCCCGCAGAGGGACAGGTCAAGGTGCTCTAGGAAGTGGTGCCCCCATAAACCCTTTCTATCCTGCACCTGAAAAAGCTGCAGCTGGAAGAGCCTGCTTGTATTCCTAGCAAAGAGACAGGAGAGCAGCATCGCACGGTCAAAACCAGGACACTGGTTCTCATAAGTAAACATTGAGTCCCACTCGATCTACAGAATGATTGGTGCTGGGTGAAGTTACAGATGCTTGCACTATCACTTACTGTAGCAGTTTGAGTTGGACTGTAATTAAGACAAAATTGCACAGAGATAAAGTAGAAAGCACGCATTGGGGTGGGGGGGTGTCACATTTCTGACAATGTCCCACCCTCCGAAGTTAACCCACTACTTTTCATATATGCTTCAACAGCGGCAGAAGAAATAATAACAAAGGTAAATTAAAATGTACATGCCTTGCTGCTGCCTACAGTGTGGGCCAAATATGAAAGGCTGCACTGATCAACATCAGAGGTTTTTATTTTAGGGATGCAGTGAATGACCACTTTTCCATAATGGGCAGAACTCTAGTGATTAGCTATAAATGCAGCAATTTTTTGTTGATTCTCCTTTAAATGTAGTAATTTCATGATAAATTGAGTCCAATGATTACTCTGAATTTTTACGATTTCACATACTGATTACAGCGTCAACTGAATGATTTACATTTATTCACATGTAATTCTGAAGCATTCTGAACAAGCTATTGGTTGCACCTATTTTGCTTTTTTGAGTCTCACTGAAAGAGGAAAACCACCCAGCTGGGTCTCATAAACAGATCTCGTAAACGTCCTTATAAATTAAGTAAAGTAAACAATAAACAATGTGATGTGATGTAGAGTATCTGGGGTAATCAGGTAATCATATGATATGATACGGGCAGCGGTGGCCTAGCGGTTAGGGACTAGGTCCCAGGTTCAGGTCATGGGTTCGAATCCTAGAGCAGTAGGTTGCCCTGAGCTACCTTTGAACAAGATCATCCCCATCACTGTTCCCTGGCCTTGGCTGGATTTATTTTTGGTTCATTGTGTGTTGTGCTGTGTTTCACAATGACAAGAGCAGTCACTTTCATTTTCATATGAATTTTTGTCTGCTCAAAGAGACTGAAGACCAAAATCCCCTTGATCTGAGATTCTGTGACTTGTGAACCTGCTGTTATTTAAGTGAATGGTCTGAATACTGATGTTAATAAGATGTTTTAGTTTTTTTTAAAATAAATGTACCTACCTTATCTTAAAAAATGCTTTGACTTTATGGACTAGTGTACGTAGACAAAAAGAGAGAAAAAAACAAACGCACTTAAGATGAGTCTGAAACAACAAAATGTGGAAAATTTCAAAAGGGCCTGAAAACTTGTTTCTTGTGAATGTTATGAAAGCTAAGATCTGCTTTAGCCAGAACTTCAGTTCAGAAGAACTTTAGATGAGGAGAGCTGTAAATGATCTGGACTGGAAATAACAATTTAAAGGTAATACTAGAGCTTTCTTTACAGTTTTCACCCTGTGATCGCTGACAGCAATCAGCATGCTTCATTTCTGCCGGTTGTAGAACGTGATCCGGGTATAAACTGTATTCTTCATCCTGTTGCATTTTCCCGTGTGGACACACAACTTGCTCTGAAACTGGTTAGAGAGATAGAGATCTTACACCTGCTGCAGTTCAGCCTGACCCAAAGCATGCCAGCTTTTTCTGACATCTGTGGCAACTGCCACTCTTCCTCCTTTTCCTCTTCCTAGCCTTCCGGTGTGGGGGGCTCCATCTGTCCGAGGCTGCCGGGGGTCTGGGCAGTCCTACTGAGGAGTGCTGAGAGGGCCCTGGGCCCTTGTGGTGCAGCGGCAGGGGCCTCTCAGTTGCAGGCCAGCTCCACACAATGCTTCACCATGCCTCTCCTGCCAGCTGGCCAAGCTCACTTCCTTACAAACAGCGAGGTAATGGCCACCTCACACCTCCTCTCTTCATCTCTCTCCATCAGCAGACCAGCTTCCTTTTTTGCTGGGATTTAGACTGAATGTGGATCTAAGAAAACAGTGACTTTTGAAACGATTTTGAATACTTTAATCAATTAAAGCTTCAGTTTACTACGTGATCAATATAATTTGGGTCTAAATACTAGTGTTATTGTAGTTACTGAACAATAAGCTTTGATATTATTTGCTAAAAAAATAAACTAGGAGTTTAAAGGGTTCTTTTGAGATTTACATTGTAACATTGCCTGTTTGAAGTTTACAAGAAAAAAATATCAGTTGACTAAAAAAAACACTTTTTCATTTATAGCAAAAGGTACTAATTACAGTCTGCTGATAGCCAAATTTAGTCACAAAATCTAAATCCCATGCCAAAGAACACATGTAATACTTTGTGATTAACGAAGTACGAGTAGCGTCAGGGTTCAAATAGTGTCAGAGGTTTTGGGGAAAGGGGCCTTACTGGAACTTCTTATTCCAGTTCTTATTGTTATCTGGGGTTTGCACTTGTTTTGCAGAAGGATTACTTGGCAAGAGTATTCGTTTGTATCAGTATAAATCATTTTTGCACTGCAATTTTAAAACTGCTGTTTTTAATTCATTTGCACGCAATAGCTGCCCTCTTTACTTTCTGCTGTGTAATGTAGCATTCCTGAATACATGTCCAATGGGCAATGTAGCCGATAGCCTGTAGATCTGATAGCTGAGTTGAACTTGATTTCCATGTGCATGGCCTTCAGTTTTAAAATCTTACAGTGTATAATCTGGTTGTTTGGAAATATTATAATCCTGAACTTGTGGTAAATTTAATCTGTAGCAGAAAAATCAATTCAGTTGTGGAGCAAAGCTCCAGTATGCAAAGACTGCATAGCCTGTAGAGTCTCAACCTGCGCTTATAGGAATCATTTGGAAAAGACAGAAAACTGACCTCTTGGGCATACGCTGAGCGAGTACTGAGTAAGTGCTGCAGAGCTTTGAAAGAGTAGACAGGAGGTCTGTGATCGTGAACAGCCCCGCTGGACAGAGCTCCTGCCTGGGCATGGTGAGGCTCAGCTGCCTCCTGCTGGGTTCAAACGCCACTCACTGGTGTACTGGATTTGAGCTTGCTGTCAGAGCTACAGGGTAAGACAGTGCTGGAGCTGGTCCTGGCCTTTTGAGCTCCTCCAGGGCAGGGAGGCCATGGCTGAGATCTAACGACTCTGGTTTAAGCACTGCTAAGGTACAGCTGGCAGATAATTGACGGTGGCTCATTACTAAAGGGATTTCTAAGGCATCTGACCATCTAATAGGAATCAACACTGTGTGATGAACATGAAGATAAAGCTCTCTGAAAAAGGAAAAACAGCTCAGGGATTTGGAAAGCTTATGCTAAAAATTTGACTTAACAGCAATTCCAGTACATCTAAACTTCTTTGCAGCATGATAACACCATGCATAAATCTAGAAATGTCCCTTAATGATCAGTCAAAGTTCAGTCTTTGGATTTGGGAATTTTTAGTTTGGTCTGGTTATTAGCTTTTGTTACTGACTTTCTATGATGAGTTGTTCTTAACGGAAGTTCTGAAGGTTCTCTCTGTTGCACAGTAATACTTGCAGACCAATCCACACTGGCCAGTTTTTTCCCTCTCTCCGAGAAACATCACATTTAAGGTGTGTAGCACTTCACTTCTGTTCATCAGGATACAGAGGTTCTCATGAAATAAGCCATTTGTACAAGAGCTGTCTCACCTTTAATCCAGACCAGCTACAACATTATCATTACAACATTACAGCATTATACGACAAATCGCCTGCATTCGCTGCCCACCTGCTAACCAGACCTTCTTTTATTCACAACCTCAACCTCAATACTCTAACAGATCCAGAACTGGACTTGCTATCGACAGGTTTTCTTTGCTTCTTAGTTGTTGCCTGTTGGATCGGAACGAGGGCTTGCAACTGAAGCAGCAAAAAAAATTTGGGCAGTGGAGGGGATGGGAGAACAATTTCCCCACTCCCACATCCACGAGTTGCCCTTGTGCAAGATGCTTATCCTTATACCTGCTACCTGGGCAGAGGTATTGCAGCCCACTGCACTTACGTATCCTACATCCTACATATATGTCACACTTTGAACAGCGAGCAAGGAATTTGTCCTCAGACTTTCAAAAAAAGCTCATAATATTAATAAAATTAACTGGGGATTTTCATTTTGCTGAGCTAACCATTCACAGATCTCTCCCTGTTGAGTGCAGTGTACTAGATTACTTTCAGTGTCCATTACATAAAATGCTTTGACTCTCTTACTCCCTCATTAAAGCAGTAGGCTGGTACCACCCCCATCACTGCTCCTTGGGTGCTGGATATGGCTGCCCACTGCTGCATGATGTGTGTGGTTTAAATGCAGTGGATGCATTCCACAACGACGAATAGTCACTTTCACTTCACTCCATATATATGTGTTTGTATTTGTATGATATTTGCACGTTGCAGACCTTTGTCTGTGCATTTTTCTGTTTCAAATGGTTAGTGTTTTTGTTTGTTTATTTCTGTTGACATTTCCAAGGACAACTTTCTGTTATTCTCAAAGTCTCTTATTCACCTTGCATTCATTTCTGATCTCCTCTCATGTCCGTCAACATGGACACGACATCACATTTCTTAGAGCTTATCTGATCAAATTACTCATATTTTTAGCTTCCTGCACATCAAATAAGCTTACGTTTGTATCAATACCAGCATGAAGGAGAGCAAAATCCATGGAGACGGTTAAGCTGACATTGCTCCCTGAGACGGAGTGATAGCTCAGGTCAGAGGCCTGGGAGACTGCGAGCCGCTGGCCGGTCCAGTCGACCTGCTGCGGTGACTGAGCTTCATCTACAAACTCCCAATAAATATCAAGCCATCATTTATTTTAATTCTCCTCTTTCTTTGGCTTGGACGGAATGGATTCTTAACCTTGTGAGACAAGGACACCCATGTGCCGCCTGCCTAGCTTCGGCCGCTAAATTATTCTTCATTCTTCTGGGGAGTGTTTGAAGGAGGAGGAGGGGGGTGGGGAAAGGGTGAGAGAGAGAGAGAAAGAGAGAGAGAAAGAGAGAGAGAGAGAGAGAGAGAGAGAGAGAGAGAGAGAGAGGCACTAGTAAACCTGAAAAAATCACTTAGGTGAAAAACTCTTAAACTTGTGTGCTGCAGGTGAAAAAGCTCATCTCAATACATTATCACTGAAGCTCTGGATATAAAACTAAAATACAGTATCAGAAGAAAAACAGTGACAAGAAAAATGGAGGTAAAAGAAAGAAAAAACAGAATGCCCAACTACTGCTTTATTGAGGAATAAAAGGAAGGAAGGAAGGAAAGAAAAAAGAACAAAACAAACAAAACAAACAAATAAACAAAAAGAAAAAGATGAAAGAAAGAAAAGCTCTAAAAAAAGAAAGTATAGCTGATAGTGTAAGAGAAATGGAAAAAACTGATTAAAAGACAATGCTGGGTATGAGGACGAAAAGAAAAAAGGAAAGGAAAAAGAAAAGGGAAAAGAAAAAAATCTGAGAAAAAAGACAATCATCGGATAAGAAAGAAAGAAAGAAAGAAAGAAAAAAACAAACAAAAAGCAAAAACACAAAGAATAAAAATCGGGGAATAGCTGATAGTGTAAGAAGAAGGAAGAAATAAGAAATCTAAGAAAAACAATCATGGCAATATGAAAAAAGAAAGAAAGAAAGAAAGAGAGAAATGAAGAAACCAACAAACAAGGAAAGAAAAAGATCAAAGAAATGAAAATAAATGGAAAAAGAAAGAGGAAAGAAATCACAGAAAAAAGACAATCTTAAGAAAGAAAGAATGACAAAATGTGAGGAAAAAGAGATGGCAGAGGGAGAGAGGGAGAGGTACAGGGAGCGAGAGAGAGAGGGAGGGAGGGAGAATAAAACGAGCAGCCTCTGGAGTGATTTATTTGCCAAATCAGGACACAATGAGTCGATTATGAGAGCTCTAATAGGAGAGTGTGTTTGGGGACTGCTTAATTGGCTGTGATTGAGTTGCAGGCTGGGAGTGGGGAGAACAGTGGAGCTGGGCGGCGTCTGTCAGGCAATCATCAGCTAATCAGAGCACTGAAATTAAAACTGCGTGGCTGGGGTTGAGGAAGGGATAATGGTGGGGCCGAACTGGAGTTTGAATGTGTGTGTATGTGTGTGTGTGTGTGTGTGTGTGTGTGTGTGAATGCATGTGAGTGTGAAAGTGAACTGTATAGAAAGCTGTGTGAACGGCTGAGGAAATACGTGGTTCTCTGAGCACAGATGCTGTTTATTTGATGCTGATGTCAAGCTACATTTCACGCTCGCTGTGTGACTGTATCACTGGATGGACGGAGGGTCCAGCTGTGGAGTCTGTTTTTTAGATGCAGTGGTTTTTGCTGAGAATGGTGAACAAATAACATAAAAAGTTATGACAACCAATAAAATCATTTTCATTCAAAAAAGATGTGTAAAATCCCTTCCTACACAACTTTTGAAGAGTCTGATCTTCTGAAGGGTTATGAAGAGCCTGGGTTGAAGAAACTATGGCTACTGGAGGAGTTTTCTTCACTAGGGGGAGGTGTTTAGCTGTGCTGCTGCTCCGTCCCAGGCTGGACGCTCATTGCACGGGCGCAGTACATTACATTTTACCACACCGTGATTAAACTCAGGGAGTAACGGGGCTTTTATTGTCACAGTATTATTATTGTAAATAGGTTGGATCATAAAATATTTACACTGATTTATGCTGCTTTAGTCTTTAAAACTCCTACTAAGCTAGTTGGAGTCTTTATCTCCTGCTAGCTTATAATGAGGATCTTCCTGGAGATTTCCACAAACATTCTATTTTGTTCAAATGTATATTTAAATAAAACTTTTTAGTTTTTAAAGAAAAAAAAAGAGCACCATGAGTGTGGCATTTTCGACAGTTTTCTGGGCAGATTTTCATTCGATTGAGCCTTTAACAGTTAATCACGTACACATGAGATCTCTGAGAATATGGTTTTAAGTGTACCGTCTAATTGCCGCCGTTCACTCGAAGGACAGAAACAGGCAGAGTATCTATTCTGTAAAAAGTTAAATGAGTATTTAGTGCCAGTGCAGTTTAACCTGCATTTAACCTGCAGTTTTGTCAAACAGCTGAAAGTGCTGTGAAGGTTTTGATCACTGGTAAAAACACTGAAAAACGCACCTCTGTAATGTCTCTGTCACTGCTCTCCACACAGTCCTCCTCCTGTCTGACTGTGTCTGGGTCATTGAGAGCTTTCAGACCAGGCTTCACTTCTAAACTGGATTAGAAATAAAATAATCCAGTTTTTAATCTCATTTACAGAACGGAATAGCAAAGCAGTGGGACCCGTCCACTTCTCCTGCCTTTATGAGGTCAAAACTTCAGTCTGGCCCTTAAGGTGCTCAGACACTGTAGGAACAAGTAGAACATCTCTCTTTCTTTTCTCCATTCTTTCATCTTCCTTCCTCTAAAAGGGTTTCTTTATTTATAAAGTTTCTTTTAGTTCTTTGAAGAACCAGTTTTGTTAAAGAGATGTGAGTGTGAAGAACTTTTTAAAAAACAAAGAACCTTCACAAAGTGTGTCTGTCTATCTATCTATCTATCTATCTATCTGAAACATTTTTAGAAAAAAAGGAAACAATTAAGCAAGTGAAATGATATTGAAATGAAAGGATGGCCTGAAATTGAACATAAATGGATCAATGAAGAGTCCCCCCCCCCCACGCACACTCTACCCTCGCCCCTGAACAGGTACAGCGCAGTGTTTGGTTAGTTGTTTGGTTTGTTTGGAGATGGGACAGTTCTCAGTGACGGCTGTTCCGGGCACAGGATAAGCTTGAGCCCCTCCCTCACACCCACCCATGGAGCACGGCCCCCTGCCCGTTTTGATTTAATTAAAGGGAAGAGGGCGCATCAATTTCAGCGGCGGCGCAGGGAGATGACAGCACACAAATTGAAAGTAAGCATCTCGGCCTGGGCGGGAGGAGGCCTGCTCATCATTAACATTGAACACAATTCTGTGTGCCATGTAACAAGATTAGAAACATTATTATCATTCCTCCTCTATACACAGCCAGCCTGTCAGAGAGAAAGGGAAAGGGGGAGAGGGAACTTGGGAGAGAATTTGCGAATTAAAAAGTTTAGAGAAGCAGAATCCGAGCTTCTTGGAGGATTTTTGGAGGTAATTTAGACAATGGCCAAGTTTTTCATAACCTACGAGCTAAAATATTCCACTTCATTTGATTTAATTTTACGTTTACCCATTTATTCTTAAAGGGACGTTTTTTAAAAATGGTTTTAAATAATGAATTCATTGAGCCACTCAGTGATCTGCGATTTTAACCTGAGTGGTTCACTGTAGACAAACGTACAGTAAGATTGCTGTATTGTAAATAAAACCAGGGGTTTAGATGTCTACAAACCAAATACTGCAATTTCATCGACCGTTTAAACCGGACAGTGACCCAGCGTGTGATAAAAAATGAAAAGTTTTTTGGCATTGTGAGCATTTCACATCAAAACCACTTTGAAAGACTGTGTTTATTCCTTGCTAGATTATCTTGTACATAAAAGTAGGAAAAACAGTGCAATTTAAAGAAAGCGTTCAGGATAAATGAGTGAGAAATGAAATATTTAGTAGAATATTTGCTAAAACAAAAAAAAGGATTATTCAATTAACTCATTCAAATGAGCCTGTAACCCAAAACACTGATGCAGTTACAGTATAATTAAAAATAACGGATAATAAAAGAACTAATAAAGCATGTTTTAATTTGACTAAACCCTTATTTCCAATGATTCTGAATTACATCTTTGCAAAAGTGCCACTCACAAAAATAAGAGTCTATGCATATAAGCTTGACTTGTGCTGTCAATACGTAAGTATGTGTGTGTGGGTGAGAGTCAGTCTCCTATCTTGGCATGGCGAGTGTGTGACACCAGCAGTGGATTGAACGCGCATCTCAGTGCCTGTCCAGATTACATCACATCCCACTCTGCTGAACGCTGTAGCAGTGGAGAGTACAGCTGATATATAAATCACTGTCACTGAGTGACATCCACTCCCTCTGCATTTATACAAGGAGAGAGTGAAACAGCACATATTGCTTGTAAATTGAAAATGCAGCCTGAAATTGAGACATGACACAGTGTGTGTTAGCACACTAGCCAATTGCCACATGTGGTCCTCACTAGAAGATTACTGGAACTGTTGTCCAAATGACTTGTCTCCACCAGTTAAAAAAGAAAGGAATAAGAACTACTGCTCTGAGATAACCTGCTGTTTCTCCACTTATGCTCCAAGCAGCTCCTCCATCATGAGCACTTTTCTGGACTGGGCCCGGGTGTGTGCGCACGCGTGCACGCGCGCGTGTGTGTGTGTGTGTGTTGTAGTGCACTTGCAACAAAGTGCCTGTAAAAATCGTTGACAGTCTGAGCAATCAGCTCCACAGAGAGTCTATTAATGAACCAAAAAGACAGATGAGTCATGATGATGCCAAACATGCAGCTTGAATTGGATTATAGGTGCTGTTATTGGGATGGATAGTTGTCTATTTGCCAAGTGTCCATTACCCTGGCACCACATGTCCAAATATCTGCGCTGCTTCCACCGAGATTCGGTGGAAGTGTCTTACATTTCTGACAATATCGCTGATGTTTCTGCAAATGGTCAGCATTAAAAACCGAGAATCGGCCACTACAAGCTGCAGTGTGGATCGTGAAGGGAAGAAGGAGGAAAGGAGGCAATGAAGGAGAGAGAGAGAGAGAGAGAGGGAGAGTGCAAGAGAGTGAGAGTGTTCTGATGTATTAGTCCAGATGAAAATCACGCATTGCTGACACATGATTGACAGCCCATTTGATGACCTTGAGGAAGTGTGATTGAGACTTTCAGTCTCATTTAAGTTGGAGCAAAACAGGACTGAAAAGTGAGGATTTATTTCCTTAGCTTTTGTTGTTTTGTTCTTTCGTTCCCGACAGTAGCTCTACCGCAACCGTGGGAGGTGGTGAAAAAGCAGCTGGAGAAGAACAAGGAGAACAAGAAGTGAAGTGAACAAACACGAAGAAAAGAAGGAGAAAGAAAATAGAAAAAGAGGACAAAATGGAGGAGAAGAAAAAAAAATGAAGATGTAAGGGATGAAGAAGAAAAAGCTGATGGAAAAGGAAGAAGATGTGGAAGACGGTATGAAGAACAGGAAAGTAGAAGGAGCAAGAAGAAGTAAGAAGAGGCGAATGAAGAAGAAGTAGAAGAAAAAGATGAACTGAAACTGGGACTAAGCTGTGCAGAAATCCTCAGCGGAGCTGCCGGTACTTTCCTGAGTGTGTGATACTCAATCCAGGCGTGGTGAAGGTAAGCTTCCCCTGAAAGAAGATCACCAGCAAGCACACATCAATATTAAGAGAGGGATATCAGGGAGATCCCATTGTTGCCAGTCAGTTTGATAAGGGCTGAAGCCAAATGGACTTACGTTTGAGGAAACTTTACCTTGCAGCTCGTCGTGCAGTTGGCATGTGAAGTTTGAACTGTGATAGGCCAGCAAATCAACACTGAGGCTAAAGTCTTCCAACTCCTAATGAACACCAAAATGATGTCAAACAACACGACTCCTCTGAAGAAATCGATGTCCGAAAAAGCTTCGTTTTTCATTTCTCACATTTCCCTTTGACTTACTTTAGCCCTTCTGTAGTATAAAGTATATTGGAAACACCAATAACAGAAATTTAAAAGTGAAAAAGGTGAGAAGAGCCAATAAAAATATGAAATTATAATGCTCAATCATTTCCTAAGGTGTCAAAACATATACTTTTGTTTTAAAATCTGCTATGAACCATTTTGTGGATATAAAAATGAATGATTTCTTTTCAATTATTCCAATTAATTTGAGTGCTATCATGATCATAGGAATAAATGTCCTTTCCTCTCTTTGAAAGGAAGTTCACCCTGCCGGTGTTCTTTAATGAGCCATACACACTCATACACACTCACACACACACACACACACACACACACACACACACACACACACACACACACACACACACACACACACACACACACACACTCGCAAAGAGGAGGCACAAGCCGAATAGATCAAAGTATTTCGGTATTTCAATTGATATTTCTCTCTCTCTCTCTCTCTCTCTCTCTCTCTCTCTCTCTCTCCCTCTTTCAGGTGCTCACACAAACTCTGAATGAGGTCACCAGAATTGCTCGCAGCATTAGATATCAGTTCTGTCCTTTCCGTGCAGGCTGATGCAGCTCTAGTTGCTGGGCCAATGTTTACCTTTCTGACAGGCCTGACACTGGCCTCAACACTCCAGTTACATTTTGGCCATATGCACTGATGCTGGACTAGTGATACACAACAGTTCAGGGCTCGAACTGTAGCGACTAGAGCCGTCTAACAAGTCCCAGTTTGGCTGTTTGGAGGTCCAGCTGGCAAAGCATCACATGAACTCAATCAAGCATGTTTAGCAGGCTGAGGATTCTCCACAAGGTGGTACTATTAGTTTTAGTAGCTTCCAGTGCTTTATGTATGTTGCTTTGTATCCCTGATATTGTGTCCTTGCCTGAAACAATCTATTGGTTTCCTAGAATTGCATTTTAAATACTGAATTTATTAGAATTACTCCTAACAGCATGTTTATTTTCATTAGTAGCAGTGTATATTCTCAGATACGGCTCCGACCGAGAAAGAAATGCACACCATGTTTTGAAAATGAACACATGCATATTGATGCCATTATGATTACATTAAATACAGGTCGGCCAATCAGGGCACAGTTGTCTTGGTTTGTGTCTAAGCTGATGCTAGCAGAAGAAGCAAGGCCTGACAATAAAGATAGTTAAAGAAGTTAAAAGTGGAGCCTTGCTGAAGGCCAGATAAGGACGGCAAATGCTTTAGTGCAAACAAGATAATCGGATTTGGGGTGAAGATCCACTATTTAAAACATTATCTGTTCTTTTTAGAAATATTCAACCATGAGACATACAGGGCATCACATATAAAAGAGAATGTGAGTTTGCCAAGGCAGCATAATCTAATTAAACTAAGCAATTACTTTGGTTTTGCCATGCAATGTAAATGTGACTGCATTATTGAAAGATCCCTGGATTGCAAGATAAAGTACGGCTTACATTTACACACTTTTACCATCCTATATTAACACATCCTTCTCTCTGTCTCAATTAGAGATAGCTTCTGATTTCCTGGGACCTCAGTCCACCAGGCCGAACGTTTCAGCGTAAAAAATCTGGGGCAATCCTCTGCAGCGATGAACTTTAGATGCATACTTAAGATGCATACTTACATTTATCTTAAAATGAATTTGAAATAAATTATTATCATTCATATTATTATTCCAAGTCTGTTTTCTTTTTCAGATGTTTTTGTGTTACTGATGGGACGTTGTTGTTGCCATTCAAATTGGATTCGAGCATCTTTTGCATTACTACCTGAAAGAAAAAAATAGTATACAAATGTCCAATTTTACACATCTTCAAATCAAAACAAAATCAGGTATGACTAATGCACAATAGAGTTCTATGCATTATATGGACCAGTTTGTTCATATCCTAATTCAATCTTAATAACTTAATAACTCTTTTTAGCTCTCCTCAAGAGACTTAGGGCTCCCAAACCCTGATCCATACCAGTCACCATGAGGTCATAGGTTCAATCCCCTACAGTGCCATAGATATCCATGACTGTGAGTCAAAGACACCATAATTGTCCATAGGTAGGATGGTCCTCCCTCTCCCCTATCACTCAATGGGAACACAGGCTTGTGTAGCAGAAGAGGCAGTGTTCTCCTCCAGCATGGTGTGCTGTCTTTTTGAAAAATTTGACAAGATCTGCTTGTGCGTCACATGTCTTTGAGGAAGTCGTGCTTCTCTTCGCCTCTTTGGGTGCTTTTATTCCTGGGTTGGAATCAGACACTACATTGGGAAGAAAACTGTACACAGATAGCTTTATAACTTTATTTTATATAAAGATAATTTATAAGCACCCTCTCTCCCTTTCTCTCCACCCGACTCTTCCCTCTCTCCTCCTCATCTTTCTCCTTCACCTCCTCTGTCCTCCTCCCTAACTGGTTCTCTCCTCTTCATCTGTTTCTCTTCCCCTCCCTTCTCCTCTCATACTATAACTCCATTCCATTTCTCCCTTACGCCCTCTAGCTCCGTCCACACCTCCTCGGCCACGGTTCTGGTCAGTGGACGGCCAATGCCTTCCATATTCACCAGTTAATGCCCGTTAGTGCAGGCCTATGTTTCGCTGGAGTGATCATTAAAATTTATGGTGAACTGACTTCACCCAGCTTGCAGGGTTCAGGTAGTATAAGTCATAATCATGCCGTGACAGCAGAGGGGGAGCAGCAGCGGTCATCCCGGCCCTCTCAGCTTGGCCACTCAAATGATATAATTACTCAGGAAGAGAGGTGCATGCCCCAACATCACAACTTATTACCGGTTTGGATGAACCTCAGCTGTGCTCCTGCCACGACCAGAAACCCCCCTTTCAGCTGCCCAGCTCATTTCTCACCCATTAGTGGAGCGTATTGTGTGGTATAATGATTCACATTTGTTTTTAGTCATTTTTGCTGGTTTTAACTTTGTTCTATTAGAAGGTTAGCATGTATCCTTATTTCAGACAGGTCACAGAGAGGTCTTAAACAAGACAACAAAATAAATGTGGGAAATTTCCTATACATTTGTTTTCATTAACACTTGAAAAACTTGATTTTCTAACATTACCTGAAATGTGTTCTGTGTGTTAGATATATTTGTTTTAGTAATATTTTACAATTTTTCACATTTTTCATGCAGACACTTCAAATGCAAAACATATTTTGCATTCATACTTTTGTCATTTTAAAACAAATAAATTGTCACTACAAAGCACAAGTAAAAAAAAAATCCTTTCTATTTAAGTTTAATCCTGACACACGCAGATTAAAAGACAACTTAAATGATATTAAAAAAAAATATTTTGGCTTGGAATTATTTATCTGCACTTTTTGTTTGAAATTCCAACATATTATTAAAAACAGACTGAATATATTTCATCTGTTTTTAATTTTTATCATAAAAAAACATTTTTGACTTCAAATTTGTCTTTACTCACCTTGAAAGCTCTGTGAATCAGATGAATAAAATATTTTAATTTCTGTACAGACTGAAATGTTGATTAGTTGGGCTTAGTGCTTTTTATCTTCAATCTTTGAATTTTGATCATTATTTGGGATAGACGTCTATCAATAGAATCAAATCTAAAACTTTTCGTTGGTTTCCTGTTGCAGTCCGGCCGTTTTGGGTGTTGTGCTTAATTTCTGTCAAACTTAAGTTGTCACTCTTCTCCAAAGAAAAAGAAACATTGGTGCCATAAGGTGCCTTTGCTTGGAGTCCCAGCTCCACTCTGCCGAGTCTTGGCTTGCTGGTGGCACTCAATTTGTCCCTGGTTAAGCTGTAATAGAGTTGGGGGTGAAGTGGGCTTGACATACACACACTCTGTTCCCCCTGCCTGTGTTTCCCCGCTGGCCCTTTCATGACATGTGAGTGTGTGTGTATGGGTGAGTGTGAGTGTGTGTGTGTGTATGGGTGAGTGTGAGTGTGTGTGCAGGCAGCCATAAAGCATGACTGCCAGTGATTCGCACTGAGGACATTCCCTGCTCACTGCCACCTTTCATTCAGGAAGTAAATAAGTCAGAGGAGGTGAGCAGGCAAACGGAGGAGATTAGAGGACAAAAAGAGGGGAGCATGTAGAGAATTGGTGGGCTGGAGAGGAGAGGAGGGCTAGGGGGCTGAGGAGAGAACAAAAGAGGGGGACCACTGTAAAATATAAGAGCTGGTGAAGATGAAGTTTTTAGTATTAAAGAACAAATTTAATTGCACTTTTTAAAAGAACAGCCTAAGAATTTTCACCCTTGACTCTAAACCCAGCTTTTATTGTTCTTTTCTTCTATTACCATCAAATGAACTGCTGGGAACAAAGAAGTCTGATTATGGATTAGAGTCACTCATTGAAAGAAATGGAGATATTCAGCTGGAAGCACAGATTATAAAATTTCAATCCGTCCCACTTTTCCTATTTAAAGAGATTTCATTGTTCAATTATAGTTTTGATTATGATTAATAGTTGTGAATGATGGATTTATTGTACAGTTGTATTTACCGTAGTGTGTATTTGCATGTTGGATGTTGAAGTCTGCTTTTATTTTGTGTTATTGCTCTATATAATGTTACATTTTATGACTAAAGTCACTTTTAACCACCGTAGTTCTCACAAAGCAGATTTACAGAATGCAGGTCTGAGCCCTAGTGACCAAGCCAAAGGTGACGGAGGCAGAACGCCCTAAAGCTGAAGAATGAAAACTCGGAACCAAGGAGGGAAACCCATCCTCCTCAGGTCGATACCTGGTAGCAAAAGAGAAAGCAGGACGCTCCTGAAAAAAGTGAAAGTGACTATTTGTCATTATGAAACACAGCACAGCACACAGTGAAATGCATCCCCTGCATTTAACCCACACACACCATCCTGCAGGGGGCATCTGTATCCAGCACACTGGGAGCAGTGCTGGGGA
Source organism: Hepsetus odoe (assembly GCA_017165825.1). NCBI lineage: Eukaryota > Metazoa > Chordata > Actinopteri > Characiformes > Hepsetidae > Hepsetus > Hepsetus odoe. The sequence continues at coordinate 25,352,591 of CM029374.1, read as the reverse complement.
TGGTACCTTACTCAAAGGTACCTCAGAGGAACCAACTAGCCTGGGAATTGAACCCACGACCTTCTGGTTATGAGGCCTAGTCCTTAAACACTTAATCACAAAGCCACTGCTACAATAAACATGAAGCAAGATAAGATTCACCCCCTTAGGGTCGGTCCAGTCTGTAAGTAGACGTAGTGAGGCTCGTTGGAGTGATTTAAGAGAATGAAGAGGCTCGTTGGAGTGACTGAAGAAATTTCAGATTAGAGATTGTTTATGTGAGTTGTTCGTGGCTGTATGTTGTGTGTGTTGTGATGCTACAATGCTACAGTCTTTGAGATGGTATTCAAGTTAGAAAATCATTCTTAAGTCTGTTGGTACCACATTTCATCCCAGGCCCACATCTACTGGATGTGTCACCTCCTTTATAACTGAAAAGACTTTGTACTAAAACGGAGCCTGATCCATGTGCTCCTCAACCTTTTTGGTGAGAAACAAAGAAAAGGTTAAATCCCTTGAAAGTGCCTTTTGTTTCAGGTTTATATTTATGTTTATATTTAAATACTGAGGTGGATGTCCACGGTATGCAGAATCTGAAAATTGCACAAATAAATTTAGCTTTTAAAAACTGGCCAATCAAAACTGACCAAGCAGGGGTTTTTTTAGCAGAGAGGCTGATTGGAGATGTGTAGATTGGAGGGCTGTGCATCCAGTCATTGTTTGGGCCCTCGGCAGTGTGTCAGAGGTCTGTGCGGTGTGGAGGGTTGCTTGGCCAGGTTGATGTGTGGTGTGATTTGTTGTGAGGACTAGAACAGCATGAGGCAGGTGCTTCCAGCCTTTACCCAGCATGCCCATGGAGAGTGATACTTCCTCTGTCGTCTCAGACTCATTGGTGAAGCTGTGCCAGCAAAAGCAGAAAACACCCCACTGTTCACCATGACCAACCCTTCCTACCATGCGCTCCACAGGAACACACACCACTTGCATCTGGCTTGTTCTGCATTTGCCACCATGTGTGTGACTGTGGTACTCAG
>CM029374.1:25311578-25346578 GCA_017165825.1 Hepsetus odoe | reverse complement strand
TAGGGGGCCACAGCAGATCATCCGTTTCTATTTCTTCCGGTCCTCTGCATCTTCCTCCTTCAAACCGACCACCTGCATGTCCTCTCTCACCACAACCTTCTTTCATCTTCCATTTTTCCTCTTTCCTGGCAGCTCCACCTCCTGTCTCTTCATCACTCTTTATACATAGTATAAAAATATTCTGCTGTAAATTTAGTTTTATACTGTTAACATTATTAATATTACATTTCTAAGCTTAATCTCATGCTTAATTTATTTAAAAGGTGATTTTTAAAAATAATTTAAGTAAAGTTGAAAAATTCTTTTTTTTATTAAAATTAATTGAATCTAATTTCTAATGAAAATGCTGTTAAATAAAATAAACGTTCTTTAGGCACTGTTCCCACAAAGTTAGTAGAAATACTCAACACATCTGTCTGTTCCAGTGATTTTTGTTCATTTTTATAGCCCATGTTAAGTCATATTCCATCCACAACCATAAGTCTGCTCCACCTTTAATGAAGAGCTAAATGTGGTTTGTGTTGTTAAAGGTTTTAGGGACATATTTAAGTAAAATGTTCAGGTGAGTGTTGGCTCTTGAGGGTTGTGAGCAACATAAGACATTTATCTCCAGCTCAAAATTAAAGCAATAAAATTGCTTTACATTTTCCATTTTGCTCCTGATTAACTTCTCTCTTGCTTTCTTCTATTCACTGAATACTGTTTCCAGCTTGTAAAGAACAATGGAGTTACAAGGGTGTCATCGCTACAACAACATCAACCAATAAAAACAATGCCCCTCAAGTGGGCCGCTCTTGTTTGCTGATAGTGTTGCTGATGGCAGCTGATGTCCACTGGGAACTGGACAACATGGCGTGTGGAATCTGAATGAGAGACCCAACAACGATGACTCTCTTCTTGCGGTTCGGTCACAAGTCCTTTCAACGTGTGGGTTTGAAGGAAGCAATGTCTAGTGAGGCCTGGATTCAAGGCTGTTGTTGTAATTTTCTATATTATTCAAAAGTTTCCACTTAAAAGCAAAAGTAAATTGCATGTTTGAGCACTGTCACTCTTTGGATGTGTGCCATGCTGCAGTCTGTGTGGGGTTTGCATGTTCTCCTTTGATCTGTATGGGTTTCCTCCAAGTGTTTTCATACCACAGTCCATGCAAATGCACTTCAGGTGGACAAAATAATGAGTATCTCATAACAGTTTTGAGTATTAAATCTTACAAGAGAAGCTCTCAATGTTTATTCTTTAATTGACTTGGAAATCTGTCAGTCAAGCTTGTCATGGCAGAGGCCTAGTGGTTAGGGAATTGGCCCCAGGATTGGAGGTTGTGGGTTTAAATCCCAGACCAGGAGGTTGCCCTGTGGTACCCTTCAGCAAGGTACTGTCCCCGTCCCCATGTGAATGGGTGAAAAGCAGAGGTAGCATTTCATTTGGTTCACAATGACAAATAGTCCCTTTCATTTCATTTCATTTCATGTGGGGTAGCGGTGGTCTAGTGGTAGGATACTTGTCTACAGACCAATGGCTCAAATCCCACCACTAGCACTACCATCACCGGGTCCCTGAGCAAGACCCTTAACCCTGAGTTGCTCCAGGGGGACTGTCCCTGTAATTAGGACTTGTAAGTTGCTCTGGATAAGAGCGTCTGCTAAATGCCGTAAATTGTAATGTAAATTTCATAAATATATATATTTCAATTTAAGGTCTTATTATTTGTTTTTAAAGCTCTTCATTGTTCCAGGCTATACCTCTGACCTTATCAGCCTCCATTTAACTACTCAGTTTCTAAAGTCCTCCGATCAGATGTTTATAGATGTTCCATGCTGTCTGTTTTGTTGTAAATAACCCTGCTTTCCCTGCAGCTGTCCTCCATTCTTCCCCCTGATAGACATTTTAAGGCAAACTTTTAAACCTATTTGTTTTCCCAAGAGTTTAAGTCCATTTAAAGACTCAATGCTTTCCCGCTCCTGCATCCACAGCTGAACTACCTTTGGGCAAGACACTTAACCCCGACACTGCCCCCAGTGCACAGGCATTGCAGCCCACTGCTACCTGTCTTTCACTAAAAATTATACACCTTTACTCTGAGCCAACAGCCTTCACAATGTGTGAAAATTTAATGATGAAAAGAAATGGTCCAAAATGAGAAGGAAATAAATATCATTACTTAAACTTATGTTAAATGTAAACTGTACATTCCCTGTTTTGGGAAGTAGGTTTTCTCAGACTTTGACTTGATGTTCTTATTATATTTAAAGGATCCTTAATGAAAAAGTGAGGATTTAGAGAGGCCTTTAATGACATTTAGTTGACCTTTAATTGCTGGATCCTGCAGGATCCAAGATTCATATTGCTACATTTAAGTACTGAAAGTCAAATATGAGAAAACAATAACTTTTAAAAGTTCTCTCTTTTCTGGCATGATTGAGAGAAGCCTTTAATGGCATTTAGATGACATTTAATGCCGGCTGGGGCATTTTACCTACCCCTACCAACAAAAAAGGACAACCGGAGGAAAACGAGTGTAGCTCTGCCTGGAGCCCTGTGTCTCCACAGCAACTGTTGTGCACAAGAAGTTAGCTGAGCAATGGGAACAAAAAATGAGAGGCGACTGCTTCATTTTTTACTGTATAAAAGTTTTGCAAGGTCGTTCAAAGAGTCACGTTCCTAAACAATACCTGCATACAAATATGCTCCCTTGTTCCACAAGTCGTGACACGGTGGCTCTTAAAACGATCATTATTACCATACAAATAGACAGATCTATTTAACAACCGGCTTTTTATCGCATAACAGTTCTTCTTTAGTGTTGTGCCTTGAAAGGGATTGAAATGCAGTTCCCCCTTTTCTTGCTGGAGAACGTCTTAGCCTTGATAAAGGCTTGGAGCAATAGATGGAGCAAGGCTGACATCTTCTTAAGAGATGATAGGAGAGCCAAATCAAATAGGATGGAGCAGTCACTCTCTGTGCAGATAGGTAGTTCATTTCACCGGCTCTGCGTTGGTATCCCCAGTGACTCCCTGCCCGGGGAAGATAGCTTACTCGGACTTCATTCATTATTCCAACCCTAGCCTTTTTCAGCGCTTCTAAACGCTCCCCTTTTGTTCTAAGCTGAGGCGCATTTCCCTCACCCTGATGAGAATCTCTGAATTTGGGTTTGCAGACCAAATGTGCATTATCATCAGCTCCTTTTTTCATGTAAGACGCTGCAGTGAAAATCAATTTATTTTTTGCGATACATAATTGAGCGCAAATGAATGAGTTGAGTTGTGCCTTTTGAAACAATAGGGTCTTGGTTATCCTCGTTAAATGTTTTTCTTGCCCCTTGAGGTAAGATGTGTGGCGTGGATTTTTAAACACTCTTCATGCAAGAACCTATACACAGTCGCATGCAAAACTTTGGGCACCCATTTTCCAATTCCATCTTGATTTTCTGAGTGAAAATAAGTGCAGAGACACACTCAGTGCCCAGTTACTGTTTAGGAAAAAATAATGTCTGACATGTATCAGTGTGAACTGTGCAACAGGGTATTACACTAAGAAAATACACTTCAACCAAAAAAGTAAAAAGCATTTGAGTAGGGGTGTTCAACCTTTCGCCATATATACATCTATATATATAAAGCTTCCAATGAATAAGGATCACCCAAATGTAATTCAATCTGTTAAAGAAAAGTCTGCAGGTAAATAAAACATACAGCAGGGGGATTAGGCCAAATATCTTGAATGGTAAAACTAATTATCCAGAATGTCTTTATTTTTGCAAACACATCTGCAAATTATATCCGTAAGTCTCACATTTATTGCATGCTGCATTTTCAGCTTAGCTGTATTATCATAGATAAACAGATAGATAGATAGATAGATAGATAGACAGACAGAGAGACAGATAGATTTGGGAACATCTGGTACGCCAGCGACTCTTGTATGGACATTAAAGAACAGTGGAATTACAATGAGCCTGAATAAAAATCTCTCCCTGCCCAAACAATGTACTAATGAGAAATGAGTAAAGATGAAGAAACAATAAAAATCAAATGCTTTGGGAAGTGTGCTCCGGCCTGACAGGCTAAATTGAAACAATGTATCCTGAGGGGGCAAGGTTTCTAAATTGCTAATTATTAGCCCTAAAAGGGATCTGATTCTGATATGTTGGCCTCTGAAAAGGCAGATGCTGAATGGAGCAGCCATGGAGTCCCTCCAGTGTTTTACTCAGTCTTCTCCCCGGACGCTCTGGCTCGCCTGAAACAATGAGAGCCCCTGAGCCTGGGGGTCCCGGAGGCCTGGGTGAGCAGAGGCCTGCGGGCCGAGTACTGAGGGAGCCGCTCTGCACCACAAAATGTGGAAGGGACAGATAAGGGCTTAGCCGCTCACTGAGGCCCTCTCCCAGGAGCCCAAGGGGAAATTTGCAGTTATTAAGAGGAAGATGAAAAAGATTAAAAGGTCTTTGTGCTCTTGTTCACTGAGTTTCCCTTTCCATTTTTTTTCTACTTCTTTCTTGTGAGTGTGTGTGTGTGTGTGTGTGTGTGTGTGTGTGTGTGTGTGTGTGTGTGTGTGTGTATGGGGGAGGGGGGGTGTAGAACATGTAGAACATGTGGTGAAAGTAATCATTACCCCTCTAGTAGAATTACATTTCAAGCATAATAAATAAAAAATCGAACACAAATAAAAGTTAATAGTAATCAAAATGTGCCCGATTTAATTACATTTTCATTTTTTATTGCAAAGCTTTAAAATGGTGCAAGGCTGAATGGCCTGACTTTTAATCCAAATTCATAAGGGACTGGGTGGAAAAAGTAGATTTCCTGAACTTTATTAATTAGCTTTTATTGTTCAGGTTAAAAGTGCAAATTGAACAAGTATTATCAATACTAGTTAAACAAGCAAACAACAATAATATTTCTACTACTACTACTATTACTAATGAATATAATTAACATAATCGAACAATATATCATTTTTTACAAAAATTAATTTCAGCAGGAGGAGGATTCATTAACATGAATTCATTTTTGAGTTAATTTACATTTACAGCATTTAGCAGCATTTAGAGCGTCCTTAATTCCTGATTACAGGGACAGTCCCCCTGGAGCAGCTTGGGGTTCAGGGTTTTGTTCAGGAACCCAATGGTGGTGGTGGTGCTGGAGGATTTCGAACTTGCGACCTCTTGGTCTGTAGGTGAGTATCCCTCTACTAAACAGCGACCTATACATTAAATTAAATTTGTTTAATATTCTTTTTTATACAATTCTGTTCATTGCATTTAAACTCTACAGCACCTTTTAGTGTTTATTCCATTTAGAGATTTAAGCAGGGAGGTTACTTCAGAAAGGAAAGAGGAAAGCTTAGGCAGGGACATCTTTCCGGTGCAAAAAGGAGATCATCAAGAGCACCATTATTACAGTGATAATAGTTATAATAAGAAGAGAGGGGTTTAACATCAGCACGTGACACCCCTGTGACGTGAGCGAGGGGTAGTGACGTCACGCGCAGGGCGGAAGACCCGCCCATGTGTTGATCAGTGAAAGAAAACAGCAGGTTGAGCAGCTGGTGAGTGAGAGAGGAGGAGAGAGGGAGAGAAACAGCAGCCCTTTTACAAGCTTTATACAACCCTAAAGGCGTGTTTCGGCTTTTTAAAGCGTATTTACTGCATAATATTCCATCTATTTAATGCTGCGGGCTGACTAATCCGAGCGCTTTATGTTGGTGTGTGGTCAGGCTGCAGGATGAGGGATGCTGTGTTTCCCACTGAGACGCACAGTCTGATCCTGCACTGAGACACAGTGAGGCTCTGGGCTCGTTTTGTGAGGAGACACGGCTGGAGAAAGTGGTGCTGAGCTGTATGTCTGCCGTGTGTCTGATCGGTGTGTGATGTGCTGGGTGAGAAACGTGTGCGTGGCACCCTTTGAAGTCCTGTCTTTTTGAAGGTCATCAGCGATTGTTACGTAATGCGCGCGCGTGCCGCTATTGTTTTGATCCTTCGTGGAGGAGCCGTGACGTCACCCTCACACGTCTGCGCCAGTGCATGACTGGCTCCTATATCAAGACACTTCATGTCCTCACTCTGTATTAAGGCTGATCGATTGGGGCCTGATTATTCTGGTCGATACTGAGATCACGATTGCACTCTGATTATTTAATTAATACACACTGACTCTGATGCATTTATTCAACCTACTTTTCCAAACTTGTCATTTTTTCACTGAAAATGACACTTAAATTGACACTCATGGAAACGCTTAACATGTTTGTACATTTATATAAGTGATTTAGCAAAACTGCATCAGAATACATTTCCTCAAAGATGAATCAGGGGAACTGTTACAAGCTATAAATATCTAAATAAGTTACCGCTTAGCCAAAAAACACCGGCCTGTTTACATGGTCTGGTTTCAGAGAGAAACGCATGCAGGTGACAGTGTTTCCACCTTTTCCACCATTCTCAGCTTTTCGCCACTAATAATTTTATTTGGATTATTTTTTAAAAACGTGGCATGTCAAGATCATAATTGAAATCAAAAAAAGACTAGATGACAAAAAAACCCCATCTTACATGTCTACCTTGCGGTTTTCTCTTTATTCTTCACTTCTGCTGCTCATATGCTGTATTTTCAAATGGATTTAATTTACATTATGTAGCAGATGTTCCTGTAAAGCTCTCACTGCACTAATTTTAATGTTTTTCCTCACTTTGCATAAAAAATGTAAAATGTAAATGCAGGTTTTCCAGTCCCAGGTTGGGAATAAAGGTCTTAATCAAGAACCCAGTGGTGGTAGGACCTAAATTTGTGACCTCTTGGTCCATAGGGGAGTATCCAACCATTAGACCAAACAAAATCAGTCCTGTACAAATCACATCCCTTGTTTTTTGTCTAGTTTATGTGCTTTTATGGTCTTTTTAAACAACTGTGAAATGCTTGTGTTGACTTTAGATCTCTCTGATGGTTTCCGTTTTGCAGAGTTGCTGAAATGGAGGAACTGGTGCAGGACTTAGTGTCTGCACTGGAGCAGACGTCAGAGCAGGCCGAGCTGAATGAACTGTGGGAAGAGATGGTGCTCAGCCCGCTTCAGCATCGGCGGCAGGTCCGCAGACGGAGGGGCCGCAAACGGCGCTGTGATTTCTCCCTGCATGGCCCGGAGCACAGCCGCTGCCTCAGCGAGGCTTCCGAGTCCAGCCTTGACGAAACCTTCGCCAGAGATCGCCGGCAGGATGCTGCGGCAGCTGTGGCCGTAGCAGCAGGGGCTGTGGCTCCTGCTAACTACAGTGACTCTGATGACACAGTTATTGCAAAGCGCTGGCCAACATCATCAGTGTCTTTCAGGGCCAGGCAGCATTCTTGGCCAGAGTCGGACTCTTTCACAGAAAACACTCCAGGCAGGCCGTTGCGCCGGCGCCGAAAGGTCAAACGAATGACCTCAGATGTGACCATAAGCCTGCAGCAGAAACTCAGAGTGTCTGGGTTTGATCGTGGTGAAGAAGCACATCCTCACCATCATCAGCACCATCAGAGGTCGTATAAAAATCAGAGGCTGGGCAGGCTGAAGAAGCGTCCCGGATCTTGGCCAAGGAAGGACAGGACCTCTGGGCTGGCTGGAGTGGGAGGCCTGTCTTCGGATTGCTGGAAGGACAAGATCCTGCGCCAGGCCAAGGAGCAGAGAGAGGCCTCAGATGAGAACATGTCAGAATGGTATTTCCGCTATGTTTTCCAGTTCTTAACACTTAAAAATGCCTGCTGAGCAGGGAAGGAGTATTTTATAACAACTGTAAAAATGCAAGTGCCTTCAGCACAAAAATTTGCTTAAATTCAAAACAATAGATGCTCAGATTATTGACAAGCTGCCTGGGTAACCTCATCAGTAGTGTTAGAGTTCTATACCTATGAGAATTCAGTTTGAAAAGATTTACAACAAAAAGCGTTACCCTCCTCTTTATATGCCAGTTTTGCTGAGTACATTTACTTGGTTCCATGTTTCTTTTAGTGGCTGGTTATAGAAACCTGACAGAAGCTGTAAAATGATCTCCTAGCCAACCTAAATCTCTTCAGCAGCAGTCAATGTGGCCTCATTGTACTGTGATTTATATATTCATCTATTGAATTGGTATTAAAAATGAATGCTGTAAGACTATACAACCCTTTTAGTTGCTATGGTGATCAGCTGATAGGACCCCCTTGTTGCTTGTTGCCTTTAGGCTACAATTAGGTTAAGATATCTCTTTTTGAAAATTACAAATAAGAAGTTTGGTGCTGTATTGATCCCTGGAAAATGGGAGTTCAATAGAATTCCAGTTAATTAACGCTAGCCGAGTCTCCCGCCTCCCAGTCGCTGCTGCAGATGATGTGTATTGCACAAATGTCTGAAAAGTGACATTGAATTACTTCTGTGTCAATGGAAGCTCATAATTTACTTAACTCCCACTGTAAGAAATTTAATAATCGTCTGGTCGAGATAATGAACGGATACACAGTAAAGACAAACGCATGTTTGTTTTAGTTAATATACTTCCAGTGTCTACATCTACTTTGCATTTCTAGATTTGTTCGTAGCTTTTCATAAACATGAATACAAATATGTGTGAAGTAATGAAGTCCAAATAAAAAAGACAATAAATGAAATGATTAACTTTTGTACTTTTTTGGTAGTTACAGCTTCAGGTTAAATCCCATTCCTCTGGGCAAGCCATCTTCACTTTTCCAAGATTACAAGGGTTCCTCTGATGGACTCTCGGTTTCAAATCCACCTTTCATTTCAGTGGGATTATCAGGAGATTGGCTTGGCCATTTGAGAAGCTTCATATGTTTATGAACTTCTTGCACTACATCTGAGCTTGCTGTTGAAACACAAGAAGAATCACTCCCTTGCTTGGCCGTGAAGTTTCATCTACCTCTGTGTCATCACTTCATTCATGTTTCCTTCAGTGTATTGTCTCAGAACTTCTGCATACAAGCTACACTTTATGATGCTTCCATCACCATACTGGTTATAGGATCTTTATTTCCATATGTACAACCTTCCTTTCTTCATATGTGAATCATAGAACATTGCCCAGAGCATCACACTGCCTCAGCTGCTTTCACTTTCCATATTGCATCCTGGAGCCATCTGCATGATTTCAAAGTGATTTATCATACGTTCATTCAGGCCACCTTCTCCCATTGTTCCATGGTCCAGTTCTGATGTATCTGTGAGACACAGCCAGCAGTACCTTTTTCAGCAGTTTGGGCTAAGCAGCCTTTTTAGGTTCTGACAAAAGAGCCAGGTTCGACACTAACCACTGAAGACTGACCACAACCCACAAGATCTAGTTTTGGAAATGCTTTGACCCAGTTATCTAGTCATCGCATGTCAGAGTTGGCCTGATACCCATGCTCTGATTTCCTGCTTCCAACACGTTATCATTAAAACTGATTGTTCACTTTCTGCCCCTTCACAGGTGTCTCTCTAACCAGGTGATAACTTACTTTAATTGTCATTGGTTTCAACGTTGTGGGTGATTGGTATACAAAGTCATGTGTGTGTAAATTTTAAGTGGATACATATGCTGGAAGTATATTAAATAGCAAAAAAAAAACTTCTCTAAAACTCCTTATTTTTAATTGTTGAGCTGTCTAAGACGGTCTAAGACGAATTTCTTGTGTTTTGATGCAATTAAATCGCGGCATTTCTGGTTGTTTTGGATCTGTCCTTCGTCTTCCTCTAGCTATCCCATACCCAAACCCCCGCCTCAACCCCAGCCCTTCTTCAGCTCAGTGATGATCTAATTATCTGTGGGTTGGTTTAAAGGGAGAGAGTGAGGTGTCAGTGGCGGCAGCCAATAATGTGGCGACAGCCGACTTTACATCTTCTGCTTTAATTTGTGCTGACCCCGCTTGGCCTCTCGACGGTGCTTGTTTTCTTATTTTATGGAAAAATCAATACCCTTCCTGACGGAAAACAGCTCCAGAGAAGAAATAAATGGGAACACTGTGTCGCCCTGTCAATCATTTCTCACTTACACTTGTGCCCCTCATGCCTGATGGCTGTGTGCAGGGATTGGATAGAAGTGAAGCGGAGAGTGGCTTGGAGAGGTTAGCATTTAAAGTTTAATCATGATACAAGAAAGGAGATGAAGACTAGAGGACTGAGCTACAAATCCAAATTAAAAGAGCACAAGGCTGTATGTTTTGAAAGTCACAGGACTGAGGTTAAGTAAGATAGTCAGTGCATTCTAAAATGCTCATAACAGCTTTCCCCTTAGGGTCATGCTACACACACACACACACACACACACACACACACACACACACACACACACACTGAGAGGCCAGATGTTAATTTTAAGCATGCGGCATATATGAGGTACACCCCATCTCCCCTCTTGGCCTTTGCACACAGACAGTGTCCAGACCTTCCTTAAGCCAATCCAAGTGTGTGTGAAGCAGCTGTTGGCAGCTCCAGCTGGGCTGTCCATCCTTGATTAGACCTGTGCTTGGCCTGATGGATGGCACACCACCTGGTGCTCAGTCTGGCCTGGCTGGGAGGCCTCACCTGTGGGTACGCCTACCCAACAGGGCTGGGTCTTAGGCCATGAACAACCTTGGCCCTATGTAGAATAAGCAGCTGACCACAAAAATCAGCTTTCCATGAACGTCTTTCAGCTCACATTTACTTTATAATGATCATCATTAAGAATATCATTCTGTCCATTATTCATTATACCTGTAACCTTTACAGCAGTAAAATTTTACATTAGTTTGTCGTTTTAAGCAGATACATAAACACAACCTTTAAGAGCGGCAAGTAATGGCTCCAATGAGGCATCGTTTTATGGAAATGTTTTCATCAGTGGCTCAGTATCCACATTAATTATATAGCCCTTGGCCTACCCTCCAGACGCAACCGTCATTGGTTGAGTTATCAAGAGATGCCACAGCCATCTGTGACCAGGGGTTCAGAGAGAGTGGGCTGACGCTTTCTCTGCCCACCGTCGCATGGGTGTTTGTTAGCTGATGTAACAGCATTCCCTGTAAAGTGAAAGTGAAAGTGACCATTCACGTCATTGTGAGTACACGGCGCAGCACAACGAAATTACACCTCTGAATTTAACCCATACACCCACTAGGCCACCGCTGCCCCTGGGTTGAGCTGATTAATAACATGTATCAGTTTGAAAAAAAAGCAGTTTCATGTGACTCACATGCTTTCCACCATCCTCCCAGGGCTGGAAGCATCATGTAAAAAGGGGAAATGTCAAATGAATCCATCCCAACAGAAACAGTGACGTTCCTGCCTTGACAATAAGTGGAGGTGTCAGGAGTGGCGTGAGTCGCTTGCTGTCAAAGATACTGTTCCATTGAGCTGCTTCCACTCGTCATTACTTTGGTAATTTTGATTTGGCAAAGTAGTCGAGGAGTTTGGGTTTGTATCCTCTCTTGCCCAAGTTCGTTTCCACAAATCCCTGAGACTAATCCAATTACTCAAGCTGAGGGAGGCTGCGAGACCCTTTTAATCAGACGCTTATGGAAGAGGGCATGGTCTTGGAATGTGGGCCCTTGTTATCAGCTAGACATTCCCCTGGTTTTTTGCCATCCCTCTTTGTTCTGGACTGTGGAATAAGCCAGCTCTCAATGACTCTCATTGCACAGTAATCTCACCCCGAACTGGCCTACTAGGCCTGCTGGTCTCTGGAGGGTGGGATTATATCCTAATGATTGCACTCTGCCTTGGAAGTGTGTTTTGGGCTCACCTCCCCAGAATATATGTAGACAAAGGAACATAAGAGATAGATATTAGCTCATCCAAAGCAAGCTGATGGGGAGATGTCTTTGGGGAGGTCTTGTGTTGTTTGCAGGAATTTGGATTTGCTTAGCCATGGTAGTTTACAATGCGCCGAACGCCAGTGTGAAGGTGCTTTAACATTTATAATTCATCTCTGCATATCTCTTAGTGCAGGGTTTTACTTAACGCAAGACAGAGACAGATAAACTTGCTTGAAAGTTCTCCCACTGAAGGTCATGTTAGAGGGAGGAGGGAGGCTCTTACAAGCCCAAAGAAAAATGTTAGTGTCAATAATGCATGGCATTAATTAGGTACTACTTAATGGAAACAGTTTCATATTGGCAACGAGCCTCTCAGGGCAACATCACATTACACCTTTAATATTGTTTAATACTTAATGCGCTAATTAATTGTTTATATTGTGCCTATCATTCTTCTTCAGATTCAACACGGCTCTTCTTCTCCCTTGACATTCAAGCACACCGGGCTCGGTTTCACCCAGGATTTCTCAGGAAATGATTATCTCTTGTATCTGATATAGTTTGATTTCAGTGATTATTGATCAGTTCTGGAACATGCACATAAACAGAAAGATCTAATAGCTGTGGAGTCATGGTGTACATCTGAGACGCCTCACTATCAGTCAGCACGTACTGCAGCCAGATCTTCTGGGCAGGTTTTTAGGTGCTCTTGTTCCAAATGAGGGTGTCATTGTTGCTCAAGATCACATTTCGGCCCTGTCTTGTGGGGATGAGGAGCTTTCTAATATCACTTCCCAAGCTTTAGACCTCATATTCTCCATGTTACAGTCATGAGAATCGTGTAAAGGAGGGTTGCCAGTGCCGATTCCATGCCAGTAACAAAGCCTAGGATGGCAGATTCTGCAATCTTTTTAAGGAGCAGCGTTGTTACAGTTATACTATAGTTTTTCGACCGATTTATTGAGTCTAGATGTTACCATGGCCACTGTCACTGGGTAGCCAGAAAAAAGAAAAAGTTTAAGAATGAGATAATGATAACGAGGGAATAGAATGATGAAAGGTATACACTTGAGGATCACTGAGATAAAATGACATATATTAGACATAAATTGCAAAACAAGTTTGCAGTTTATTAAATCATTATCATTACTAGCACTGCTTAGTTTGCAGTGTTTACTTCTTTAGTTCAGTTTAGTTCTAGAATCAGTTTTTGTGATAATGACAGCCATAAATACTGAAAAATCTGATCTGAGATCAGTCCTCTATGACTGCTTGTGAAAAACGACTGCTTTGTGAATAGCAGCCTCGGTCGTGTCTAGAATGGGAGCGGTGCCTAGTGGTAAAGGACTAGGCCCCTGGATCGGAAGCTTGAGTTTGAATCCCAGACCAGTAGATTACACCCTAGAACTGTATACCCAAGGAACTTTCTGTCTTTATTTACAGTGTGTCTTCAAAACTGTGTATTTACAGCTATAAACACGTAATTATGATGAAGTTAAACGGCCTCTGTAATTCTTTAAGAGTGTCTAGGCGTGCCCACACCAGCACGATTGCTGCCATACGCAGTGCAGGGAGCAGGCATAAGGCAGTGATCGTCCGTGCTGCTGATTTTACAGGGCGATTAACACTCATTATGAATCTTATATTGCCAGGAGGAGCAATAGCCATCTTCCTTCTGCTGACACAAAAGGGCTCCTGAAATGATCCAGATGCACACCCTCACGTCCAGAGGCCAGCGGACAGCTGAGGAGCATGTGTGTGTGGCTGTGCATATGCCTGTATTTATCCAGGAGTGCTGGGCTAAGCCCGCCTCACTCCCCTGAGACCGCGACCCCCCTCCCACATCTGTTTCCAGGGTGCGCGAGGGTGCGGTAGCGCAGAGGCCATCTGCTTAGAGTGATGCATGGTGGGCAGGCAGTGCAGGCTGCACGTCGCCCAATATGGCGAAGTCCTGCATCAGCGAGTGTCTGACCCCACCGACCTCGCTCCTCACGGTCAAGGTCAGCACTGATCAACATGAGGCAAACTGCAGAGCAGACAGGACTGTCGTCCCCACTCCTGCGCACCATGGGAACGCCCTCCGCTGTGCTACATCCCCACGATCAGACGGCCTGCCGCGTGTCGCAGTTATTGGCACAAGTTATTGTGTCAGTTTATGCATCGCATTTTTTAGTTGTCAGGGTAACAAGCACAAAACATGCTTATTTTTAAATACTCGTTTCCTCCTTCCCAAAATTAGATCCACTACAAGTGGTGGGTTGTCAAAATGTAGCCAGTAATGATCAGAGTGATACAAGTTTGTTTAAAAATCATGCAGTTATCAGATTTAACAATAAAATCACTTACTTCACATAATGTGGTTGGAAAGTAACTACAGATTAGTTTTGTGATTATAATATTTTAAAAAAAGTGTTGCTTGTCGTCCTACTTATCCTATATTGATTACGTTTGGAGAAAATTTGATATTTTTGCTGAGCTATTCTTTTAACCCTCCATGGTGGGAAATCATTGCATGCATAGAAATACTTTTTTTTCCCAGAAGCGTAGCATTGTGCTGATCCAGTGAGGATGACGAATGAACTGTATCCCTTTCAAAAGCTTTTCAATTGAACTGTTCTCTTTTTGGAGGCTTTGTAAAATCACACAACACTGTGTCTGTTGGCCAATCAGAGACTGTATTCTTGATTGAATGTGCTCAAGGTAATGCATTGACATTAAAACGGACCCTCTTCGTCTCTCTGCAGATCTATATTTTTAGGGCTGCACCCCAAGAAATAGTGTTAATGTAATAAATACGGTGCCTTGTGTTAACTTGAGCATTCATCTCGCTAGTGTGGCCCTATCTGTTTGCAAATCTGTTTTCAAGTTTACTTTAAAATAAATTGTGTGCAGAGAGCCATATTGACTCGCCCAGCCCGGTGCTGCCACACCAGTATGCGGTACAAGGAGCCTGAGGTGGGAGTGAATCTGTCCCAGAGAGGGGGACTGAGGGTGGGGATGTGGATCAGTGATGTTGGCCGACGCTTGAGGCCAGAGCAGCCTTTAGAGCAGATGCTGTCCAGTTGTTGAAGTCGAAGCCCGAGGTCCATTCTCTGCCTGCTGAACGAGCAGACGGGAAGAGCAGGAGGGAGAAATCTGGTGCATTCCTGTCATCCTCAGAAAAGCTCAGGCAGATTAGATTGGAGCTGACAGGGGGGGATATTCAATTAGATTGGGCATGTCACTCATGAGCTTCGATCCGCATCTGTACCTGCCCCTCCCCGACGTCTTTGTGCTTGTAATCCAGTGGAGAAGGACCTTGTGTGTTTACTTTCGCTTGACCACCATCTCTGCATATTTTCATAATTCTAATAAATATGTGATGTCAAACGTTGCTTTGTATTGTTGCATTTAATTTTGGTAATGCACAATTAGATCAAGGTGCTAAAACGCCGCCTTATTCTGTGTTGTAGTGAAACGAGCAGCGTGTGCAGCAGTGACCCTGGACTTTTCACCAATGATGAAGGACGCCAAGGTAGGGAATGAGCGCAGGTTGTATTTGTGCCATCAAAATGTGTTCAGTGTAGGTGTATTTTCATGCTGAATAGACGGGTGAACAGGCAGTGTTTCATTGTTAGTTATTTTTTATGTGAAGAATAAAACAGCATGCATTTCAAAAGCATACCTGAAATAAAGGAGTAATTATTTTTATGTTTCATTTAATATTTAAATGATGTATTTTTTTTTTTTTTTGAGATGTCATGTTTTTTTTGTTTTTTTTGAGATGTCATGTTTTTTTTCCCCCATATTTATGACGTTAATGATATTTCGGTTTCCATTACCAGGAAATGAGAAGCCTTTAAAGGGGGCAAATGAATGAATAACATGTAATACAGTCAAATATGAAAAACAAGTGATCTGTGAAAGTAAATACAAAACATGCAAATGAACAAAATGTAATCACGCTGCAAAACAAATTTCCTCACCTTCTTCGTTCTGTTCATTCCGTCTGCTGACGGAAAATAGGAAAAGATTTGCAACAGAAAAAATATTTAAAGGACACATCAGGATATTTAAAGAAGTAAATGTTTTTATTTACTGTGGGTTAATTATACTGTAAAGTCATGCATCATGTGTGGGTCTTTTTCCAGTCAGGAATACCACTGCTGTTAATTCTGCTTGATGCATAGACCCCTGTCTCTCCAGCCCAGTCAAACAAGCTCAGACATAAACAACAAGCCAGTCATACCAGAAAAGACTCTGTATGGGGAAAAAGAACAGCACTTGGGATAATGTCGCAGTGTAGGGTTGGTTGCCGTGGGTGGCAGTTGCCGGGTGCCCATGCGGCTCTAATGAGAGGTTGTCATGTAGCGCTAATGAGCGCTGAAGGCTTTGCTAATCTCATTAGTCGTGGTGGCGCAAGGCATCCTCTGATTTAACAGTTGTCACTACACCTTGACTGTGAGAGGCATGGCCTTGCTGTGCGGTTGACTGACAGGTCTATGGAGAGCACCACGTCTGGGAGTGGGGTGTGTGTGAGGTCCTCTCTTGTCGTTGAGAGTGGTGCTGCAACAAAGCCCTCAGTTGACCCAGAAGGCACAGTGAGGTTGCACTTCACTTAACACCATTTGACACAGAGGGCACATGCACGAGTAATTGAAATGTTATGTTGCCAGTTATGATCCAGAAATTACTCGTCGGCCCGAAACAATGATTCACTGATGTATCCGAGCTGCGGAGTCATATCCTTGGTAGAAAAATAGCAATAGTTACTAATAAGGCAACCCATGCTGGTCCTATGCTGGGATAAATGGGGAGGGCTACTACTACTACTGTTGCCTGAAGAAGAAGAAGAAGAAGAGGAAGAGGAAGAGGAAGGCACATCCAGAGGCAGGAGATTAGAAGGAAGAGTAGAAGAGTGGGGGTAGGAATTTTGAATGTTGACAGTATGAATAGAGCAAGAGCTAGCTGAAAAGATGGAGAGAAGGAAGGTTGATGTTTTGTGTGTGCAAGAGAACAAAGTCAGAGACGCGAGACTGTGTTAGTTTGGACATGAGCCTTGGACATGAGGAGAGTATGGTGAGAAGGATGTTGAGGATTGAGCCGCCAGGCAAGGGGAGAAGAGAGGACTTGTGTGTGAAGGAGGAAGTTGCAGAGGACAAGAAGAAACGGAGATGCTGTAGAGACCCCTAAAGGGAACTGCCAAAAGAAGAAAAAAGTAAAAGAAAAAGAAGTTAACAACATTCAACAGCACGTGCCTTATAAGCCATGGTAATGGTTCTTATTAGTGAATTAAACAATAGATATATTGCAAGTTATGATCCAGTCTCCACCAGGTTGATTCACTGTCAGATGGTGGAGAAACATCCATGGTAAATTTATATTATGAACCGACATATTCTCTTTTTTGTAGCTTAGAGGCTTTCACACTTGGCATTTGTTACCTTCACACACATCAAGAGTTTGCACAGATTGGTCCAGATCGATCGTCTCTCTGCAGGTGATGATGAACAGAGTGACTGGTTCTTTGAAGGCGAGTGTGTGTCAGGCATGAGCGTTCAGGGTTTGCGGTCCAGCAGAGAGTCAGAAACTGCCCCCAGGCCTGCTTGGTTGGACTCTAGGAGAGAGAAGAGCCGTTCAGCTACTTTCCTCCAGCCGGCCCGACCCAATCAGAGAGGTAAAACACTGCGCTGCACTGCGATGTCTCATTTAAGAGGCTTAATTATGCCCTCTTTGAAATGTATTGTGGAGGAACAGTTCTCCAGGCTCTCATTTTCAGTGCAGCACCTGATGAGTTTTCAGAGATTTGTGTTTTTTAAGCCACTCTTCCTCTTCTCATCTATAAACCTCCTACGTATGAATCTTCAAGCAGAACAAAGCGTCTAACTTAAGACATGAAGCAGTGAAGAAACAGATGCAGATGATTCCAGATGATCAGTAGATCAGATGATTAGTTTACTGCTGATGCTGAATGCTGAGTGGTTGGAAACGCTTTATCTAGAAACTTTGCAGCTTTTGTTCTTCTTTCTTTTTTATTCTACGAAATATTCCAAAAGTTAGACAGCTTGAAAGGCATCAAATAGTATGTCGGTACCAACCCTATGCTGTAGAAGATATTTGTGCTCAACAGAAACTCTCCTATTTTCCTTTGTCTCTTCTTTTTGAGCTTCATAACTGTGCGTGTTGCAGGATATCATGCCCGTATGAACCGTTTGCCAGGTGTGGCTGCACGCTGCATTCGACGAGGCAGGAGAAAGTTACCTGGCAAGGTGAGACTGGACTAATATGTGATAGGTCTGAAAGTGAAAGTGACTACTCTTGTCATTGTGAAACACAGCTCAGTGCACAGTGAACCATAACGAAATTACACCTCTGCATTTTACCCTCACACACACACACAGCATGCAGCAGGGGGCAGCTATTGAAAGTGCCCGAGGAGCAGTGACAGGGACGTTACCTTGCTCAGGGTTACCTCAGGGCAACCCAGTGGTCTGGGATTTGTCTTGCAGTACATGCAGTTTTACAGCATGCTAAATCACTCTAATCCTCTCTGGCCCTTTACACAGAGCACTGACTTTCTGTTTGTGCTGTAGGATAATAATATGGCCGTTTTTGTGGACAAAATGAGGAGCTATTCGCAGGACTCTTATCAGAAAGAGTAGGACTTATTCTTTCCTTTCCAGTCATATGTGAAATATGTATTTAAAGAGTGTTTGTGTGTGTATATTTTTTAATATTTCATATATATAATATATTTTCATATATATAATATCATATTTCTGACTGTTTTCAGGATTTGGCTGCCATCCTTTGGGAAACGAGATCGAGCTCAGGTATAACCTATTTCAGCACTTTTATTAGTCTTTTTTTTTCTTCCATAACACTTGCATCCTTTATTTCCAGCTGAAGCCTCTGTGTCCTTTGCCCATGTATCCCGTTGGCATTGTTCCTGAGAGCACCCATTCTCGTTGCTCTGTGTCCATGTGCAAAAGCAGGTGAGGGTGTCTTTTGTTTTGGTACACTGCACATAAAAATCACCCTGGCAATTGACTAATATTTGAGCATTTTCACCTGAGAATAAAAAAAAAGCATTTTATTGCTGTAAGAATTAAACATGCCATTTTTAAAAGAACTTTATGTTGACTTTTATGAGCGCTTTTGTCCTGTCATAGTAAAACAACTAAGCTTCGCTTTCGGTGTCTGTTTATATCCACTAAACACTCTGCTAAATTATCATTGAGGCGAGTGGCAAGGTGAAACACTATTGCATTTATGCCAGATACTTCAGAAAAACCTCCTCTCACTGTAGGTGGGATTGAGCTGGTTAGAGAACGTATCAAAAAGATTTTTGTGTCTCCTGGGCTTATGGAAACCAGCAGTGAACAGATTTGCTGTCAAAGCTCAATATATTGATGGACCGTTTTTTAGTTAACTCCTCCAAATGAACCGTGCATAGAACAAGAGGATGTGGGCTGGGGGGTTGGGAGGAGAGTTAACCGATTTGACCTGCATGAAAGTTTTCACCAGACCTCGCAGTCGTTTTGATGTGTATAAAATCTCTATGGTGGACATCTCCCTCATGACTGCTGCTCAGACTGTGACCTTGTGATCTATAGGGCTTGATATACATGACAAAGTCTCTGATGTGACAGTGTATTGAGTGTCCTCTTATGATCACCATATATTAAAATAAAGATAAGAGTTTATGTTATACACTGAATAAACTGCACCAGAACCCACTCAAACAAGGGCTGCAAAGCAGAAGTCATCTTTTCTTAAATACCTCTGTATTTATCACAGTCCCATCCCCCAGAACAGATCCTGTTGTCAAAAGAGGCAACATTTACATACAGACGCTTGTATCCAGAGTGACTTCCGTGTCCTGATTACATGGACAGTCCCCTGGAACAACTAAGGGTTAAGGTTCTTGTTCAGGAACCCAATGGTGGAAGTGCTGGAGGTGGGATTCGAACCTGTGGCCTCTTGATCCATATGCGTATCCTCCCACTAGACCACCACCACCCTGACTGTCAGTTCTTTTATTTATAGCTCACAGTAAATCATTATTTGTCCAAAATCACATCCACAAGCCTGAAACAAAGATGTCGTCTGAGTGAGCTGCGAGTAGTATGGGGGATGTTTCTGTAGAAAATAGGTGTCTATTGAGTTGTTATCAACTCTAATCTTGACATCGGCCGGGTTGTGTGGCTAGATGTATCAGAGCATCTCAGTAACACCAGGTATTGAGGGTTGAGTGAGGAACAAAGGCTCTGCCATTCAGTTTCACAGAAGAGCTGCTGTAGCACAAATTGCTGAAGACATTAAAAATAGAAAGGTGTCATAACACCAGTGCAGCTCGCTGAATATGGGGCTGTGTGGCCACAGACAAGTCAGTGTCCTTTGCCAAAAGGGCTACAGTTGGAATGTAAGCATCAGAACTGGACCATGGAGCAATGGAAGAAGGAGATCAGATGAATCATGTTATCTTTTACATCATGGAGTCACCTGGGTTGTGTGTCTGTCAGTTAGCTGAGGAAGAAATGGACCCAGAAATGATCTCCCACAGTTAGAACTGCTACAGCTTAAAAGCTTTTAATAAACTCCTAACTGCAGACTCTAACTGACCTCAGTTCTACTAACCCAGACTGTACCGACCATCAGTGCTTAAACCTGTTTACTCTCTTTAACTCATATCACACTTCTGGAGCAACAGGGGCCTGGTGTCTAGGGACTAGGCCCCAGGATTAGAAGGTCATGGGTTTGAATCCGAGCAGTAGGTTGCCCTGAGGTATCCTTGAGCAGGGTACCGTCCCCTTCACTGCTCACCACAACTTTTTAGTCGCGTCTTTTCTTTTTCCTTCTTAATTATCCAGTATCAACCCGAGGAAGATGGGTTCCTCTTCTGAGTGTTGGTTCCAAGGTTTCTTCTTCCAGTTTTAGGGAGTTTGCCGCTCTAGGAGCTCAGACGCAGATCCTGTTAGGCTGCTTTGTGACAACGGTTCAGTCATTTTATTTACAAAACTGACATGACGTGACTATGGGGTAGAGGGTCAGCCTGGCAGAAGTGATGCTCTGAGCAATGTTCAGCTGGGAAACCTTGGATCCTGACATTCTTTTAGATGTTACGACCTTGCTGAACATTGTTGCAGACCACCCTTCATGGTAATGATGTTCTCTAATGGCAGTGGCCTCTTTCAGCTGGACAATATTACCTGACACGCTGCAGAAAATCTTCAGGAATGGTTATAGGAACATGACAAAGAGTTCAAGGTGTTGACTTGGCCTCCAAGTCCCCCAGATATCAATTTGATCAGGCATGTGTTGGATGTGTTGGACAAGCTTGGTTCATGGAATCTTACAAGACTTATTGGATCTGCTGGTAAGGTTGCCACAGATACCACGCCATATCATCAGAGGTCTTGTGGAGCCTATTTCTTGACGTATCAGAGCTGTTTTGATGGTATGAATGGGACTCACACATTTCAGTCTTATGTCTGATTGGTTTACTCTCAGTGTATTCAGTTCAGTTCTTGCTTGTTAAAAATTTTAAATTGTCTACCTCTGTTGAAATAGCTGTAAAAAGTTCCTCAGTATTTATTTATCTATTTAGATCGTCAGGGAAACTCAGAGGCAAGTAGCCGCTCCCAGAGAGGTGCGTTCTTACAGAGAGTTTAATTGCCCCAAGAATGTTCGACTTCCCTGCATTGTGCCTTTGGTGCCTATTTACAGTGCATTCTTAATTCTCTCCCTCACTCTCCCCCTCTGCCTCAGCCTCTCTCTCTTGGGCCGCTCTAGAAAGCGCTCCCTCTTTCCTTGATGAGGGGCAGAAACACGATGCCGATGAAGCGGCCGCACTTCTTAGCGGCCTCTTTCATACTCATTGCCTTTCTTCTCCACCTGAAAGCTTTCTTCAGATTGGAGTTTGAAGCATGTTGAATACTAATTTCTATCTATTAAAAGGCCCTGGTATCATTGCCATGCTCTCATTTGAATGCTGTACTCTGGGGAGGCCTCTTAATTCCTTTATAGAAGAATTCCAGACCCCTTTTACTTCAAAAAGTATAAATCATACTCCCAAATGAACGAGGGAGTGAGGGGATTCACGCCTTGTGCCTCTGATGTGTCCCGTCGCTTAGCGGCAGCCGGGTTGAGCTCCCAAAGCTGCTCAAATCCGGCCTCTGGGGGGAAGACATGTCTGTCCTCCTGACCCAGGCCTCCAGCAAAGCTCCCAGCCGTAACAATGAGCCACTCAACATATACAGATGAGGAGTACGTACAGCACAGAAGGAAAATATCGGCTGTCCCTAATTCTCCAACTGCATATTTATGTAGTCCATAGTTATATTGGTGTTTTATGGTCACAAATGAGATTTAATGAATTAGTTTCAGGCTTTTGAAGAGTATAGGTGATGTTTACAGGCCTTGACAACTTTAATGTCAATGAACATGAACAAAATCTTTGCATTTTTACAGATTTATGACTGGTTATGACTGGTTGTCAGTTATTGCATGAAACATTAAAGACATCCCGTAGAAAAGGCAGGAAAACAACATTAAAAGCTTTTTTGAGTGTGGTTTGGTCAAAAGTTCTCAGTTTTATAGTTTTAAGTCCATAGTTAGTTCAACAATACACATTTAGTCCAATTTACTTAAAGATGTGTGCACACAACTCAAATATTCTTCATTTTTGATGGATTCTCAGCTTTTCTCCGTTAGACTTCAGGTTAGGATTTTGGGTGCAGGCAGTGATGAGGGCTTCCTACTCCTGATCATGGACGGCTATGGGATTGCTGGGATTTAAGATGAAGGTCTCCTTCTGATCAGGCTATGAGACAGTTGCACCACTCTGGAAACAAGAAAGAATTTCATGAAAGACACAGCACTCACATTTCAGTGTGTTTATTTCATCAGCGTAAGCCGCACTGCAATCCTGCATCTTAGCGGAGTGTAAAATCTGTCATTGTGCTCTTGTAAGTGTGTAATTTAGCAGCTATAACTCTAGTTTATATCATTGTTATATGTGTGTATATAACACTCTTTATGCTGTCAACTTTATTTAGAAGGATTGGCTAAAAAACGTTTACATTTAAAGGTTTGAAATCATTGTTTCTAATAAAATACAGCCAGTTTGGTTGACATTATACAGGGTGGAGGTGGTCTAGTGGTAGGACACTTGCCTATGGACCTCTGGCTCAAGAGGTCCCAGGTTCAAATCCCACCTCAAGCACTACCACCACTGGGTCCCTGAGCAAGACCCTTAACCCTGAGTGTCTCCAGGGGGACTGTCCCTGTAACTAGGACATGGAAGTCTCTCCGGATAAAAGCGTCTGCTAAATGCCGTAAATAGTTAGTTTTTATATATTTTTTGAAATCCATATTTCTATATGGGGCAGCGGTGGCCTAGTGGTTAGGGAGTTGCCCCCGCATCGGAAGATTGTGGGTTCGATTCCTTCACAAGTAGGTTGCCCTGAGGTACCCTTGAGCAAGGTACCGTCCCCGCCACTGCTCCCCGGGTGCTTTCAATAACTGCCCACTGCTGCACGGTGTTTGAGTGCATGGGTTAAATGCAGAGGTCCAATTTTGTTGTGGTTCACGTGTGCTGTGCTGTCCTGTGACCTCGCAATGACAAGGGTTGTCACTTTTACTTTTTCACTTTTTTTTTTTTATTAATATAAAGAAAGGCTCCTGTTATAGGTGAGTGCGCGAATAGGAGTTTTGCACAACAACTCATTACTGTACCATGGAGGGCTTCGCCCAGCATAAATTCCCACCTCAGTCTCTCGCTGGATACTGCTGCAGTGTCACTGATTTTACAATGAAAAAGAAAAAAAAAACAAGTGGTGTCCTGAAGTGAAGTGACTATTTGTCATTATGAACATCACACAGAACACAGTGAACACAACAGAATGAAGCATCTGCATTTATCCCACACATACGTGCTGCAGGGGGCAGCCATATCCAGCATCCAGGGAGCAGTGATGGGGACAGTACTATGCTCAAGGGTATCTCAGGGGAACCTACTGGTTAGTGATTCGAACCCTCGACCTTCTGATTATAGGGCTTTCCCAAACCACTAGGCCACCACTAGACCAGCGCTGTAAACTCAGTAACATTATAGAAACTTCTAAGAAGTGAAACTTGCTCTAAAAAGACATTTGCACTGAATCCTTTATCATTTTATTCATTCTTATTTGCGCTGCACTGATTAAGTATTGTACTTAATTTTAATTCAAACTTCATGTGACGGGTGTATCTAAACTTTTGAATTTTAGGGAGTTTTAACAAATCTATACTAACATATTATATCAGTTCTCTTTTATCATTCTAACAGCAATAAAGAAACTCTAAAAAGAAAAATATATTTTCCGTGAAACACAAATAGGAGTGTAAAAGTCACTTTTAATAATAACAAAATGCAGTGAACGAACAAAAGAGAATCTAAATCAAATCAATATTTGGTGTGACCACCCTTTGCCTTCAAAACAGCATCAGTTCTTCTAGGTACACTTGCACACAGTTGTTGAAGGAACTCGGCTGGTCGGTTGTTCCAAACATGACTGTGTTTCTCCTCCGTGTGACATTGATGATCATCAGTACCTGTTTGGTAAAACTGGTTGATCAGACACCGACTATAATCCTACAGAATCCCTGACTTTGTGCAAGTGTACCTAGAAGAACTGATGCTGGTTAGAAGGTAAAAGGTAGTGACACCAAATATTGATCTGATTTAGATTTTTCTTTTGTTCGCTCACTTTGCATTTTGTTTACAGCATTTTTTCACACCTGCCTAAAACTTTTGCACAGTACTGTATATATATATATTTATGAAAGTGACATCCCTTGTCATTGCGAGGTCACAGCACAGCACAGCACACGTGAACCACAACGAAATTGGACCTCTGCATTTAACCCATGTAAACACCAAGCAGCAGTGAGCAGCTATTGAAAGCGCCCGGGGAGCAGTGACGGGGACGGCACCTTGCTCAAGGGGCAACCCACTGGTGAGGGAATCGAACCCACAATCTTCCGATGCGGGGGGGCAAATCCCGAACCTCTAGACCACCGCTGCCCCAGACAGAAATATGGATTTCAAAAAATATATAAAAACTAACTTTTATAAAGTAATGTAACTACAATGTAATGATGTAGTCTCCCTAAAACGTATTTATAAGTAATTATAAAGTTAGTTTTTTTTTTTTTAGAAATGAATATATAACAGTTAATTACAGTGACTTTTCACATTTTTTTAAAAGAAATATGAATTTTAAGTGTCGAATCCAATTAAAAACGTTCTTGGTAAAAATGTATTTTTGTAGTTTAAGTCTGAACGTATTGCTCGTATAATCTCCCAGTCTGATTGCTTACATCATATACAGTAACGTGAGAGCTTGTTTTTTATGAGTGGGATCCTGTGGGAAGGAGCATCACGCGATGACAGATCGTCCTCTAATACCTCACACTCTGCTGCTACCTTAAAATGCATAACCGCGTCCCGCCTGCGCGCAAGTTTTCTCGATCGACTTTATTTATTTCTAAATGACATTCGCTGGCTTCAGATAAATCATAGTCCTCCGGCACTCCTCTCGCCTGCTTTTCATTTTAATTGTGAGATCTCGATGTCAGCAGTTAGTATATTGGTGTGAGTGGCCTATTGATTATTGATTTGCCTCCATTGATTGCAATCCCAGGGGACCCTAATCCTTTTTGATTCATTTGAATACCTCTATTCATCTTGAGATCCTCCTCACACCTGGAGTGCACCGGAGCCTAATGAAAATAGATGGCGGTCCGGCTGCTAGCTGTGGCTCTGGTGCCTTTTGATTTATTATTTTTAATTGATATATCTGCTTCAGAGGCGTGGGCCAGCCAATGACGATTGACCCTCGCGTCACTGTGTTTTTTACGCCACGCCTCAGGGACCAGCCAGCTTTAAGAAACGCTCGAGGTGTCTTTGGACGACTCAGTTGACCTTTTAAGCGCTTCTTTGGTTTGCCCTCTTGTCTTTGCTTGTCATTCAGAGTGTAGCTCCTCTCAATACTGAGCCACTTTGTCTTTGTCCAGATATTTTTACGTCATCATAAAAGCTCTCGTTGTCACACTAAGAGCTTTTAATAAGGATAGTTGATTCCATGAGACGTATTTATCACCTCTATGTGGTTAGCACAGAATCCTTTCATTTTGTTGTAAATTTTTATACTGGCGTTTTTCCATAAAGGACTGTGGAAAGTAATGTAGTTGGAAATGCACTGTGGATCATGTTTTTTTTTGTTTTTTTTTTGGGCTTTCATCATGTCAAGCCATTTTTAAATGTAGTTTTGCTTTCTCTTCTTGAGGATACAGCCTGGAGACAGAAGAGCTCATCTCATACTGGCTCCAAGAAACAAGGATTGCTGGCAAAACAGGGAGAAGAAGCTCTGTGCATTAGACACCAGCGCATCTGGGTATTACTTTTAATACCGGCCTGGGCAGCAGCGAGTGAAATAATGTGGTGTTTAAGCGCCCATTGATTTTGGAATTAAAAAGTTAGTTTGCAAAGATTTACTGTGGGGAGTTCAATGGCTGAGCTCTTTATCAGTGCAGCAAATGGCTGGTTATACGCTGTCCGACAGAGCTACGATTGAGGGATCGATAGACGTGTGATTTACTAACTGGGCTACAGCTAATCAATAAGTATAAAAGTAAATGAAATATGCATTACGGGGATTTTATTAGAGAGGGGTAGCAGGCGGAGAATACCGGTCAAGCCATTTATTTTTATACCTATTGATCATACAACATAGAGACTTCGCTCAAGCCCCTCTCCAGGTGGTGCACCGGTATCGTGTGATTTATGGCTTCGGAGGGCAGGGAATGCACAGGCAGTTAAAAGGTGGCTGCGACGGGGCTCTATCTACACACGTGCCAGATGAGGGTTCATGTGGCTGCCAGACATGACCTACACTCTGGCAGGTACCAGGCATCTACTGCTGTTGCCGTTCTTTAATGAAGTCAGGGGGCTGGAAAAAGGGCTTGAGTGCATCATCGCTGTTGTATGAAAACCTTATACTTCAGACATCGTAACTTTACTGGAGAAGGGAAAAAAACGGGCAAATGTTATTCCAAGTAGGACTGGAAACATTTCATTTGACATAAAATGTGTGACTTAGAATATTAACACATTCATAAGGGTGTAAGTTCTCCTCGTTTTGCTAATAGCGCCCTCTTGTGGAGAGCGTTCAGGCTGCTAATCATGACTTTTATGTGAAGTTCAAACTTGTCATAGTGAGCACACGAAACAATGAAATTTGTCCGTTACATTTTACCCATACACCACGTGCAGCATGAGGCAGCCATACTTTTGGCGCCCGGGGAGCAGTGATGGGATGGTACCTTGCTCCTTGCTCAAGGCTACCTCAGGGCTACCTACTTGTCTGGGATTTGAACCCGTGATTTTCCGACCCGGGGGCCTAGTCCCTAAACTCTGGACCACCGCTGCCCCTTGCTATGACTCTATATTTATAATTGTATTATATTCCTGTACAGCTTTCCTGTCTTTATGTATTTGCATTTATTTTTAGATTTTAGATTACGGTTTTATTATTTTATTCACATTTTATCTTTATTCTTATTAACGCTTAATTCGTGTCTTTGCACAGCCTTAAGAGAGACTCAGGACACATTTCACTGCCGGTTATATTTGATCCTTAAATCTTTGTCTCATTGCAGAGTAAACCGATGTGTGAAGAGTGTAAATCTTGAAAATGAAAATCAGTCCAGTTTTTCAATTTAATCCATTAGTCATGACAGCCCTATATTGAACTAAACTGAAATGTAAAATACCATTTCTTATGTTGCTTTGCTCGTGTGTGGCAGAGGGTTTATAGCATGCAGCTCACAAGAGCATTTGCAGTCTGGAGTTTTGGATAACATACCGAGCACGGTGCTCACACTTACAAATACACTGTGTGCACAATTATTAGGCAAGTGAGTATTTCATCTGGAACAAGCCCAGTGCTCACTCGATCCAAAATGTTAAAAACCCTGAAAGCGGAATGCTTTCCTGGGGAATTGTGAGTGTGAACATGTCCGTTTCTTCATCTGTTGATCAACGTTTTGTGCAGCAGCACCCGCAGCCTCCCAGACTCTGTTCAGAGGTGGACTGATTTTTTTACCCCTTAATCTCCCGTTTAAGAAGATCCACAAGTTCTCAACCGGGTTTAGGTCAGGTGAGGAAGGGGGAATGTCATTATTCTTTCATCTTTAAGATCAGACAGTGTCTCAGTGCGTCTCAGTGTCTAAAGGCTTTTAACTTGCACCAACATTCATCAATAATCAGTGTTCACTGGTCCCAGTTCTAATTCAGAGTCATTTTTATAGAAATCACTTTTTTATCGTTAATCCAGTGTAAACTGTAAAAATATATTTTCAGAATGTTCATGTTAAAAGTTTTTTAAACGATCAGTGATGTGTAAAGTCCTGATGCTGGTCTGTGTTTTTAAGGTGGCAGGTTTAAAAACATCATTGCGAATTCAGCAGCGTAACCCGCGTTTGTTTTTGGTGTGTATATTATTTTGGTCCTTCTTACTGATCTAGATGATGTGCACACATGCACACACACACACACACACACACACACACACACACACACACACACACACATCAGCTCTTAACGCATCAGTCCCCTCCCCCTCCACAGTGGAGAGGACCTTGACCTTAACTTTACATCCCAGTAATCAGGGTTCACCGTGCGAGGGGCTTCTGACATATGACACAGGGGGGTCTGTAGTCGGGGTAATTTGTTTATCTGTACCCGGCAGCGACAGAGACACACGGCCCACACACCTCCTTTTTCCTCCACTGATATTTCTGTTAAAACTCCTCCAGTACATTTTACCGCGTTCTGCCTTTCTGCCGCATTTCTCCAAGTTATCCTCAATCCCTGCACGTTGTTCTTTCTTTCTTACTGCCTTTAGTTATTTACAAGAACCAGAATTACTCATTAAAGGAGGCCACTCCCACGGGAAATGATCATCTTTTTGCATTTATTTTACAAAAAAAAATTCTATTTTTAATTTTGAAACTGAGTAGAGGATTGGAATTATTGTACAGTATTAAAATCGTACCGTCCGTGGTGCTTCTAAAGCTGAAAATGTCTCTTTTGCAGCAGACAGCCTACCGTGCAAATGGGATTGCTTTGTGGTGGAGACATCAAGAGGAGGAGGAAAACCACAGCTGTTTACACCACCACTACCGGTATGGCCCACTGTCATGTCCAAATGATAAGAAATAAATTATAAAGCATAAGAGTTACAGACAATAATCAGAAAATTACACTACAGTCATGCTAAGAGCTGATCAAACACATAATAGTGGTTTTAAAATGAGAAAATTCCTGCCTAGAATTTCTTTTTCTTATCACAGGATTTTTTTTCCAAATAGTGTTTCTGAAATTGAAATGCAAATAAATGAATAGATTTTCATGCAGACTCAAAAAGAAGTCAATTTTTTCCAGACTTGAGGTTTAATAATTAATGCACACTGCTAATCCACAAGCTTTGCATCATTAGGCCTGTTAGTTAGTCACACTTTAACCGGTCAGCTACATTTGTCTGAAGCATCTGCATTACTTTCTTTGCAAAGCGTTACTGTCTGCAAGCTTGCAAGGTGCATCAAATTGCAAAAAAGAAAATTTCCTTTCTCATTCTCCCGTCACATTTTTGCCTGGTGATATGCCACTGTTATATCCCCTTTAATCATAAAAAATGTAATAAATACATAGCTTTAAAGAGAGAATATACTGAAGTACCTACTGAATATGCCAAATATAAGTTTAAAGTTTGAGAGTCATAAAATTGTATTTTTACACCAATAAGGAAAAATATCAAAGAATACTGGGCGGCTGAGGAATTGTGAATGTCACTATATATTTCTAGTAAATACATTCAAAGAAAACACATCAATCAATATCAATGAGTATTTGCTCCTCTCTTGCTTTGTTCGTATGTGTTTTTCATATTTTAAACTAAAACTTTACACCCACAGCTCTCAGTACATGTTTCAGTGGCTCGTTCAGGCTCAGCCTGATCGTGTAACCCTTGTTTACTGTGGCCAGTCCCAGGAAGGGGAAGATGATAACAGGGAGCCGGAATTGGAAACAGTAGCAGGCGTCAGGCCTTCGTCTGTTCGGGCCGGCCCGCCTGCCTTTTCTCATTAGGCTGATGGTTCCTGGGCCCTCGTGTGCAGAGCTGCAGGATTGAAATCTGAATTGGTTTGTCCACCTCTTCTGTGAAGTCTCCTTTGCCAGTGCCTCTTCCCTGCGCGCTGTTTGTCATTTAAATAACAAATACCCCCAGTTTTCTGATTTAGTGAGGGGCGCTGGCCTCTGATGTATATTAATATTGCCGCACACTGCACTGTACCAGAGTCCATCATTCATTTGGATAAAAGAGGTGGAATTTAAAAACAGCCGATGCTGTACAGGGATACAGATTGCATCCATTTATTGCGCTGACTGATGGAATGGCCGGCCACTCCGTCCTTCACCTCCCCACAATTCTATGTCGCTTCCCATAAAACCTAAAAAAAGCCTCACCCTTGCCCCCTCATTTTCCCCGTGGGGCAGGCAGGAAGTGGTATCGTTCACTGTCCCGTTCCTCGAAACCTGTGAAAAGCCCGATCAACTTGGCTTCGAAACTTGTTTTAGATATAAAAACTTTCATTTCTTTTTACTTTAATGCAAATGATGACTCAGGCTGTGAGTATTGATTATTTTCCTTTATTAAACATTCAAATCTTGTATAGTTCAGTGTGTTATAAATATAAAAAATATAAAAAATAACAAATATGGTAATAAGAATTATTAATTAGCTAGCCCACACACTTACGCACGTAAGTCAACCATCCAGAAGTTTACTTGAGCTGGTCTAAATCCAAAAAAAGGAAAGGAAACTCTCTTATTTAAATTAAAAGAGCGAATTAAGAGAAGCAATGCTTCAGATTGTGCTTCATCACAAATAATATGCAACTGTGATTTGGTTGCAGGGATACAGTACCTTGATGTAAATCGCCAAAACACATGACGCTGGATGTATTAATGCTTTAGTACAAATGAAAAGGTAAAGCAGAGAATGATCAAACCTTCTGATTCTCAGAATGTGCAGTAACTTAGTAACTTTTCCGTCTGTGCAGTATGATCATTTGCAGTTCCTCTGGTTCAGTGAGCTGTTCCTGGGAGTTAATAATGTACCGGGCGAAACACTCAGCGGTGCAGTATTTATCCTGGTTAAGTTCATCAATAGTAGCTGATAAAGCAGTTTACACAGCATATACATATATACTTTGAATGATTCTGTTACTTCTAATCATTCTTCATTTATTTTTTTCATATTGTTTCCCCAATTTGGCTGAACTGAATGTGTTAAGTAAGTCCCTTAACATTGCAGCTAACAGTCATTTTCAAATTTTGCATATATACGAATTTTGGCCTAGTCTTTAGGGACTAGGCTCCAGGATCAGAAGGTTGTGGGTTCGAATCCCAGACTAGTTGGTTGCCCTGAGGTAGCCTTGAGCAAGGTACCTTCCCCAACACTGCTCCCCAGGTGCTTTAATAGCTGCCCCCTGTTGCACGGTGAAAAGCAGAGGTTGAAATTGGCCGTGCTTCACTGTGTGCTTTGGTTCACAATGACAGGAACAGTCCCTTTCACTTTCAGTTATATAGTGGCAGTTAATGAAAGTAAAGTGAAAGCGGCCATTCTTGTCATTGTGAAACTTGGCCCAACACACAGTGAACCACAACGGAATTACACCTCTGCATTTTACCCACACACAAGCACGTGCAGCAGGGGCCAGCTATTAAAAGCACCCAGGGAGCAGTGATGGGGACGGTACCTTGCTCAAGGTTACCTCAGGGCAACCTACTGGTGAGGGATTCAAACCAACAATCTTCTGATCCAGGGGCCGACTCCCTAACCACTAGGCCACCACTGCCCCATGGTTTTGTATATGAAAGTGAAAGTGACACAGTACTTCCTGGCTCGTGGCTCGTGGCTCAGTCTTGTGACGATTGCTTATAATGAGTTAAAGAATGTTCTTATGTTCAGGTGCGGGTTCAGAATGTGGGGCTGACTTTCACTCACACTTTCAGAATCAGACCAGACGGGCTGCGACATGAACTGCGGCCTTCAAAAAAAAAATTCTCTAAAGTTTCCTGTAAAGTGAAAGTGACTATTTGTCATTGTGAAGCACAGCACACAGTGAAACGGCGAAATGCAACCTCTGCATTTCACCCATACACTATACAGCAGAGGGCAGCTGTTTAAAGCACCTGGGGAACACTGATGGGGACGGTACCTTACCGTCAACCTGCTGAGGGCAAACTGCTGGTCTGAGATTCGAACCCACAACCTTCTGATCCTGGGGCCTGGTCCCTAAATATTCAAATATAATTATTTAAATTTGAAAATGACTGTTAGCTGCAAAGTTAAGGGAGTTACTTAACACACTCAGTTCAGCCAAATGATACAGTTATTGTGGAATAAAAATAAAGATAAAAAATGATTATTGCTGTTTTATTTGACAGTGTAAATGCAGTTCTAACACTATCAGCTATCAACCAATCAGACTTTGCAGGGGACAAACTGTTGAAAATTGAATCGATATAAAGATGAATATTTGTTTCAGCCGCACGCAGTGAGCAGAAGGACCCTGTAGTGTTTGGTCGCATTCGAAATGTTAAAAAATGCTCGACTGCTGTGAGCCTCGACGGATTCAGCTTAACATTTCAAGATGTCGGGCTCGACGAAATGAAAAGCCTCACGATCTGCAGCCTGAACCGCTTCCAGCAGGTGTTGTGTTTCTCCCTGCTTTTCTTTGTATGCGCCCTTGCTTTGCAGTCTGTGTTTATTTCCTGAGTGTGGAGTCTGGAGTGTGTCTGTTGTGATTTATCATGCAGTGGGTGTCATCCAATGTCAGTTTCTGTGGCTGCATCTGCTCTGTATAAATCTTTACTTTGGCGTCTCACAGGGCCAGCGCTCGCTCTTGGTTGTATTAGAGTCAGGCGGAGCGGCTCTTGGAAAGATATCGTCTGTTTGATTGTTTAAATGGTAATTACTTTTCTGCTTTTAATTTGTGTTTGTGCACGGAAGCAGTGCCATTGGTGGGATCCCGGAGAGAGATGTAATCAGGCGAGAGCTACAGAGAGGATTTCCAGCGTGAGACAGTGTGATTTTCAAGTCCGTACTAAGCAGTGTTACCGGGTGACAGGATGAGGTGTCTACCAGAGTTCCTGTGGGTATTGTGCTGGTTGTACCCAGCTGTTGCCCAGGCCTCTCTCTTTACCTCTTTAGCACTTAGCAGACATTGTGTTGAAGCTAGCTGTGAGAGAACTCATCAAACTGTTTGGATTGGACGAGCACTCCACTTTACAGGTTCAAATTGGCTGCCAAGAACACATCTCACTGTCACTAGCCTAACAATACAAATACACTGCTCTCCAAAACTTCCAAACCTGTGGTATTGCCTATTCTGCTGCAGAACGGCGCTTGTGGAAAGCAGGATTTATTTCAGATCCTGGTATAGATCTACGGTGCAATGATAACACTAAGCATAAAAAAGTTTTACTTGCTATAGAGTACACATCAGGACTTCTTGGTTCCCTAAAGCTTATGAAGCAGATGCATCATCTAATAATTTGTTCATTGATGCATTTTGCAAAATGTCATTTTATTTGAATGAAATGGCCCATTTCTACCTCTTGCAATAGAAGATTAAGACTCGTTTTTTAAACGGGGTGTTTGGGCACCCTATCAGTCTTTCATCTAATGTCTCAGAGCTTATTTGACTCTGCAGGAGCAGCAGTGGGGCAGTGGTGGCCTGGTGGTTAGGGAGTTGGCCCTGCATCAGAAGATTGTGCGAACTGCTCAATACCTATACACCTAACCGCCCACTTAGATCCCAGAATAGAGATCTCCTAATTGTCCCTCGCATAAATAAATGTATAGGAGCACGAGCCTTCAGTTACAGGGCCCCTAGATTGTGGAACAGCTTGCCTGCTTCTGTACGGGATGCCGATTCAGTCTCGGTCTTTAAATCCCGGCTGAAGACTTACTTCTTTAGTTTAGCTTACCCGCACCAATCACCATAGTGCACCACTAGTAATGTCGCTGGTGCTGCTGTACATGTACATGTTTCATTTCTGTGTCTGTCACTACTGGATCCTGCTCATTACTGACCCCCTCATTCCATTTCTCTCCCCACATGTCCGGGGGGGCCCATTGTGGTCATCACCTGAGTCCAATGCCGAGCTACCATCTGGTCTGTGCGATGCATCTGATGCGCCAAGGGACCCTGGCGGCTCATTGGTACCTGGAAGCAACTTGGGACTCCTCACTGATCCTGGAGTTTAAAACCAAACTAACTCTGTACTGTTAGTATACCCAAGGGGGTTGGGTAGCCGGTTGACCTTGGACCCTCAGAGGTTTTTTTCTCCACATAGTGGAGTTTTTGGTTCCTCTCCTCCGTAGTCGTCCGGCTTAAACATCTTAAACATCTATTACTGTAACCTGTTATCAATGTAAAGTGCCTTGGGGCAACTTTGTTGTAAAAGGCGCTATACAAGAATATATTGAATTGAATTGAATTGAATTGTGGGTTCGATTGCCTCACAAGTAGGTTGCCCTGAGGTACCCTTGAGCAAGGTACCATCCCCGTCACTGTTCCCCGGGCGCTTTCAATAGCTGCCCACTGCTGCACGGTGTTGCTGCACAGCTTAGAAGTGCAAGATGGGATCTGTTCACTGTTAGGCTTTTGTGGCCACCAGTGCGACAAGATGATGTGAGGAAAGAGGGAAGAAAGGATTCCATTAAATATCAACAAACTCCAAACTGCTTATTTACAGTGAAGAAACTGAAAAAGAGATTCGGTTGGATACTTAAACAAGAAAGTCAATCCAAAGAGTCAATTATGAATTGCTTCAGATTAAGGTTTTGAGATGGTCTTCATCATCTTGAGCAGTACTAAAATCTGCACTAGATCTTCAACATGTTGTGCATAGATATTTCTTAACCTTAAACCTTTTGCAAGAAAAGTTGAAAATTGGAATGAAAGAACAGAGGAGCTGGATGCAGTTCGCAGAAAACGTGTTCAGTTGAAAGGGTTGCCAAATGTAGGCACATTCTATAACTATTAAATTTTTTTTTTTGCGTCAGTATGTTTATTTAACGATTAATTGTGTCTCCAAAGCGATGGACATGTGTAAGTCTGCAGAGGTGGTCTTACCTTCTTAACCTTTTGTGGTTTTTACATTGTTAGGTTATT